>ML663563.1:3430934-3518545 GCA_007570785.1 Antilocapra americana | reverse complement strand
AAACATAGATCAATGGAACAGAATAGAAAGCCCAGAGATAAATCCACGCATCTATGGACACCTTATCTTTGACAAAGGAGGCAAGAATATACAATGGAGAAAAGACAACCTCTTTAACAAGTGGTGCTGGGAAAACTGGACAGCCACTTGTAAAAGAATGAAACTAGATCACTTTCTAACACCATACACAAAGATAAACTCAAAATGGATTAAAGATCTAAGCATAAGACCAGAAACTATAAAACTCCTAGAGGATAACATAGGCAAAACACTCTCTGCTATAATCCAAAGCGGGATACTCCATGACCCACCTCCCAGAATATTGGAAATAAAAACACGAATAAACAAATGGGACCTAATTAAAATTAAAAGCTTTTGCACAACAAAGGAAACTATAAGCAAGGTGAAAAGACAGCCTTCAGAATGGGAGAAAATAATAGCCAATGAAGCAACGGACAAACAATTAATCTCAAAAATATACAAGCAACTCCTGCAGCTCCATTCTAGAAAAATAAACAACCCAATTAAAAAGTGGGCCAAAGAACTTAACAGACATTTCTCCTAAGAAGATATAAAAATGGCTAAAAAACACATGAAAAGATGCTCAACATCACTCATTATCAGAGAAATGCAAATAAAACCACAATGAGGTACCACTTTACACCAGTCAGAATGGCTGCCATCCAAAAGTCTACAAGCAATAAATGCTGGAGAGGATGTGGAGAAAAGGGAACCCTCTTACACTGTTGGTGGGAATGCAAACTAGTACAGCCACTATGGAAAACAGTGTGGAGGTTCCTTAAAAAGCTGCAAATAGACCTGCCATATGACCCAGCAATCCCACTGCTGGGCATATACACCGAGGAAACCAGAATTGAAAGAGCCACGTGTACCCCAATGTTCATCGCTGCATTGTTTACAATAGCCAGGACATGGAAGCAACCTAGATGCCCATCAACTGACTAATGGATAAGAAAGCTGTGGTACATATACACAATGGAATATTACTCAGCATTAAAAAAAAATTCATTTGAAGCAATTCTACTCAGATGGATGAAACTGGAGCCCATTATCCAGAGTGAAGTAAGCCATAAGCAAAAACAACAATGCAGTATATTAACGCATATATATGGAATTTAGAAAGACGGTAACAAGAACCCAACATGCGAGACAGCAAAAGGAACGCAGATGTATAGAATAGACTCGTGGACTCTGCGAATGAGGGTAAGGGTGGGATGATATGGGAGAAGGACATTGAAGCATGTTAATTGTCATGTGTCTAATCAATCGCCAGCCCAGGATTGATGCTCGGGGCTGTGCAGCGAGATTTCCTGGGGGGTAGGGAAAAGGGAGGGGGGTTCTGGAGGGGTAGCATATGTAAACCCATGGTGATATCATGACAATGTATGGCAAAAACAATAAAAAAAAATTCTATCTTAAAATGTTTACAGACTTTTTAAAAAATTTGTGCCAAACTTATATTTGGCATATTGATTATAGGCTTATGGTCTGTGTAATTATTTGTTTCAAGCTAATGTCTAATTTTTATATTTAGGTTCTCCCCCATGATTCAAGGAATATGCATTGCATTCTGGAGGATTTCCCTTATTGATGACCGTCAGTGTCAAGGAGAGCCTGAAATGTAAGCTCTGATGTGATAACTAGCTGCTCTGGCAATATACAAAGTCCTGATGTGAGAGAGGGGCAAAGAGATTGAAGTGTCAGTAATTAGTCATAGTTTATCACATCTGAGAAATCAAGTTCAGCCCAGCATGAAATCATGAAGAATATTTCCAGTGTACTGGAGACCTCTTCTTATATTCTGGGAATGGATATCGACATCTTGTATTTATGATCAGGTCATCACAACTAGTCTCCTTAAGATACAAGGTTCTTTCCTACTCAGGGGGCCAAAGTTCCTATATCAGAATTTTGAAAAAAATTATTAGCGTGTACAAGTGCTACTTGAAGCAGGTAGGTCATAGAAAAGCAGACAGGTCATAGATAAGTAAAACTCTCCAAGGAGTTATTTGCATTTAACAAGTAGGGAAACTTAACTTGTGATACATTCAGACATCATCTGAGATATTACTAAATTAGTCAAAAATAGTCATTAAAAAGGAGCAGAGAGAGGCATTTTAATCTATGATCATTTAAACTAAAAAATGTGCTATCTCATTCACATCCATGTGTCTCTCCTTTACCAGATGAATTGACCCTGTTGTTGCTGTGAAACGGGGCAGCATAGTGGGTTTCTCTCATTTCTTCCATTTATCACTCAAAAGTCACTGTTTCTGATCCATATATTGTCAAGCAACTCTGATTGTGGAAATTGTAAACCATAGTTACAAGTCCAATGTGTAATTGATTTGATAATTGAAAGACTGCACAATACTTGATAGTAATTAAAACCAGTTCTATTTTAACAAACAAGAGGAGATTTACAAATAAGTTAATCATAAAGCTGATGTGTATGTAAAATGGGTACAAAGTATGGGTGTATAAAATTTATGCCAAAATTAGGCTTTCCACAGCTCTGACAAGGTCAAACATATATGGGTCCTGGGTGTTAACAATGACCACCACTTTGTACTGCTTTTACTGTTTCTTAGAGATTTTGCTCTGGAACTTTTCAACTAAAAAAGTTTTCAACAAAGCTATGTAAATTAGACTTTTTTTCCCCTAGAAAATGGAATTTAAGGACAAATTGAAATCTGTCAAATTCTGATGAGCACTGGGTTCATAAAATCATTTAGTTCTGAGACAAACGTCCACCTAATGGCAATCCTAAACAGTGCATGACAAAACCAAAGACTTGAACCTTATAGAAGGAGGATAGTCTGCAGAAAAGTGAATGGAGCAGCCTCAGAAAAGAGGAGACTGAGAGACTTCTTGCTGTATGGATTTCTAAGTCCTGTGAAATCTAAATGTGCTTTTAATAGGTTTGATACCCTTAAACTAAGCCTGCCTTTTCTTAAGTAAGTTTGAATATATTTATTGCAGTAGTATATCCTGTAACATCTACAGGATAATAAAATTGGTTTCATAAGAATATTCTCACCAAAACCCCTTTCGGTAAGACTTCTTCACTCCCACTCAATTTGTCTCCTCTGAATAGATTTTGCTAACTGAGCACACAGCATTTGATGATACATGTATATTTATTTGAGATAAAATGATACTTTAAAATCATAAGAAAATGTTGAATATTCTGTAGATTAGTGCTTCGATCCTAAGAAAATTCCATAAGGCTTTACATTTTTTGAAAGAAAAATGACCCTTTGTAATTTGACCTTTAGTATGTTACATTTTGTTTAACTCTCTGAGTTAAAGCCGATTTATGGAATAAAGTCATGCTAATACACTTGGTATTTGAGGCCTATGTGAAGTGCTCATGGGTCATTTTAAAATTGCCTGATGAAACTTATATGTTTGGATGTGTTCTATCTGTATGCTATCAATCATTTCATGTACAGTCATGTGATTTAACACAATGTGACTGATGAAATCTCTCAGGAGCAGATGTAACTGACAGAACCTAAATTGATGTTTTATGAAAATGTACTCTGGATATGCCTGAAAAGATGTCTTTGATATAGCATCAGGCATTAGCATGCTATCTTTATAACTTATGACTTAAAAGGTTAAAAAGTTCAAATATATCTCTAGAGAAGGCAAGATCTCAAAATAACAGGAATGATTTAATTTTTTTCTGATGCTCCCGTCTAGACTCTTATTAAATTCTTTCTTTCTATAGAGGAAATGTTCCTCTATAAAACCAGTCATTTGAATTTACCCAATCCTTGATACTAATTATGGTTTCTTTTCTTTCTACTCCCGTTATTTATAAGATATTCTAGATATTTGACACCTCAAACCTGTATAAGTATTTGAGTATCCTAATTGATTTTCTGACTCCCGCATACATCCTCTGTTATATATTCCATATAGTGAATATATACATACAGTGAAGCCCTGATCGCACCGTCTATCACAAAACCTAGAGAAAGACTTTTGACAAAAGTTTCCATGAATAAAAACATATCTTGAGAAGATATGCATGTGCTTTAGGTGATGGCAAAGATGACAGGGAGGGGAGGATATATCTCTGTATATTTTGAAGCTGAATTAAGCCATGATTATATAACATATAGGCAACTGCTCTTTGAGAAAGCTGGATGTCATCCAACAAAAGAAATTTTTTTTTCTCTTGAGAATTCTCTATGCACTTGGATAAGGAATTAATTGTGAGAGTGACAACTGAGGAAATGAATTGTTCTGTATGTTAGATTTGAAAGAAGTCAGAGTTCAAAAAACACCCTAGAGGCAAATCATGAGGCTGCACCTGAGAAACATGGCAGGAGGCTATCATTTGAAGAGCAGAAACAAAAGACAGGGATATAAAAATTAACAGGTGTAAGGAATATTTTGTAAGTTCATACATGTTATAAAATGGATCATTTGTTATCATTGTGTAGTAATATAATGTGTAGTATCCCTTTTGTGACTGTCACAAAGTATTCACCCATTCTGCTGCTGATAGATATTTGGATTGTTTCTAGTTTGAAATTACTATTCATGAAACTGCTATGAACATTCTTGTACATATATATTTATGGACATTGCTACTCAGTATTTTTGGGAATATATTTGTAATAGTACTCTGAAGGTACTTCCTAACACCTATCTAGTGATTGTAGCAATTTTTACTCCCACTGACAATATAAGTTTTATCTGTTTTGTGTCCTCATCAGCACTTAGTAATATCAGACTTTTCAGATGGAGCTATTCTCGTGGCTGCATTTCTCATATGAATAATGATGTGAACAATTTTTATTTGTTCTCTGGCCATATTGAAACTCACATTTGCCAAGCACCTGTTTAAATCTTTTGTTTGTTTAATGAGGTTAATGCTATTTAAAAGAATAATAATTTTATTAAAATTTTAAATATATTTTGGATATGAGATCTTTTTCAGATATATGCACTGCTAATATCTTCTACCAGTATATAGTTTACATTTATCTTAACTTCCTTAATGGCAATTTTGATGGATAGTTTGTTTAACTTTATTGAAGGCTAGTTTATCATAATTCTTTTGTTATTGAATTTCATGTCTTGTTTAAGAAATCTTTGTCTATATCAAAGACATAAAGGTATTCTAGTATATAGTCATTTAAAAGTTTTTTGTCTTATTTCTTGTATTTGATCTATCAGACAGGTCAAGGTGGGTTTGTTGTTGTTATTGCTGTTGCTGATATGAGTAGTAAATATACAATTTGCCCAGCACCAGTTTTGGGAAAGATCAGCTTTCCATGTTGAATTGCAGTCATAAATCAGGTGATAATATATGTGTGTGGATCTGTCTCTTTGCACACTATTATGTTTCATTGATCTATTTTATCTGAATTTGTAGTTTGTAATTAATAACTGTAACTACCCCTTATTGGAAAGATTTTCAGATTTTTAAGGTATGAAAATAATAATGTTTACATGCATATAGGAATGATCCAGCAGAGTCTTAAATATTAATGATTTAGGAGACAGTAAAAATTTTCTGGAGCAAACTATTTGAATAAGTGGGAAATGTATAGGTAAAGTGATTGGCTTTAGCTATGAGAAGGAAAGTTCAAAGAGTAAATGGACTGAAAGTAGATATATGTGTGGTGAGAGATTCAGTGAAATAAGCAGCAATGTCATCAGTTTGATGTGATGATGGGAAAGGAAGCAATGCTGTTTGACTTAAGAGGATAAATTATGAAATAATTAACTAAGAAAGTGGAAAATGTGAATGCCTAAATTCAGTATAGTCTAGTTGCTAGCACCTTAAGGGCTTGATTGGAGTTTTGATCATGAACTGAAGATGAAAGCAGTTCACATGTTTTTCTCATTTATGTTCACCTGTGTAAATGTATTTTAGGTTTAACTAGGATTGTGATTTAAGCCAGTGAGTACTATGAAGCTACAAAAAATTTGAGAGCCTATGTGAGGGATGACTATGGTGATTTTCCTTGTGATGTAAGGTAGGTAAAGAGGGAAGTAAGAGTATGGAGAAAGTCATAGACAATGAAAAGCAGAAAGGATCTAAGGATTGAAGAAGGTCCAGGTTTATTTTGAGGACTGTTTGAGTGGGGCTATTAGAGGAAATGAGCTGGAAAATAGGAGGTAATGATAAGAATATGGTACTTTAAATTGAGATAATACGCACCCTGCATCTTTCCTTGACTCCTAATGTTCACTGCAGTGTCCTGTGAACAGTTAAATTTACAGTTAACTTAAGCATTGTTATGTATGAGTGTGGGCTGGTGTATGTGTGTGTCCACAAAAATTAAAGGGCAGAGTTTTGTAGCTGAGCAAACGTGGAGAGCAAGAACATCTCAAATGTAATGGCATATGATTGTTAAATTGAACTAATTTAGCAGAAGCACGATATATGAACCATACAAGATTATAAGAATGTATGCCTTTTGAGAATGTTCAGAAAGTCTGTGAAGGCAATACATTTTTCAATATTGCTGCAATAAAAGTTTAAGGACAATTTTTCTTCTTATCTCAGAAAATCAGTTTTGCTGATATCTGGGGTACATTTGAAATTTCCAACTGATCCATCAGAGTAAGTCAGTATTTTTTTTTTAACAGTAAAGCCCAGATGACAAAGCATAGATAAAATTAAAATATTGCTTTATACATAGAAATTATATTATCTGTAAAATGATGTTTTCTAAAAATTCACTGAAAAGATAGCTTAACTTTATCTAGTACTTTGCATGTGTGTATCTTCACTAACATGAAACATAGGGTCAAGGTTGAATAATATTGAATAATATTGACAATAATAATATTGTCATCATGAACATTTTTGCTCAATTTAAATAGTTTTCAAAATTTCATAATTTAATAAGTTTTCATGGTGTTTTAAGTTAATTTTATTTGTTATAAATAATGTGATACTATTTATGCAACATTGAAAGATAGAGAAAAATATAGACATATTGGCTATATTAAATATGACAACTCAATTATTTTGGCCACCATAAATCTAAAATGTAAGAAACAATGAAAAATAAAAGGACAAATAATACACCAGAAAAATATTTATAAAACATATAGCTGGCAAAAGGCAACTCCTATTATACAGTGAGTTTCTGCAAATTGATGAGATAAAGGTGTACTGTTTTATAAAAGTGAGTAACAATGATTATAGAATGTATTTTGTGTGTAATTTTGAGATTTTGATTTAATTTTTATGAACCACAGGGAGATTTAGCACTGCTTTATGTCTTTCCTTTGGAAAGTGCTTAATCATGTCCCATACCCATGGTACTTTTGAGTTGTTTTTACTCTTTTGTTGTTTCTGCCTTGGTTGTTCTACCATTTTGTAGGGTGTAATTTTATATAGGTTGACAGCATTTTTTCAATTTTGTATCATGAGAATTTACTCCCAGTAGTAATTTTTCTTTTAGTTTTCTTTAGTGTATTTTTCTGAAGATAGAAAGTTGAAATTTAATCCATCTTTTTTCATATGAATAATACTATCCATGTCCATTTATTGAAAGTCCTCACTTGCCCAACCTATCTGACATGTCATTAAAATATCATACATTTATCATAGACTCGTATTTCTATCATGTGGTTCAGTTTCTCTATCCCTGTGCCTTCTCATACTATACATTTTTAAAATAAATAAGACAATCCGACTTTATTATAGATTAGAAATTTGACTCTAGTCTCTTTGGGCTGAATTAGAATAGGTTTATAACAGATCTTGACATATGTATGAAGCAAGTCCTAACTCCTTATTCTTCACTTTAGAAGTGTACTGGTTAGCCAAGAAAAACGGAAATACCTATTAAGGATCTCACAAGAATATCTATGGAGAGAACTATGCATAAGAGCAAAAAACACAAAATGATCTAAATGCACAACAACTGAAGAATAAGCTGAGAGATTCAGTCAGTGGACTGTTACACAGCAGTCAGAATGAATGAATGAAAGACAGTGCAAACAAAATATTTAATTTTTTCTGTCACCTCGCTCTGGCCATGTCACCCAGTTGTTTTGTAGACACTATAATTTATGTTACCATGAAAGTATTTTGTGGGTGTGATTTAGCATTTACAATCAGTTTACTTGAAGTAATGCATATTACTTTCCTCCAGTCAAAGTCCTTAAAAACAGAAACTGGGGTTTTCCAAAGAAGAAGGAAATATATCGTAAGATTGTAAGTAGAAATCCTGCCTAAGTTTCTAGCGTGCTGGTTGCCCTATGAATCTCAACTCAGTACTGCAGATTTGAGCATTATCTCAGTTAACAACCAGTAGACCTGCCTTATAAATTTCAGACTTACTTGTCCTCATAATCACATGAGCCAATTCCTTAAAATAAATGTCTCCTTCTTTATATATATATAAATCTCCCATTGGCTCTGTTTCTCTGGAGAATACTGAAAATATGTATGATAAATATTAGAAATGTAACATATATTAATAAAAGGAAAGAAAACAGAATTTGATGAGTCACAAAAGAAGAAATGCAAATGATCAATACGTTTAAAAACGATACCTCGGTGGCTAAAATGGATTATTTTCTTACATTTAAAGGGTAAAACAAAACAAAATATGATAATCAATTCCACCTACTAGTGTTAGGAAATCAGGAAAATGGGCAAAAGAAATGTTTCCCTATATTGCTGGGAATACCGTGAATAACTGCAATTTTATTGGAAATAATTCTGGACTGATCTGTTAACATTAGAAGTCAACTTATTTTTGAACCAACAACTCAACTCTTGAAAATAATTGCAAAAAAAAAAATCAATGGGACAATTATTAAATAAATTATATTTACTCTGTATACTCTGTTATATTATGCTGCTGTTAAAGACACAAAAAAGTAGTGATTACTTTTATTATATTATTATTATAATATTTATGTTATACTGCTGTTAAAGATACCAAAAGGTGGTAGTGTGGAAGGTGGTAGTGAGATTATTTCTTTTAATATATTTTTATGTTTTAGATAAATAACATTAAGGATTAATATGAAATTAAATGTAATAAGAATTACCTACAGAACTATTAAAATATTTAAAATTCACATTTAAGGTAATTTGTCTAATTAATTTATTGTTAAAGAATAGTATGTTCAAATAATTTTGATTGCTTTCCCTAGCAATGAAACTTATAGGAAATATTGCCATCTTGAATATGTTTTTATCCTTTCTCTTTTATTTCTCTTTTTTAATTTTTTCACTTTATATTGGAGTATAGCTAGTTAACAATGTTGTGATAGTTTCAGGTGGACAGCAGAGGAACTCAGCCATACATGCACATGTATCTATTCTCCCCTAAATTCCCCTCCTATTTTATTTCTTTCTTACTTACATTATTTATTTCTTACATTATAAAAGTTGTTAGTTTCTTTTGAACATTCCATTTTTCTTTTTATTGTAATTTTTAGAATGAAAGTCATAAACTGAGGAGAAAGTAGCAGAAATAAAATAAAAAATATAGGTTGCCCAGATTGGATAACATAGCTCCAAACAGGCACTGTATCATTCAGATGTGTTCTTTTCTTTAAATCAACAGAAAACAATCTAAACTTCCATGACACTGTGGCTTCATTGCTTGTTTACCTAAAGCTGGATTCTTTTGTCTTATGACTTTTTGCATAATATTTAGCAAAATATTCATTTTAAGTATCTGAATTTAGATAAGAATTTGATCAGAAAATAATTGTTTTCAAAAAGTTATACAGATTTTTCCTTTAAATAACTTCCATTGATAAGTTATTTTTATGTTTAATTTATAAATACTCTATTTCAGCTATTGGAAAATAAGTCTCTAGGTTTTTATGTTAAAAACATTATAGCATTGACCTTTACTTTTAGTGACTGAAAGAAAAATCTTAGAAAAATATATATATTTTTTGATGTAAAAACCTGTTTGAAAATGGAAATATGAACAATATCCTCATATTTGTTTAAGCCCAAAAAGTTACAGAAGCACACTCTATATGATGAGATAAGCAAAGTTAAGTATACATGCTTTAAACCATTGCTGACAACTGTGATTTAATATTGTTAAATAAAAAGCCAGATTTTTAAATTAATAGCAGATTAAAAAATAAATTTGTGATATCTACCTACATCATTGTTTTGATCAAACATGCTTTTCACTATTAAAATTTTCATTATTATAAGGCAATCTATAGGTGAGTAGATGTTTCAAATAAGTAAATACATGCTGGATTTTTAATGTCAAATATTAAGTGAAAAGGAAAATATTGAATTGTGACTATTGTAAATATTGAATTGTGACTAGTGTAAATTACAAAATATTTAACAATTACAAATGAACACAATACAATAGGAACCGTTTGCTTGGAGCTGAAACATTGCTCTTTTCAATTAGTAGCCAGAGACGGGATAGAACCCATCATTCTGCACTAGAATTTATGGAAAATGGCTCTTATCTGATCCAGTTATCTGATGGACAGTTTGCTGCACATAACTATGCTAACTTTCCCCCAAATATCTATAGATTCTTCTTCAGTACTTTAGAATCATACTAACAATAATATGTGAGTGTTTTTACATTAAGAAGGTTAACTTTATAACGGTTATAAAATTATTTAGAATAGGAGACTTTTGTAGTAAGAGCTTTATAAACACAAAGCAATGTGAACAAGTACAAGCTTGATTTTCCTTTCATCTCACACATTTTCCCCTCTAGAGATATTCAATTTAGGAAATTGAACAATTAGATTCATATATTGATAAATAGATGGATGAATTTTTTACAGAAAAAAATTATTTTTCTGCTCTGTTTCAATTTGATAAACCAGGGTCAGTGGCATGAAATGCATGAAATTTTATCCTGAAGGTCACACACCAACCTTTTATGAAATTAAACCAATCTTTCAAATGGAGAAAAGTAGGTTTGTGAACAAATAGCTTTGTCTTCCTTCAAACCTCCTGAGGATTTGTTCATGCTGACTCCTTATCTTAACATGTAACACAATCACCAATTAGTGTCAAAGTTACTGGAGCCATCACATTCTCAACTGCATTAACCTTATGTACTGGTTCAAGGAAAATGCAATTATTCCTCTTCTAAACTAATCAGTAATTTCAAAGTTATTATTAACTAATTTAATCTTTAAATTGGCATAACCTATCAAGCTACATATCAGATTTATTGCTGAAAGAAAAGGAAGACTATTTAGATGGAAAACCAAAGCAAGTGGAAAATAGCATTTTTTAAAATTCAGTTGCAGAGAAACTATGCTTTTAACCTTGTCCAGGTCAGAAACATTGGAAGGGGGGGAAAAAAAAGACATTATTCATGTCAGTGAAGACTAGGGGTAATTTTTCTAATTCCCTGGCATATTAATGACCAACAATGAGTGAGCCCCTTAAGTACCTCATTTATTGTCTTAAATATGAAAATGTTTTAGAGATTAGAGAGGAAATTGTTTGAATTAATTAACTGAACTGGCGCTCAAGGGATCTAGTACAAGATTTTCAGACAAAAGCTGGAAATTTACAATAATGACATTTCTTTCATGGTTATAAAATATAGCACCAGTGGGATTTGGAGGCACTCTTAACATTTTAGCTGATGTCTGTTGAGGGCTTAAGAACCCTCTGAAACCATTTATTTTATTCATTGGAGACTTCTCTCAATTATATTATAAAAGGCATCATATTAAAATAGCCATGAGGCCCACAAATTTTACCATATAAGTGGAATTGTATAACTGGCACAATGAAAATTCAAAATGCAAATGGATGCTATTAAAGTAATAGCATCATTTTAAAAAATTCTTTTTTGCAGGAAAGGTAATGTGTAGATAGATAAAAACAGAATGGTATTGTACATGGTTGCTTAATCACAGTTCTTCCCATTTCTCTTGTGGGTTATCAGTTGCAAATGAGACTCCTCTATGCTTAAGAATCCATCCATATGGTGTGGTGATTCTTCAGAGAAATTTGAAAAAGCACTTGGATTAACCTGGATTATTAAATACCAAAAAATATAAGCTTCAAGATTAGATTAAAATGTGCATTTATTGATTTACACATCTATCTATATTTCCCCATTCCCCCATTCATCTACTCAATTTATCTATCTAGCCCCATCCATTCATCCATCCATTCACCCATCCATTCATCACCTATCTACACTATGTCATATAAAACCACATCTGATATCTTCATCCTTTCTAACAAACTATTGAAAAGTGCTAAATGTTAAAGCAGAACCTGCCTTGCATGCATACATTCTTAGTCATGTTTGACTCTTTTGCAGTCCCATGGTTTGTAACCCACCAGGCTCCACTGTACATGGGATTTTCTTGGCAAGCATACCAGAGTGGGTTGCCAAGCCCTCCTCCAGGGGATCTTCCTGACCCAGGGATCAAACCCAAGTCTCCTGTGTATCCTGCATCGTCAGGCAGACTCTTTACCACTGAGCATACAGGAAAGCCCACAGTCTGCCTTACTGAACCCAGTTTGGTAAACAATACTCAAGCATATACATGTGTCATTCCCTACCCTGTAATGGTAATTTTGTCATCTATCTTTATATACAAAAATCCAAAGTGTAAAAACTGTTAGTCTCCAAACATCATTTACTCCAGTTTTAATAGTTTATGAGCATATACTTTATATAAATTCCACATACTTAAAATATAAAATTTGTTAAATATTGATATGTATACATATCCATAATGATATGTACACATATCCATATATAGATGTGTACACATCTACATATGGACATCACCAGATGGTCAACACCAAAATCATATTGATTATATTATTTGCAGCCAAAGATGGAGAAACTCTATACAGTCAGCAAAAATAAGACCAGGAGCTGACCGTGGCTCAGATAATGAACTCCTTATTACAAAATTCAGAATTACATTGGAGAAAGTTGGGAAAACCACTAGATCAGTCAGGTGTGATCTAAATCAAATCCCTTAGGATTATACAGTGGAAGTGAGAAATAGATTTAAGGGACTAGATCTGATTGACAGAGTGCCTGATGAACTATGGATGGAGGTTCATGGCATTGTACAGGAGACAGGGATCAAGACCACCCCCATGGAAAAGAAATGCAAAAAAAGCAAAACGGCTATCTGAGGAGGCCTTACAAATAGCTGTGAAAAGAAGAGAAGTGAAAAGCAAAGGAGAAAAGGAAAGATATTCCCATCTGAATGCAGAGTTCCAAAGAATAGCAAGGAGAGATAAGAAAGCCTTCCTCAGTGATCAATGCAAAGAAATAGAGGTAAACAACACAATGGGAAAGACTAGAGATCTCTTCAAGAAAATTAGAGATACCAAGGGAACATTTCATGCAAAGATGGGCTCGATAAAGGACGGAAATGGTATGGACCTAACACAAGCAGAGATATTAAGAAGAGGTGGCAAGAATACACTGAAGAATTGTACAAAAAAATCTTCATGACCCAGATAATCACAGTGGTGTGATCTATCACCTAGAGCCAGAAATCCTGGAGTGTGAAGTCAACTGGGCCTTAGAAAGCATCATTACAAACAAAGCTAGTGGAGGGGATGGAATTTGAGTTGAGCTCTTTCAAATCCTCAAAGATGATGCTGTGAAAGTGGTGCCCTCAATATGCCAGCAAATTTGTAAATCTCAGCAATGGCTACAGGACTGGAAAAGGTCAGTTTTCATTCCAATCCCAAAGGAAGGCAATGCCAAAGAATGCTCCAACTACCACACAGTTGCACTCATCTCACATGCTAGTGAAGTAATGCTCAAAATTCTCCAAGCCAGGCTTCAACAATTCGTGAATCATGAT
Organism: Antilocapra americana; assembly: GCA_007570785.1. NCBI lineage: Eukaryota > Metazoa > Chordata > Mammalia > Artiodactyla > Antilocapridae > Antilocapra > Antilocapra americana. The sequence goes on along the minus strand of ML663563.1, from coordinate 3,504,715 downwards.
CTTCCAGATGTTCAAGCTGGTTTTAGAAAAGACAGAGGAACCAGAGATCAAATTGCCAACATCTGCTGGGTCATCGAAAAAGCAAGTGAGTTCCAGAAAAATATCTATTTTTGCTTTCTTGACTAGGCCAAAGCTTTTGACTGTATGGATCACAATAAACTGTGGAAAATTCTGAAATAGATGGCAATACCAGACCATCTGACCTGTTTCTTGAGAAATCTGTATGCAGGTCAGGAAGCAAGAGTCAGAACTGGACATGGAACAACAAACTGTTTCCAAATAGGAAAAGGAGTACATCAAGGCTGTATATTGTAACCCTGCTAATTTAACTTATATGCAGACTACATCATGAGAAATGCTGGGCTGGAAGAAGCACAAGCTGGAATCAATATTGCATGGAGAAATATCAATAACCTCAGATAAGTAGATGACACCAGCCATATGGCAGAAAGTGAAGAGGACGTTAAAAGCCTCTTGATGAGAGTGAAAGAGGAGAGTGAGAAGCTGGCTTACAGCTCAACATTCAGAAAACAAAGATAATGGCACCTGGTCCCATCACCTCTTGGGAAATAGATGGGGAAACAGTGGAAACAGTGTCAGACTTTCTTTTGAGGCTCCAAAATCCCTGCAGATGGTGATTGCAGCCATGAAATTAAAAGACAGTTACTCCTTGGAAGGAAAGTTCTGACCAACCTAGAGAGCATATTAAAAAGCAGAGACATTACTTTGCCAACAAAGTTTTGTCTCATCAGGGCTATGGTTTTTCCAGTGGTCCTGTATGGATGTGAAAGTTGGACTATAAAGAAAGCTGAGCGCTGAAGAATTGATGCTTTTGAACTGTGGTGTTGGAGAAGACCCTTGAGAGTCCCTTTGACTGCAAGGAGATCCAAGCAGTCTGTCCTAGAGGAGATCAGTCCTGGTGTTCATTGGAAGGACTGATGTTGAAGCTGAAACTCCAATACTTTGGCCACCTCATGCGAAAAGTTGACTCATAGGAAAAGACCCTGATGCTGGGAAGGATTGGGGGCAGATGGTGAAGGGGATGATAGAGAATGAGATGGCTGGATGGCATCAACGACTCGATAGACATGGGTTTGGGTAGATTCTGGGAGTTGGTGATGGACAGGGAGGCCTGGCGAGCTGTGATTCATGGGGTTGCAAAGATTCTGACATGACTGAGTGACTGAGCTGAACTGAGCATATCTGTGAAAGCTAACATATGTCAAGATAACATATTGGTCACCTCAACATTTCCTCATGAACCTTCATAATTCCTCTTCTTTCCTTCACTAGAATCTTACCTCACCCCTTCCCTAGGCAACTTTTGATTTGTTTTCTTTCACTATGGGTTATTTTACATTTCCTATAAATTTATTCAAATGGAATCCTGTATTAGGCACTCTATTGTCTTGCCTCTTTCATTTTCTTGAGATAGGTTTGTGTTGTAGTCCATATCAATAGTTCATTGTTTTTATTGTTATGTGCATAAATAACAGTTCACTTATCCATTCTTCTATGGATAAACATGAGACTGTGATCAGTTTTTAACTATGAACATTTATCTGAAATTTTATAAGGATAGATACTTTTCTTTTTCATTTATAATTTAAGGCTTTCCATAAGATTTGTTTTGAATTGTCCTTTGAATATGGTGCCAGGCATAAATCAAATATTGTGGATTTCTTTCTTTGCCTGTACAGTTTTGCATAAGCCAATTCTTCATAAGAAGAAGAACACTATGGGGCTTCCTAGGTGGCTCAGTGGTAAACTCCTGGGTCTGGAAGATCCCCTGGAATAGGAAACATCAACTCACTCCACCATTCTTGCCTGGAAAATTCCATGGACTGTGGAACCTGGTGACCCACAGTTCACTGGGTTACAAAGAGTTGGGTAATTTAACCTGTAGGAATTGCTTCAGCAACTTTTTTTTTTTAAACCTATCCTTTCTCCACTGAATTGCCTTTGACCTTTGCTTAAGATCAGTTAGTCATACATGCATAATCTGATTCTGTTCCATTTGTTTGTTTACCCACATCATGCTGTTATACTTAAGTTTAAGTTTAGTCGCTCAGGTGTCCAACTCTTTGACACCCCATGGACTGTAGCCTACCAGACTCCTCCATCCATGGGATTTTCCAGGCAAGAGTACTGGAGTGGGTTGCTGTTTCCTTCTCTAGAGGATCTGCCAAACCCAGGGATCGAACCCAGGCCTCCCACATTGTAGGCAGACACTTTACTGTCTGAGCCATCTGGAAACTCCTTAAATATAAAATTTCCTAATATAAAGCTGTTATACATAGTACAGCTTTATAATAAATCTCATAATAAATCTCAAAGGTAGATACTTCTAGTTATTTTTAATTTTCAAAATTGCTTTAGTTATGTATACTTTGCTTTTCTATATTACTTTTTGAATCAGTTTGAAAAATTCTACCAAAAATGTCTCCTGGCAATTTGAATAAAACTGCATTGAATCTGTAGTTCAATTTGAGGAGAATTTACATCTTAAAGTTACTGTGTCCTCTAGTTCGTGGTCATTTATTTGGGTGTTCTTTTATTTTAGCAACGTTTTGTAATTTTCAGCATTCAGGGCTTTCATATCCTTTGTCAAAATAGATTCCTAAATATCTCATATTTTTTGGTACTTACAAGAGTAGTTATTATTAATTTAAATTTTGGTCATTGCTAATAGAGCTATAATTAATTTTATATGTTAATTCTTACAACTTTACCAAATTGATTTGTTAATGTTGCTGCTGCTGCTGCTGCTGCTAAGTCGCTTCAGTTGTGTCCGACTCTGTGCGACCCCATAGACGGCAGCCCACCAGGCTCTGCCGTCCCTGGGACTCTCCAGGCAAGAACACTGGAGTGGGTTGCCATTTCCTTCTCCAGTGCCTATCCCTTCCTCCAAAAAGAAAGATCTGCATTCTTTCCACTTTTTTGCTGTTTTGAATAGTGCTCCTCTTGTCATTTGTACACAAGTACTTGTCTGAATATCTTTTCTTTTAGGTATATACCTATGAGTAGAATTTCTGAATATATATTTATTCTGTTCAGCAGTCAGAGGAAATATCAACCTGTTTCCACATGGCTGCACCATTATGCATCTTCACCAGCAATATATGAGAGTTCAGATTTCTCCACAGTCTTCTTAATACTTGTTATTATTCGTTTTTTAAAACTATAGCCATCCTCAGTTCAGTTCACTCTCACTCGTGCCTGACTCTTTGTGACCTCATGGACTGTGGCCCACCAGGCTTCCCTGTCCATCACTAACTCCCAGAGTGTGCTCAAACTTATGTCCATCAAGTCAGTGATGCCATCCAACCATCTCATCCTCTGTTGTCCCCTTCTCCTCTTGCCTTCAATCTTTCCCATCATCAGGGTCTTTTCCAGTGTATCAGTACTTTACATCAGGTGCCCAAATTTTGGAGCTTCAGCTTCAAATGAATATTCAGGACTGATTTCCTTTAAGACTGATTGGTTTGAACTTCTTGCAGTCCAAGGGACTCTCACGAGTCTTCTCCAACACCACAGTTCAAAAGCATCAATTCTTTGGTGTTCAGCTTTCTTTATAGTCCAACTCTCACATTCAAACACGACTACTGGAAAAATCCATGGCTTTGACTAGATGGATATTTGTTGGCAAAGTAATGTCTGTCTAGGTTAATATGCTATCTAGGTTGGTCATAGTTTTTCTTCCAAGGAGCAAGCGTCTTTTAATTTCATGGCTGCAGGGACCATCTGCAGTGATTTTGGAGCCCAAGAAAATAAATTTGTCATTGTTGTTATTGTTTCTCCATCTATTTGCCATGAAGGGTTGGGACCGGATGCCATGATCTTAGCTTTTTGAATGTTGAGGTTTAAGCCAACTTTTTCACTCTCCTCTTTCACTCTCATCAAGAGTCTCTTCAATTCCTCTTCACTTTCTGCCATAAGGGTGGTGTCATCTCCATATCTGAGGTTATTGATATTTCTCCAGGCAGTCTTGATTCCAACTAGTGTTTCATCCAACCCAGCATTTTACATGATGTACTCTGCATATAAGTTAAATAAACAGGGTGACAGTATACAGCCATCTAGTGGATGTGAAGTTAGTATGTCATTGTGAGCTTTGATTTGCATTTCTCTAATGACTAATGTTCTTTTCATATGCCTGTTGGCACTTGCATATCTTCTTTGAAGAAATGTCTGTTCAATCCTTTGTTCATGTTTAAACTAGTTTGCTATTGAGTTGTCTGGGCTTTGCTGTGCTGTGCTTAGTTGCTCAGTCATGTCCAACTCTTGAGACCCCATGTACTGTAGCTGGGCAGGCTCCTCCGTCCATGGGAAAACACCAGGCATGAATACTGGAGTAGGTTGCCATGCTCTCCTCCAAGAGATATCTCTGACCCAGGAATTGAACCAGAGTCTCCTGCATTACAGGCAGATTCTTTACCAGCTGAACTACCAGGGGAGCTATTGAGTTGTCAACTCTCTTCATATAGTCTGGGTACTTGACCACTACTACATATATGACTTGAAATATTTTCTTACATTTTGTAAACTGCCTTTTCAAATCTGTGATAGTGTCCTTTGATGTACACAAGTTTTTCATTTTGTTGAAGTCCAGTTTGCCTTTTCTTTTTATTGCCCATGCTTTTTTTTGTCATATCTACAATTTACTTGACAAGTCCAAGATTTTATGTGTCTCTATTTTACTTAAAATTGCAAAAGTTTTCTTCCTTCTGTTTTTTTTGTTTGTTTTTATGCAAAACAGAATGGGTTATTCACAAGCTCTGTGATCCATAATATGTTTTTTCTGTATCTCTGACAGTATTGACATACTGCTTCTGGAAGAAAGCAGTTGTGATATAGAACCTTAAAAATGAAACCAAGTGAAAACTAGTAAAATAATATGCATTTAAATATTTAGTAGTTAAATGGAAAATCCCCATTCCTTGTAATCCCCAAATAACACTTTTAGAGGCTCTGTAAAGAATATAGAAATCCTAATTCATAAAGCTATGTAGATGGCATTTATTACAGTAAAAATTGGGATAGGACAATAAGAGATGGAGGCTGTATGAGTGGTGAATATAGTGGAATAAAGTGCACTAAATTTTTTAAAAAAGTATAATTTTCAAATAGAATTCATAGAATTAAAATGGAAATATGTCAAGAATTATTGACAAGAAGAAAAAAATAGTACAGTCAATCTCAGAAATTATACAACTAAATTTAAAATCTTCTTATGCCAAAAATCTTTCATGTCAAAACATGACAAAATTTTTGATAAGGCATGAAAGCTTAATTTTTAAAATGTTTCATTGAGTTAACAATAATGTAAAGCTCCCTGAGAATCAAAACATAGTGAAGGGACTTCTGTGGTGGCCCAATGGTTAAGATGTCACTTTCCAATTCAAAGGGTGCAGGTTCCAACATTGGTTAGGTAGCTAAGATCCCACATGCCTCATGGCCAAAAACACAAAACATAAAACAGAAGCAATATTGTAACAAATTCAATAAAGATTTAATAAGTGGTCTGCATGAGCTCAGTTCAGTCACTCAGTTGAATCCAACTCTTTGTGACCCCTGTCCATCACCAACTCCCGGAGTTTGCTCAAACTTGTGTCCATTGAGTTGGTGATACCACCCAACCATCTTTTGTCAGCTCCTTCTCCTCCTGCCTTCAGTCTTTCCCAACATAAGGTCTTTCTTATGTTGAGAGTGAGTCAGTTCTTTGCATTAGGTGGCCAAAGTATTGGAACTTATGCATCAGTCCTTCCAATGAATATTTAGGGTTGATTTCCTTTAGGATTGACTGGTTTGATTTCCATGCTGTCCAAGGGACTCTCTAAAGTCTTTTCCAGCACCACAGTTCAAAAGCATCAATTCTTCGATGCTCAGCTTTCTTTATAGTCCAACTCTCACATCCATATGTGACTACTGGAAAAACCATAGCTTTGACTATACACACCTTTGTTGGTAATGTCTCTGCTCTTTAATATGCTGTCTAGGTTTATCATAGCTTTTCTTCTAAGGAGCAGACATCTTTTAATTTCATGGCTGTGATCACCATCTGCAGTGATTTTGGAGCCCAAGAAAATAAAGTTTGTCACTGTTTCCATTGTTTGCCCATTAATTTTCCATGAAGTGATGGGACTAGATGCCATGATCTTTGTTTTTTGAAAGTTGAGTTCTAAGCCAGATTTTTCACTCTCCTCTTTCATCTTCATAAGAAGCTCTTTAGTTCTTCTTTGCATTCTGCCCTAAGGGTGGTGTCATCTTCATATCTGAGGTTACTGATATTTCTCTCAGCAGTCTTGATTCTAGCTTGTGCTTCATCCAGTCCAGCACTTTGCATGATGTACTTGGCATATAAATTTAAATAAGCTGGGTGACAATATACATACAGCCTTGATGTATTCCTTTCCCAATTGGTACCAGTCTGTTGTTCCATGTTCAGTTCTAAGTGTTGCTTCTTGACCCACATACAGATTTCTCAGGAGGCAGGTGAAGTGGTCTGGTATTCTCATTTCTTTAAGAATTTTCCATAGTTTGTAGTGATCCACACAGTCAAAGGCTTTAGCATAGTCAATGCAGCAGAAGTAGATTATTTTAATAAAATTTTATGTATTTATTTTACAATAGAAATATAGATGGTATATTTTTAGCATGTCTCTAATAGATATTATATAGAGAGTGATAAGATAGAATAGAAATATTATTTACAAAGTTGCTAGCAGATACAGTACAAGCATTTTTGAAAGATATGAATGATTAGATTCAAGAAACAAATGAACCACTGGGTAGCACGTATCAAAAGGAGAGTACATAAAGTTTTGAAGTGAAACTTCAGGACAATAAAAGACAAGAATATCTTTTTTTAAATCAAAGAATATACAGACTGTCAATAAAACAATATGTATAAACAGATTCTTAAACTTAGAAATAAAATCTTAAATGAAATAAAAATACAAATGTAAAAAGTTCCTTAATTTCTATATTCTTTATTCACTCAAGCCTCTCTCAGGCCCAAGCTTCAACTGATATCACTCTACTTAATGGAACCATTTAAAATTATAAGTTTCTGGGACTTCCCTGGATGTCCAGTGATTAAAACACAGACTTCCTCAGCAGAGGGCATGGGTTCACTTCCTGGTTCACAAATTCCCACAAGCATGGCATGGCCAAAAAATTGAAAAATTTAAACACTGGAGAGGACTTTACAGGTCATCTATTCTTACTTTCTCATTTTAGGACTTAGCCTAGAGCTTAAAATATTGGCTCATAATCCCAGAGTTAATTTGTTGAATAGTGAAGTCCACAGTAAACACAAGTCATCTGACTCCCAGTCCTGTCCTCTTCCAGCTACACCACATTGTCTCCCATTCATATGGAATTTGTCCTATGTTTACTATTCTTGCCGAAAAAAAGAAAAGTAACCATTAACATATTATTATATGAAGAGAGACCTGAAAATGTTAGATGAACAAAATATGAAGCTGCCACTGAGTGACAAATAATTGAAGATTAACTTTAAGAAAAAGACTATTGAACTCTGGGTGGAATGTAACAGTAAATATTGGAACAAAAGATAAATTAGCCAGTTAGTCAGTAAAATATTTAACGTTAGCTGATGAGAAGCACTATGGAAGAAAATAAAGCATAAGAGGAAAATATCGAAGGGGTGTTTTTGATTTTACGTAAAATGAAGAGGTAAGATGTTTACTTTGAAGATAATGTTTAGCGAAGAAAATAAAAGAAATAAGAAAATAAGCAAATAAACTATATGGACAATTGAAGAAAGAACATTCCAAGAAGGGAGTGCTGTGCAGACCAAGAGGAAGGCCCTAAAACAGGAAAATCTCTGGTGTGTCCCTGAAACTTCCATGAAGGCAGATAGTCTGGGAAAATTGGGAGAGCAATACTAGGGAATGAGATGAGAAAATGAAAAGCACACCAGATCTTGTAGGCACTTACAGATCAAAGTAAAGATTCACTTTTTACTAAGACCAGAATGGGAAGAGGTTTTAACAGTGAATGACAGTGTCCCACTTTTGAGACTATAATGGACAAGAACTCAAGAAAGAGACTAGTTAAGGGGAAGCTATCACCTTCCAGGCAGGAAATAATGATGGCTCAGAATCAGGTGGTGGCAGTGATGGAGGTAAGAGGTTCAACATATATTGTATATCTGCTTTTAAGCGGTGTTGATAGTATCTGCTGAAAGAGTGTATGTGAGGTATAAAGGATAATTCCATGAGTTTGGTCCTGGGGAACAGGAAAGAAAAGATGAAGTTGATACAAACTGAAATGGAGAACCCATAGGAAGAGCGATTTGTGGGATAAATATCAGAAGCTCAGTTTGGGGCATTTTAGTGTTGAGATATATGTTAAGACATTCAGGGTAGTGATTTCACATAGGCAAAATTATTTTTAGACAAGTCGCTAAAGAGGAAACCCAATTAAAATATCAATGAGACAGTATTTGCCCTTGTTGTTCAGTCGCTTAGTCGTGTCAGACTCTTTGTGACCCCACGGACACGCCAGGCTTCCCTGTCTTTCAGTTTCCCAAGTTTGCTCAAACTCATGTCTATTGAGTCTTCTCCAGCAGCACCACAGTTCAAAAGCAGCAATTCTTTGGCACTCAGCCTTCTTTATGCTCCAACTCTCACATCAGTAATTGATATGGACTTTTGTTGGCAACGTGATATCTCTGCCTTTTAATACGATGTCTAGACTTGTCATAGCTTTTCTTCAAAGGAGCAAGTATCTTTTAATTTCATGGCTGCAGTCACTGTCTGCAGTGATATTAGAGCCCAATAAAATCTCTGTTTTCATGTTTTCTCCATGTGTCTCCCATGAAGTGATGAAACTGGATGCCATGATCTTAGTTTTTTGAATGCTGAGTTTAAGCCAGCTTTTTCACTTTCCTCTTTACCTTCATCAAGAGGCTCTTTAGTTTTCCTTTACTTTCTTCCATTAGGGTGTTGTCACCTGCATATCTGAGATTTCCACTCTGCTGCTGCTGCTGCTAAGTGGCTTCAGTCATGTCCGACTCTGTGTGACTCCATAGACGGCAGCCCACCATGCTCCCCCGTCCCTGGGCAAGCTTCCCTATGTGTCCTTGTGTGTTTCTGCCAGCAGTGCCTCTGGTATTCCCATCTTGGACCTATTTTTAGTAATCCCTGCCAAATATTCAGAACTGTGCCGGGCTAGATAGAGACTCTCCTATGAACCATTGACCTCCCAGACTCAGGATTATGTCCATGAATGACTAGACCTTTAAGGCAGTATCTCTTCTAGCACTGTGGTCAGTGAAAAGAAATACTATCACATCTAGGAATCAACAAACTGGACAGAATTTTAAAAAGTCACTCATTTGATCACACTCTACATATGATCTTTAAAATGAAGGAAAATATCACACTAGTGTCAAATTTTCTTGGCTGTATTCTTTTGCCCTGTAAATAGTCATTCTGAGTTCTTAAAACTAAGAGAAGCTTTTAAAAATCTTGGTCAAAAAATTGTTATAGACAGTCTTCTTAATTATGATCTATTTATCTCAATTAATCGATATTGTAGGATTTGATCTTTGATCAAATCAATTTTCTAAATGAGTCTCCTAAAGTTATGGACCAATTCATAAATGTTTGTAATTTATTTAAAAAATCCATCAATTGCATAGTTCACATTTAAATACTATGTAGTGATTTTTAAAGAATAGTAACATTTTATTTTAAACATATTGAAATATTTTGTTTTTTATCAACTTTATAGGTAAAATGCATCACTAAATTCATGGTGAATGTTGGTTTTTGTTACATTTATGGAAGTTTGATCTTTTACACTATTTTTATTCCTTTGTAAATTCTTAAATGTGATTCTCAGAGTTAAATTAAACCTGAGAGTTTCCTTCAGTAGCAATTTCATTGAGTGACTACATTTTGTTATGCAATAGAGTATGCGAAAGGTTGCAACCATTAATATCAATGTTTTGATCATTGTGTTTAAGAGAAGCATAGTTTGGTTAGAGAGAAAAATATGCAGCAAAGGGGTCAAAGTCTCAATTGCTCTTGTGAACAGTTAGGAATCATCAAATGAGTAAAATATACCACTTCTTCCATCTGCTTGAGGAATTTCTTAAGGGTCTTAAATACATTCTTATTTTCTTCCTTTAGAATAAAGAAAGTTATTTAGGATAAAGAAACTTATTGACTTTTTCTTTTTTCACGTCATTATGATAATTAAATTTTGTTTTAAAGAAATCAAATGGGACTTTTAAGTATTATTCAAATTAAAACACTATTTAGATCTCAGAATGGTTGCTGATGGCAATTCTATGAGCCAAATATAAAAATACTCAGACATGTTAAAAGCATCATCATGAGCATTCATGGATGAGCTGTGGGTTTCAGAATGATACGTGTATATAGCCACATCCATCCTGTATGTGACCTACTGAGACCTGACAGGATGGGTAGAAGGTGAGAATAAGAGTACAGTTGCATTATACTGAAAATTTGAAAGAGATTACTTAAGGGGAAATAAAGGTGGACTGGGCTTACTCTAGCAGATCATCATTTTTGTACAGTGGTGTTATCCAAAATATCCTCTATTGCCAACAAAAGTTAAGAGATGTCACAAAAATGTTACCAACATGTAGTTTCATGGTCAAGTAATTTAAATCTGCATTAAACATTCATGAATAGTTTTATTTAAAACAAGATTTTAATAGGCATTTGTTATAATAATTTGAAAGAGTGTATATAGGTGCTCTCTTTCAAATACAGACAAGTCTTCTGCAGTTCAAGAAGAGAGATGGTTATTACTGCAGTCATTCCAGCTTGCTCAGAAGAAGCAAAACTTCATAGGAATAGCTAGCCACATAATCAGAAGGGTAACCACATACACACGCCATCCCCAAAGTGGGCACAGTAGAACCAGTGAATCTAGCAGGAGGCAAATCCTGGAATATACCAGTAGGTAATGAGATTGTATTGAAAAGGAACCAGACAGAGAGCAATGATTAAGCTTTCCAAACGTGTGTTTACATAACATTTTTCCTTTGTGCATTGTGACACCTACACTAATACCATTGGATCGTATTGATTTATACTTTTCTTTTATTCTCAAGAAGGCACTGTTTCATGGGCTATAAATATGAAGTCTCTGTTAACCTTTTCAATCTTGCCTGCAAGCTCCCCTCCCTCCCTCTGCCCAAACACATTCACGTCATAAAGGATCCAAGTTCCTTCACAGACATACTCCAACTTTGCTACAATTAACAGGGATGGGTAATTTATAATTTATATTCTTTTTGTCAAAGAGAAAAATGAGACACTTATGTTTAATTTACATGAAATTATAGAAAAAAATATTATATAATAGATAAGTATATAATATACTAATTATGTATAATATGATAATTATATATAATACAATAATTATATAATCTTTGCTTTAGGTATCATGAAAATTCATTTCCTTGAGTAACAATTGTGTAGTCTAAATTTTATCCACATAATATATGTGAAAATGTGAAAATGCAAAGATGACAAATTTTTCTGTTAAATCAGATAACAGTTGTATTTCATGACGCAAAAAACGAAAACTAGCATTTTATCTGCAAGCAAATAGTCTCATCTATGGATGCTTATGCTATGTCAAGGAAGCTCAATTCTAAAGCAGTAGTGCAGTCTGGAAATGCTGGGATTTTGTTTATTTTCTCGTCTGTTACAAGTATGAGGCTATTTAACTTGGAGAACCATCCTTCAGGCTGTGTTCCAAAGTGTAATAACTATATTTATATTTTGTCTTTGTTGTTGTACATTCACTAAGCCATGTCCAACTCTTTGCGGCCCAATGGACTGCAGGACTCCAGGCTCCTCTGTCCTCCACTATCTCACGGAGTTTGCTCAAACTCATGTCCATTGAGTCAGTGATATCATCTAACCATCTCATTCTGCTGCCCCTTCTCCTTTTGCCTTCAATAAGTATTTACACTTATAAAACAACAAATATTTTAGTTAATCTGAGATATATTGGAAGGATATCAGAATGCCCAGGATCTGGCTATCTCCCAGAATGGAAAACACAATTCATTTCGTACTTTTTATTCCTTTCTTACAAATATAGAATTTGTAATATATTATCTTGGAGGTTATCAACATTTCTCTAATATCTGCCTTTATTAGAAATTATAATTTCCTAACCTTTTTATTAATATGGAAATTTCAAAGCATAATTTGTTAGACACTTAGAGAAATAAGCACGTTTGTTGAAATACTAAATAAAAAATAATAAAGAGGCAAAAGAGCACTCTGTAAAGAACTTTGCTCTGTCAACTCATGGCTGTTTTTTGCCATTTGGATCTTCTTTCTTTCTGAAAGAAGTTGCTCTGAAAATGAGTGAAACATAAGATGCCATGAGTTGCTAATGTACGAGGTATCCCCTTCGATTTATTATTATAAGACTCTGTTCTGAAGGCTGGCATAGTGATTTGTGAACCACTTTATTCTCTATAGATTTCAAATACTTCCCCCATGGAAGATAAGTTCCTTTACTTTTGCAAAGTTGGTAGGGCTGTTGTTTTGAATCTCAAGATTTAAAGGAAAAAAAATAGATAATGATTTGAGAGAAAACACAAACTCAGAACTTCTTGGACAGTCTGCTTGCATTAATCTTATCTATATAAGGGACAAATCTGAACTTTCATATCTTTAATGAGATGTTTTCCTCTTCTCTCTCTCTCTGCATAGCTCTGTACCATAAAGGATATTTTAAGAGTGATCCTTGAAGCAGTTATTCATGTCTGAATGCACCTCTTTGCCTTCCCTTCTCCCCACCATAGATTACAGCACTTTTGAACAATGTGAAAAATGCATACAAGTATGTGACTGTGGAAACAAATTCCTCTTTTATCCTTCTTTTTTATGCTACTGGTTCTCTTAAATTTTGAATTAAGAGGAATGTTTTATACATTCTAGCATCTAAATCGTATTAAATTCATATAATCAGGCTAAGCCTGCACATGAACTCATGACAGTAACCTTGAGTGCTTGGGATGGAGCAAAATTTCCAAAAAAGGAGGATATTTAATATTGAATTTGTTGTTTGTCATACTTAGGCATTCACTTGTTAAGATAGTAATTATCAATCTTATTGTTCATTCAAGATAAGAGGTTGGCTCCTTATCTTTCAAAACACATTAAGCATTTTGAAATATTTTTAAATTTTTGAGATATTTATGGGACAACAGTTTCTTAGTTTGACCATAAATGACAAGGATAGAATCAGTATAAATATAAAATTATTATCTTTTGTGCCTTTCCAGACAGCCTGAATATTTAGTTATCCACCTGTGATGTGGTAGAAAGAACAACGTAATACCATGAGAAGTATAAACTTATGCTTTGTGATACTGCGTGCATTACTTGCATATTAGGTCTTGTTTGCTTAGTTTGTACTAATAACAAAGTGATGGCCTCACATGGATATTGTGAAGATTGAGTCAGAAAATATACATGAAAGAAACACTTCAAATATTTAATATATATTAATAGAAGACAACTGGGCTTCCCTGGTGGCTCAGACAGTGAAGAATCTGTCTATAGTGCAGGAGACCTGGATTCGATTCCTGGGTTGGGAAGATCTCCTTGAGGAGGGCATGGCAACCCACTCCAGTACTCTTGCCTGGAGAATCCCTGTGGACAGAAGAGCCTGGCGGGCTACAGTCCATGGGGTCACAAAGAGTCAGACAATACTGAGCAGCTAAGCACAACACGTTAATAGAAGACAATAAGCACATTTTACCTTATGACTATCAGATGAATGCTTTATCGTATTTTTTACTTTGTCTTCACTATCACAAGGGCATTAGCTGATATAACACATATTATGCAGGTACTTTTACATTCTTAAAATCATGTGAGATGTGAGATTAAATAGATAAGCTGTACAATGTGCTTAAATTTGTACCTATAGTACAGTACAACCTAAATACCTTTGAACATTAATTTATTGATTGAACAAATATTTTTTGAGCACCTGGCCTGTATTAAGTTTTCTAGTCACTGGACCTACAAAGTCATTAAACGTAACACTTAGAGTGAAGATTGGATAATAAATACATAATCAAATGAGTATAATAATTTCAGTGCATGTCGTTAGGCAATTTGTGGTGAATCAGAGAGGCTAATGAATTAGACAGAAACTAGAAATGGTAGGACAACTATTTGGTTGAAGTAACCTTAGAAGTAGTCTATGACAAAGTGACATTTGAACAGAGGCTTTAATGGTGATGTTAAGATTTGTGGCACTACTATAGTTACTATATATTTTTTTTATTACAGATGGTTATTTGTTGAGATGGAACAGAATGGAAATTTTATACTGGGCTTTTAAGTTAACCCCAAAGAGATGGTGAGTCATATTTTAGAATAAGCACTGTTTTGTGACAAGAGTATTCTGGCAAAGTGGGCATTGCTTTCTGACAAGTAATTTGATTTGTTTCAGATCTCTGCAATTATGTTTTAATGACCCTGGTTCCCTAATTTCAGTTTTTTGGAGTAGAGTCTTTGGTTGTTGTTTCTTTTGTATCATTTTATGCACTTTGTATACAGTTTTACTCTCAAGAAGTTCTTGCAGAACCTGAAAGCTTACTTACAGAAGGGAATTATCCTCAGGGGACATAGCAGTTATTTCTGCATCCAGCACTGTTTGAGTCTCAGATTGCATTATTGAGTACCTAATTTTTTTTCTTAACATCTATGCTTTTCAAAATAACCATTCCAGTGCACTGGTTGTAATATTTATAATTTTGATGGCTTTCACTGACTGTTTAATGTAGGGTATGCCATATGAGAATCATAGATGAAACTGCCATTAGGCATCAATTCAAGTTCAGATAGCAAACTGCTAATGGTGCGGCATCTTTCACCTCAAGATCTTTTCTTAGCCCTAGATAGGTACATTCATGATAAAGCACTCTGTTTAGTAGCCTTGTCAAGGGTGTATTAGCTCTCTAGGGATCATTTTTATATGTTTTCTTACTGTAACACATAACTCAACAGCATATTGTGGAGTCAGGGCAATCCATTTACAATTTTAAACCTTGTATTTGGAGTGATAATTTTGAAGGTTACTACAGGTTGAAAAAAGTTGATTTGTCATAAATATATAAGTACTCATATTAACTATTAACTTCAAATAATCTTCCTTTTATAATCATATCTTCATTATTGTATACAATGTGTTTTACTGAAATAATAAATGAATCCAGATATTATGTAGTACTTCTGTCATATTCTAACTTGTTCATGTATAGTCCAAAATATTTTCACATTTTTACAATTTAAAATATATAAACTTCTTAATAGCCTATTTCTCTCTACCCTCCTCGCCTCATACTTCTATTTCTCATTCTTGTCTTCTATTCCTTCCTCTCTGCTTTACATTTAACATTTAGATTATTCTTATCCACTTTCACTAATTACTAGACTAATATTTAAATAGTTGAAGAAATCTAAATGAACAGAAACATGTGAGCAGAAGCTTGATTCACCTGGACATTTTTATTTTCATCTTTATAGTCTTGGTTGTAATAATACTTACATACTAGATATACATATGTTGCACATGTATATTGGGAATCAATGTATTTTAATAATGTGTGAAAAACTCCTCATTTATATAAACATGTATTGATTGGAAGTGAAAAAAATTACTTAGAGTAATAATTCCATATATTATATAATCAAAGGCACATGCTATAGAGAAAAATTCCTTGTAAAATTTTCATATAAATTTCCAGTTTTTCCTTATAAGGGAAACTGGAAAATCTCTTAGAATAAGAGAATAATATTTTTTCTTGACAGTTTCTTTTATCTGCTTTCTGTTAATTCTTTACTATATGTCACCAGCATTCTTGTCCCACACTCTTTTCAACTGGAATTGTGTGTGTTTATCCTTAGGCCACTTTTTACTTTGTTTTTAGTCTTTGTGCCTGCAATTGCTCAAAGTTTTCTCTAAGTACATCTTAAACAATGAACTCTCTAGAAAAGTTTCTTCCTGCAGTTCTATTCCTTAAAATATTTTCAGTTATCCCTTGAGTAAGTCAGTTACCAACCCCATCAGTCCTCTCATCTATATTATAAAGATAGCATATTTCATCAGGGGTGAGGATTAGAGAAAATTCATATAAAGCCCTAGAATAAAGAAGGCATTCAATAAATAGTGTCTCAATTATTAAAAGAAGCAAAGGGTGTGGAAAATGAAAGTTGAGTTTTACATAAGTGACTTTGTGGCAAGTTGACTTGCATTATAAATGAAGACGGTTTTTAGTATGCAGATTCTGAAGTAAACATCTGTAGTTTCTTAGGCTGCGACAAAGGCAAACTATTTCAAGATGAAAAATCTCTGCTGTTCAAAGATGACTTTTAAAACATTTAAATATTGACATTAGTTCAGGAGCACTGGATAGAAGCATTCCTCTGAGACATCAGTGGTGCCTTCATTTCCTCCAAAGAGTCTAAGCTTTAAATATTTAAATGCAGTTAAAGGATTTAAAACTTGAGGAAGAAAGAATTTTATTTTTTAATGATGTGCACCACTTCATTTACTCTATTTTTGTATTAGTGCCTATTGCAAATTCCCCAAACAGTTACCATTTCTAAATCTTTCCTCTAGTGATTTATACAAGTAATTTCCAAGAAATCTCTGGAGATAACTTAATTTCCCATGAGGTACAGGGCATATGCCTATGCCTACACACACACACACACACACACACACACACGCATATGTATGTGTATATATACATTTATATGTGTATATATGCACCAGGGTGATTCTCAGCAGGCAATATTTTTATGTCTCTTTTGCAGAGTAGGGAACATTCACTGTCGAGCGATTCGAGATCTGGTCATTGTGGGAGGTCTCCTGAATCTGTGGTCTTTTATTGAGTACCTGTTATGTGTTAGCTCTATACTTAGGTCTCATTGTGCAGTAACATAGTAAGTGTTTAGAGAAAAATTTGCACAGCATGTTATGAGAACCTATAGGAAAATAATGAATCAAGATTGAGAGACTATCTGAGGGAAGGTGGGCATGAAAGCCTTTATGGAAACCCTCAGTTACATCTTAAAGAATGAATAGGGTTCAATTAACTGACAGGTGATTTATTGAGGCAATGGAAACAAAATAATCTGATGTTGCTGAATAGTTATGTATAAATAGAAAACAGTGATAAAAAGAATATCTGAGTAAGCAAAGCCAATTAGGAAAGATTTTAGAGTCCATGCCAAGAACATCTATTTTATTTTGTTGCAGATGATGGTAAGTCACATTATAATATTTAAAAAAAGGTTGAATATATAAATTTCTCTTTCCCATTCCTATCCCAAAATGCATGGCTACCCATATTAATACTCAGGCACATCCTTTTGGGAAATAACTTCTTAAACTATCACATTGTTTGTTGTTCAATTCCTAAATCATGTTCGACTCTTTGCAACCCCCTGGACTGCAGCACACCATGCTCCTTCACTATCTGATACAGTTTGCTCAAATTCATGTCCATTGAGTTGGAATTACTATCCATCTCATTCTCTGCTCCCCCTTTCTCCTTTTGCCTTCAATCTTTCCCAACATCATGTCTTTTCCATTGAGTCAGTTCTTGGTATCAGGTGGCCTAAGTATTGGAGCTTCAGCATCAGTCCTTCCAGTGAATATTCAGGGTTGATTTCCTTTAGGATTGACTGGTTTGATCTCCTTGAAGTTGTTAATGGCATAGTTCTTCTTTTAGGGCATTTTAATAGGAGGTTTCCAGAGGTACATTATCTTTGCTCAAAGAAACAATTTCAATTGTTGGATAATAAATGTACCATAAAAGAAATGTAGGATTATTATTTGAAATAAGACAAGCTCTTATTTCATTCCTCAACTAAAACCCATCCCTACCCTATTGTGTGTCTACTCTTCTGATCTATATGAAACCTATATGATTTTACTCTGGTAACTACCAGGAGTCCTTCAATGATTGCAGAAGATGGTATGTTCTGTGTGCATCAACCCCTGACTTCTTCCCAAGCTACATCCCAACAAGTGCTTGGCTTGCAGTGTGTCAGTGCTAGGAGGTGGAGGACAAGCAGCTCCAAGATAATGCTACTGCAAAGCAATATCCTCCATTTGAGCAATCAGGCAGAGCAAGTTCAAAATAGATGGCAGTTGCATTATTGTCACATTCAGAGAGGCCCTAAAAGCCAAGATGGAGAAGTTTCCTAGTGGACAGAGCTGTAAGCAATATATCTGGTAATCCATTTTTCAAAGAGAAATGGGCTAAGAGAAGGCACTGGCAACCCACTCCAGTACTCTTGCCTGGAGAATCCCAGGGACAGGGAAGCCTGGTAGGCTGCCGTCTATGGAGTCACATAGAGTTGGACACGACTGAGCAACTGAACTGAACTGAATAGTATGTATAGATTGCTGGAAAGTGGTTAAAGGCAGGAGACTGGAAAGAAAAATAGCAGGAGGCTTAGAGATAAGGGAATTAGGATATAGGCATGTGAGCAGATATGTGGACATGAAGTATGGAGATGCTGTATTTACATGTAAATGTCTCCCAGAATGCACCCATCAGATAATAGACAGTCAACATTCAAGAAGAATTAGATCAGCTTATCTTCATTGGCTGTCTCAGATCGGTATAATTGCATACAAAGTTCCCATGGTGGCAGACATAGAGGATATGAGTGGGGTCAATAGAATCCATTTTCATTTACTCAGATGGATATGACTAATGTTTGTGAACATTCAGTCTGCAAGGTATAGAGACACATGGTGATCCCCTAACAGCATCGTTTCTTAAGGATAGACCCATTACCCGTTGGCTATTATACCCCTTCTGTTTGAGAAGGGCCATTGGTTTGTCTTCAGAGAGATAGATGCCTTTTCCAGATATGGATTTGCCTTCTCATCCCACAGAACTAAAGCTAAACCGGTTTTTAGTTACTTAGAAAAGTTTTATTTAAAATTTTACAGTATGTACATTTTATTTTTTAATTAATTTTATTGGAGTATAGTTGCTTTACAATATTGTGTTAGTTTCTACTATTCAGCAAAATGAATCAGCTATAAGTATACATATATCCCCTCTCTCTTGAACCTCTCATCCACCCCCCTTCCCCATCCCTCTAGGTCATCACAGAGCACCCAGTTGAGCTCCCTGTGTTATACAGCAGCTTCCCACTAGCTGTTTTACACATAATAATGTATATATGTCAAGGCTACCCTCTCAATTTGTCCTTAACAGTAAAGACAAAGATCACCACAAAAGTCAGAATGGTGATTAACTCAGAGACAGCAAGAATGATGTGACTGCAGTTATCCTAGGTGTTCACTTCATAAATATTCTTTGACTATGCATACACACATATGCACTTTCTGTGTGATCAATTCCCAATAAAAACTACATTAGAATTGCATTGCAGTTAATGACACACAATTTTATAGCACTGTTTCTCAGCTATGTTAAGAAAGCTTGAAATGTGATATTGAAGGAGAATGTATGATTAACAAAAACTAAGTTTTAGGAAGCACTTTATTCCAGAGTTTGTTATGTGAAGGTGGTCATACTTAATCACTTTTTATTGGGAAAATATCCAAAACTATATATTATATACAGAATAATACATTTATAAAACAAGCTGAAGGGGGTTAAATGGAAGTATAATCTCAACAATAAAAAATTCAAAGCAAGAATGGCACAAAATATTAATAGAGCAGTTGGGGATTTCCTCCTCTTTCCCTAAATAACATATCATATACATTTTTTTCCCTTGTTTTATTTTCTAATGATAATCATGTTCTATTTACGTGTTAGATACTGACTCAGTATACATTCATTGCCATAACTTTCACAAACCAAGATTGTGTAATAGTCACTGATATCAGACACAGTCTCAGCATGGTTCATGTGATTATTTCCTGGGCCAGGTAGTTGAAACATGGACCTCAGGGAGCTGGATCTTTTGATGTGACAGTTGCACAATTTTGAGGTAATCCCCTCAGAGAACAGTTACGGGAAAATTTTCTCTGTGGATAAAATGAGTTGATGGGCTCCCTGGAGGTTAGAGGAGATAGGAAGGAAAGAATCAGGTTTTTAAAAAGTATAATAAAACCAAACTTTATCCATTGCCTAGTTTTGCTAGAAACCGATTTCTATTGACCATTTGACTTCTGAATCAGGGAGAGGAATTAAAATCTACCTTAACTCTTTTTGATATATTCATCATATTCCTTAACTAGAATGAGAACCTTGAAATGCTGGGTAAAATAAATAAATAAACAAGCAGCAATAATGAAAGACCATATTGATAGGGTCACTTGATAAAGAAGGAAACAAAATAAATGACATGTAGCATTAATCTGTCATAATTCTTCTTATGTCTGGACCCAAAGAAGGTTAACTCAGATATTCTCTCCCTGAGAAGGATGTGTGTGAGAGCAGATATGGAATCAAAAGTCTATTTTGATCAAGACTATGACCCGACTTCTGCTTGCTTCTTCTGTACATTTCTTAGGAAATTTATGGAGTTCAACTCATCACTGTGGAAGGGGTGCAAAATATTATCCATGAGCTCAATCAGTGATCTATCCTCTTATTATGCTTCTGCTTATACCTTTCTCCCTGAAAATTTCCATTTCTAAAAACACAGAGCCACAGTAACTTATTTCTCCAAGATGAATTCAGAAAAAATAAATTATTTATTTTGTGTTAGCTTATTTTCTCTAGGACCTGCTAAAAAATGTAAACAGCAATAATAAGAAATGAGATTCTCCCTTCTTTTCTTTAGTATCTGCCATGCATGGATGTGTGACAATCATATCTGTAGTAGATAAAACAGCATAATCTTCTCATTACTTCTGCCAGGGGCTCTCTCCTAGGCATAGATGATTGATCCAGTGATGTATATCAGATCTAGGGTTGTACATCCTTTCCAATCCCAGTAATTAGATTATTTTTCTCAGAATTTGAAATTGAGAGGGCCTGCATTTGAGTCAGTCTAAGGCTGGTATTTTGGGGGATGTCAGGATCAGGTAATGGCAGTCCTAAGAGCCAGCCTTAGAGTGACTCTAACCTTGACATAGTCCTGAAAGTATTACAGACCCCTTTACGAGGTAACTTTGCTTGGAGACTTTCCAACAGCCTCACTGAGACATTCTCAGAACTCTGAATAAATCGAGACTAGTTCTAATTCAAATATTCTACTGGGATATCACAATAGCTAACATATATACTACTTTGCACAAAGCTTTCTAAGGGCTTTATATAAAAATTATTCAATTTTCAAAAGCACTCTATCAGCTGGACACAGTGATTCATATTTTATAGATGAAAACATTCAGATACTGAGATATTGATTTTTCCAAAGCTCATAAGTTAGTAAATGCTGAAGCAGAAAGTTAAACCTGTATATACATCAGGCTGTAGAGTCTGTGTTGCTTGACCGTAGCAACAGTCACACTCTAGCCTGTGTTTCTTGATCGCTCTACATAAATGGCTTATGTCCTGTTTTTGCCTACTTAATCCCATTGTAGGAAAACTCAATTCTCAGGTCTGTCTGTTGAGATCTCACTGGTAGTTGTGGGCTGGTAAGCAGTAAAAGAGGATAAGCTATCTTCCTCTTTAAGTATTAGGAATTCAGCTTAGGGATCTCTGACCTCTGGGTTGAGGTCTATAGGGAACAAAATGTCTATATTCAGAAAAAAGAAGAGAGGAAGACTTCTCAGCAGAAATTACAATCACATCCAATCCTGCCAGCCTTGGTAGAAACCGTATAGGACCACACGAACTATTTAGCAGTGGCAGCCCAGCTCAATTAATGGACATTAATGAAAATTATCTGAGTAATTCTTCTAAACCCTACTCCTAATAGAAGGATCAGTGATATACCCACCTAGCTCCATTCTAAATCTGAATCCCTATTAAGAATTATTGCTTCTCCCTCTGACCTGATTTGAAGACTTGACTCATTTAAAAAGACCCTCATGCTGGGAAAGCTTGAAGGCAGGAGGAGAAGGGACAACAGAGGATGAGATGGCTGGATGGCATCACCGACTCAATGGAAATGAGTTTGAGTAAGCTCTGGGAGTTGATGATAGACAGGGAGGCCTGGCGTGCTGTGGTTCATGGGGTTGCAAAGAGTCGGACACAACTGAGCGGCTGGACTAAACTAAACTGGCATGTCTACAATGCAGGGGACCCAGGTTTGATCACTGGGTCAGGAAGATCCCTTGGAGAAGGGAATGGCCACCCACTCCAGTCTTCTTGCCTGGGAAATCCCATGGACAGAGGAGCCTGCCAGGCTATAGTTCAAGGGTTCCCACAAGTTGGACACAACTTAGTGACTAAACCACCTGGCCTATCTACCCCTCATCCGCAATTATCACTCATGCCAGCATTTATCACCTAGAGTTACAATTGCAGAATATCATGGGTTTCTTCAGATTCTACCAATAGTTCTCTATAGTATTAGTATTTTTGCCTCCAACAGAATAAGGGAAAAGGGGGAAGTTAGGTTCATGCATTCTTCCCAGAATCCTCCATCACTCATCAGTCTTCACATATAGTTTACAAGTAACAGCTTTGACTTCTGTATATTTGCATAATGCTTTGTAACTTATTTTGCAGGAACATTTTATTTTTACTGTATGCTGGCTATAAAGACTAAGCCCCAAGCATTGTATTACACTTCTAAGAAGTAATATAGTTACCCCATTAAAATAAAGTTGTTCATTTTGTAAAAATTTACTACAAATAGAGGCTGTATAAATCCAAGGCAACAGAAAAAGTACATTCTCAAAATATTCTCTAGTTCTAGGTGCATAATATTTCCACTTGATTGTTAAAGGTGTATTTTTATTTACTTTCATATTCTGTGTCTCAGGGGGCCCTATTCTTCCCTGAGGTTATTTTTAGTATAATAAGGAAAGAAAAATGTTCTTCCTATCCAAGCATGTAGCTTGTTGTAAACTGATTATCTTTCAGTCCCAGGAGCTTTAGTGCTGGAGCATCATTGGTGTGAATATGAGGTTTTCAGTGGCTTCCTAACTTCCCTACATCCTACTTTGTGATGTATCTGATATTTTAATGGTACTTTAGAAAAAAAAAACTATATCCTTCCCTCGCAGAGCACTATAAACCTTACTTTTTTCATTCTCTACTGAAGGGTGCTTTTAAAATTTCTTTCTTCTAGTTTTAAACACATATTTTGATATCAAGAATCATTTGTTGTTTGGGTTTAACACAAAGCTCTCAGAGGTTCCAATATAGAGTAAGTGAATAACTATAATAATTCCAGCAGTTTCTGCGTTGTTACTTCTGCTCTTATTCATGTTCAATTTGTTGCCATGAATGATTCTGACCAGCACTGATGACTAGTTTTAACATAGAAGATACCAGATGGATTTATTTTTTCCCCTCCATACTTGAAATTCTATTTTGGCATAAGATTTTTCATCTAAGTAAGAAAGAATTCACTTAATTTACTGTTTTCCAGACCTAAACTGAAGAAAGTAGGGAAAACCACTAGACCATTCAGGTATGACCTAAATCAAATCCCTTACGATTATACAGTGGAAGTGAGAAATAGACTCAAGAGAGTAGATCTGATAGAAAGAGTGCCATGAACTATGAGTGGAGGTCTGTGACATTGTACAGGAGATAAGGATCAAGACCATCCTCAAGAAAAAGAAATGCAAAAAAGCAAAATGGCTGTCTGAGGAGGCCTTACAAATAGCTGTGAAACAAAAAGAATCGAAAAACAAAGGAGAAAAGGAAATACATACCCATTTGAATGCAGAGTTCCAAAGAATAGCAAGAAGAGATAAGAAAGGCTTCCTCAGTGATCAGTGCAAAGAAATAGAGGAAAACAATAGAATGGGAAAGACTAGAGATCTCTTCAGGAAAATTAGAGATACCAACGGAAGACTTCATGCAAAGATGGGCTCGATAAAGGACAGAAATGGTATGTACCTAACAAAAGCAGAAGATATTAAGAAGAGGTGGCAAGAATACATAGAAGAACTGTACAAAAAAGATCTTCACAACCCAGATAATCATAATGGTATGATCACTCACCTAGAGCCAGACATCCTGAAATGTGAAGTCAAGTGGGCCTTAGGAAACAACACTATGAACAAAGCTAATAGAGGTGATGAAATTCCAGTTCAGTTATTTCAAATCCTCAAAGATGATGCTGTGAAAGTGCTGCACTCAATATGCCAGCAATTATGGAAGACTCAGCAGTGGCCATAGGACTGGAAAAGGTCAGTTTTCATTCCAATCCCAAAGAAAGGCAATGCCAAAGAATGGTCAGACTACTACACAATTACACAATCTCACATGCTAGCCAAGTAATGCTCAAAATTCTCCAATATAGGCTTTAACAGTACATGAACCATGTTGATCCAGATGTTTAAACTGGTTTTAAAAAAGGCAGAGGAACCAGAGATCAAATTGCCAACATCTGTTTTCTGGACTATGTCTGCTTTATTGACTATTCCAAAGCCTTTGACTGTGTAGATCACAGCAAACTGGAACATTTTTCAAGTGATGGGAATACCAGAGCACCTTACCTTCCTCTTGTGAAAACTGTATGCAGGTCATGAAGCAACAGTTAGAACTGGACGTGGAAAAACAGACTGGTTCCAAATAGGGAAAGGAATATGTTAAGGCTGTATATCATTACCCTGCTTATTTAACATATATGCAGAATGCATCATGCAAAATCTGGGCTGGATGAACCTCAAGCTGGAATCAAGATTCCTGGGAGAAATATCAATAACCTCATATATGAAGATGACACCACCCTTACGACAGAAAGCAAGGAAGACCTAAAGAGCCCTTTGATGAAAGTGAAAGAAGATAGTGAAAAAGTTGGCTTGATGTTCAACATTCAGAAAACTAAGATCATGGCATCTGGTCCTATCACTTCATGGCAAATAGACAGAGAAGCAGTGGAAACAGTGAGAAACTTTATTTTCTTGGGCTCCAAAATCACTGCAGATGGTGACTACAGCCATGCAATTAAAAGATGCTTACTTCTTGGAAGAAAAGCTATGAGCTATGACCAACCTAGATGGCATATTAAAAAGCAGAGGCATTACTTTGTCAACAAAGGTCCATCTAGTCAAGGCTATGGTTTTTCCAGTAGTTACGTATGGGATGTGAGATTTGGACTATAAAGAAAGCTGAGTGCTGAAGAATTCATGCTTTTGAACTGTGGTATTGGAGAAGAGTCTGGAGAGTCCCTTGGACTGCAAGGAGATCCAAGCAGTCAATTCTAAAGGAAATCATTCCTGAATATTCATTGGAAGGACTGATATTGAAACTGAAATTCCAATACTTTGGCCACATGATGTGAAGACCTGACTCACTGGAAAAAACCCTGATGCTGGGAAAGATTGAAGACAGGAGGAGAAGGGGATGACAGAGGATTAAATGATTGGATGGCATCACCGATTCAATGGACATGAGTTTGAGTAGGCTCTGGGAGTTGGTGATGGACAGGGAAGCCTGATGTGCTCCAGTCCATGGGGTCACAAATAGTCGGACACAGCTGAATGACTGAACTGATTGACTGAATGTTTTCCATGTTGAAGTTTTCTGTTTCTCTTGTTTACTTTCTGCCTGGTGTTCGCTTAGTGTTTATTTATGATTTTATCTAAATATTGCTAAGTTGCGTCAGTTGTATTCAACTCTTTGTGACCCCATGGACTGTAGTCCACCAGCCTCCTCTGTCTATGGAATTCTCCTGGCAAGAATACTGAGTGAGTTGCCATTTCCTTCTCCAGGGGAATTTCCCCCACCCAAGGATTGAACCTGCATCTTTTATATCTCCTGCATTGGTAGATGGATCTTTATCTCTATCTCCCCCTCGGAAGCCGATCTAAATATTAGGGTGTTCTATTAAATCAATGGAGATTTAATAAACATTGGTTCTGGAAAGCAAAGTAGAAATGATATATGGTTCTGAAAAGCAAAGTCAAAATGATGTAACCTTACTATTAGGAAATGAACTACCATTCAAATATTGGAGATTATGTAATGATATATATTGCATATGTTTGGAGAAGGGAATGGCAACTCACTATAGTATTCTTGCCTGGAGAATTCCATGGAGAGAGGAGCCTGACAGACTCCAGTCCATAGGGTTGCAAAGAGTCAAACACACCTGAGCAACTAACACATGTGTTATATATATCATTACATAATCCTTGTATATTTATTGTATATATTTGGCATATAAAATATCATGTGGAATATATAATTTAAATGAGCATATAAGTTTTATGCAAATATGAACTAATCTTTCTCCAATATGTAACATATAAATATACTGATTCTAGAAATTTCAAATAATATATAGAGTTTCTAAAGAATAGAAATATACAAAGTAAATGGAGGCCAAGTGTATATGGGAGAGCAGAATTGACAGAGAAAAAGAAAAATAAGTGGAGTTTTAGTAGAACTTTTGAGATGAATGGGCTTGTAGACAGGTGCAAGAGTAGGGAATGTTCCAAGAGAGGAATAGCAAATTCAAAGCACAGTTGTGAAGCAGCATCAGTTACAGACTACTGGTGTGATGTCATCAAAATAGAGTCTGATTAAGCTGGGCCATTATACAATGACCTGTTTCTGTTTCATATTCTACAGAGGATGCATTCATCCTGTGAGAGGAACCTGGATGGTTTGCTCAAGTTAGGTCATTGCAGATGTTGTTAGACTAGATATTTTTAGGTGACAGTAGTATGAGCAAATATTTTTTCTTGTAATAAATGAATTTTACAAATTGGAAACTATATTTAACTACCTTAAATTTACTTTAAAACTACTTTAAATTTAACTATCTAAAATTAAAAACTGTGTGTCTGTTTTTAATACTACAGCTAGGGATTTTCTTAAAAAGTCTTGAGTACTTCGGTTCAGTCCCCCAGTCATGTTCGACTCCTTGTGACCCCAAGGACTGCAAAACACCAGACTTCCCTGTCCATCACCAACTCCTGGAATTTACTCAGACTTACATCCATTGAGTCGGTGATGTCATTCAACCATCTCATCCTCTGTCATCCCCTTCTCCTCCTGCCTTCAATCTTTCTCAGCATCAGGGTTTTTTCCAGTGAGTCAGTTCTTCACATCAGGTAGCCAAAGTATTGGAGTTTCAGCTTCAGCATCAGTCCTTCCAATGAATATTCAAGACTGATTTCCTTAAGGATGGACTGGTTGGATCTCCTTGTAGTCCAAGGGACTCTCAAGAGTCTTCTTCAACACCACAGTTCAAAAGCATGAGTTCTTTGGTGCTCAATTTTCTTTATAGTCCAACTCTCACATCTATACATGACTACTGGAAAAACCATAGCTTTGACTAGATGAACTTTTGTTGGCAAAGTAATGTCTTTGCTTTTTAATATACTGGTAGGTCGATCATAGCTTTTATTTAAAGAGTGAGAGTCTTTTAATTTCATGGCTGTAGTCACCATCTACAGTGATTTTGGAGCCCCCCAAAATAAAGTCTGTTACTGTTTCCATTGTTTCCCCATCTATTTGGCAGGAAGTGATGGGACCAGATGCCATGATCTTAGTTTTCTGAATGTTGAGTTTTAAGCCAACTTTTTCACTCTCCTCTTTCACTTTCATCGAAAGTCGCTTTAGTTCTTCCTCATTTTCTGCCATAAAGGTAGTATCATCTGCATATATGAGGTTATTGATATTTCTCCCAGCAGTCTTAATTCCAGCTTGTGTTTCATCCAGCCCAGCCTTTCTCATGATGTACTCTGCATATAAGTTAAATAAACAGGGCGACAATATACATCCTTGACGTACTCCTCTCCCAATTTGGAACCAGACTGTTTTTCCATGTCCAGTTCTAATTATTGTTTCATGGCCTGCATACAGATTTTCAAGAGGCAGGTCAAGTGGCCTGGTTTTCCCATCTCTTGAGAAATTTTCCACAGTATTGTGATCTACACAGTCAAAGGCTTTAGCATAGTCAATAGAGCAGAAGTAAATGTTTTTCTGGAGCTCTCTTGCTTCTGATGTTCTGGCTTGAATATATGAAAGTTCACAGTTCACGTACTGTTGGAGCCTGGCTTGGAGAATTTCGAGCATTACTTGGTTAGCATGTGAGATCATGCAATTTTGCGGTAGTCTGAGCATTCTTCAGCATTGCCTTTCTTTGGGATTGGAATGAAAACTGACCTTTTCCAGTCCTGTGACTACTACTGAGTTTTCCAAATTTGTTGGCATATTGAGTGCAGCACTTCCACAGCATTATCAGTTAGGATTTGAAATAGCTCAACTGGAATTCCATCACCTCCACTAGCTTTGTTCATAGTGATGCTTCCTAAGGCTCACTTGACTTCGTATTTCAGGATGTCTGGCTCTAGGTGAGTCATCACACCATCATGATTATCTGGGTCATGAAGATCTTTTTTGTACAGTTCTTCTATGTATTCTTGCCACTTCTTCTTAATATCTTCTGCTTCTGTTAGGTCCATATCATTTCTGTCCTTTATTGAGCCCATCTTTGCATGAAATGTTCCCTTTGTTTCTATAATTTTCTTGAGGAGATCTCTAGTCTTTCCCATGCTATTGTTTTCCTCTATTTCTTTGCACTGATCACTGAGGAAGGCTTTCTTATCTCTCTTTGCTATTTTCACTTCATTGCCACATTTTAAATAAGTGCTTAATTTTCTTTTAATGATTGGCGAAATCAGTCACTTGGTCCCAAAAGCCAAGATATAATTCTTAACACAGTAATGGAAATGTGAGCTGAAAATGATTAAGGCTTCTGTCTGTATTAACTAGGGCTTCTCTGTTCTAAGTTTTAGTTTTGTGTCTCCTTATTGAAGTTCAAATTATTCTTCTTTTTTAATTTTATTTATTTATTTACATTATCGTGTTGGTTTTGCCATACATTGACATGAATCTGCCATGGGTGTACCTATGTTCCCCTTCCAGAACCTGCCTCCCACCTCCCTCCTGATTCCCTTTCTCTGGGTCATCCCAGTGCACCAGCCCTGAGCATCAAACCTGGGCTGGCGATTGATTTCACATATGATAACTAACATGTTTCAATGCTGTTCTCCCATATAATCCCACCCTTGCCCTCTCCCATAGAGTCCAAAAGAC
This sequence comes from Antilocapra americana, assembly GCA_007570785.1. Classification (NCBI taxonomy): domain Eukaryota; kingdom Metazoa; phylum Chordata; class Mammalia; order Artiodactyla; family Antilocapridae; genus Antilocapra; species Antilocapra americana. The sequence continues at coordinate 3,475,536 of ML663563.1, read as the reverse complement.
TGTTGTATACATCTGCATTTCTTTTGCTGTCTCACATACAGGGTTCTCATTCTTAATTTCTCTCAATGCTTTACTTGAAAGTTGAATTTAAGTGCACACTATGTAAATATACACCAGGCTCCCCTGGTAGATCAGATTTTAAAAAATCTGCCTGCAATGTGTAAGACCTGGGTTCATTCTCTGGGCCAGGAAGATCCCTTGGAGAAGGAAATGGCTAACCACTCCAGTATTTATTATTATTATTAAAAAAAAAACCCCAAACAGTTGCATTTTATCTCTTGAAAATACTCGAGGGGATAGACCCCCTGGTTAGGTTGTGACAACCAGATCAGGGTTACTCCTCACTGCCAGTGTTCTTGTCTGGAGAATTCCATGGACAGAGGAGCCTGGCGGGCTTCAGTCCATGGGGTCTCATAGAATTCAACACGACTGAGTGACTAATACTTTTTTCACTTCATTGCCACATTGTTAAGTAAGTGCTGTTTCCTCCAAAACCCTAAAATTTTGATTGCTTGTTTATTAATTACTTCAGGTATTAATAGTCATTTTTGTATGGTTTTGTGATATGTGGACATCAAAGGGTATCTTTGCCTCTCTCTATAAACACACTCTGTAAGCAGAGACTTCTATGACTCCAGTGAATTTCCCTGGTCATTTATGACCAGCTTGTTTCTCTGTATAAATGTAGAAGCTGCCATTGACTAAACTCAATGTATCCCATATAATCTCTGTCTATATATAAGGGCTTAAATGTATGTGTATTTTATTAGAGAGCCATATGTTTTATCCACTATCACAGTAATATCCTTTTGGCGAGGGCAGGGGTGGATTGCTTTTTAGATTGGAGTCCAATTTGAAAGATTTCACTAAAAACACTAGTAAGTAAGCAATTTATCTACAGAAATCCATCTCAGACGTTTGTGTTGCTTATTTATTTCAGTTCATTATCATTTATCCAGTATTAGCATGGTCTTGGAAATATGTATTTTTAAATTGAGTCAGTATTGCTTCTTCTTGCTCATTGAATATGCAGATTGACACTACAGTGAATGTTCAGTATCTATCAATATTGATGCACTACTGTTCAGTAACAATATCCAAATTGCAAGGTAACTATAATAATTAGATCAAATTTTGAACTTTATAGATTTTTTAAAAATAATGCAAATGTCTTAAATGCGATGCAGTTTCCAGTGTTTGTACTGTAGTGGTTGACCCCTCAGTAGAAAAGATATGGGTAAATTAACTTGAGATTCTTCCAAAAAGAGAGGAGCCACTACTTCCATAGGCATAATGACACAGTGAAAAAGCAAAAATAACCAAAAAGACAATCTAAAAGTACCAAGTAAAAGATATTATTTATCTTACAATAAAATAAGTGTGCTCATACTTACCATTTATCTTCTGTATGCTTATGTTCTTTAAGATAGAATGTGAAATTTTTGTCTGTGTAGGAATATGTGGTTGAGTGACTCCTGCCACCATATTTTTTCCCCAAGATTGAGAATACACTAGGTACTCAAGACACTTTGACTGATTGTGTCTCACATGATAGCTTTGTCTGAAGTTCAATTTTTACTAAATTTCTTACCATTGTGTTTCATAATATCTTCTTTTCATTATCATTTTGTCATTTATAATGAAATATATAAATTTATCTGTGTACTTGTGCTATGTAAAACCTACCCTATTATTTCTCTCTACAGCTGTTGCATATCGAAGTTTCCTAGAAGGTGAGTGTTATTGTTGCACAGTAAAGGCTTACATTTTAGAATTATACCTTCAGTTCAGAGTTAGAGTGCTTTCTCCCCTCTTCTGGCAGGGTAGCTGATTCAGTATGTCCAATGGAAAATTATAGCCATTCATCAGTGAAGGCGAGGGAGTCATCTTTTATTGTAAAACCTTAGGCTTCTGTATGATTGTAAACTATCACAGACAGAATTACTCCCATTGTACTCCTCGGGGGCTTTTCCCTTCTCAGAGAAGGAAAACAGAAATAGTAAAGTTTGTTTTTTTCCTTAACCACCGTCTGTCTACCCGGAGACTCCAGATATGTCGTTGCCTCAGACTTCTTCTATTAGATCTTTCTCTCTTAGAAAGTATTAAACTGTGGAATTCAAATCAGTGTAAGTTATAACGTGATCTAGTCTATGGTTTATGTCCAGGGAAGGCATTCGTTTATGAACAGACATGACTGTTTCCTTCTGGGAGATGTAAGAGGCAACAAAGAGGGTTTTGTTTTTGTATTATTTTCTTCTTTTCTCAGTAGGTGGGTTCAGCTAGGGCAACTTTTCTGGTAAGCTACCTGAGGACCATAGTGAACCACAGAGTTAACCTCACTCACAACATAGAAGATACTTTCCATCTTCCATAAACCTCTTGTGTGACAACCCATCCCTTTTATTCCTTTAATTTGTCTGGTAAAGTAGGAATTAAAGTTAGTGGTTTTGCTAAGAATGATTGATACACTGTAACCTAGTGTTATACTTTTCTTACTGTATTGCCCATCCTCATCCCATCTATTTTTATTCCCAGAGTTTTGCAAGTCTAGATTTTAGGATGTGTAGGGAAAAAACCATTTGTGCCATCATAGGTTATGGTAGAGATCATTTATAAATAAGTAAACATTTTATGCCTGGAAAAGGTGTGATGATTTTGACAGTAATTTATTTTTTAAAATTTTGTGTTTGTCTTAGGTTAGAGAATCCTTAAATTCAAGAGCCAACTAATTTTATTATTAAACTAATGCGTGTAACTTTTTTTTTTTTTACTGCTAACAACAATATAATCATAGTGATAGACGATATCTTAAATTTTAAGTCAACACATTTTTCTACTTTCTCCACGTGGGTAAGTAAAGTATGTGTTTCTTCCATGTGTAAGGGAACATAATCTCAGATGTGTTAGGTGAGCTTTTTCACACATAATGTAGCTGAAATATGGCAACTGTATTTGAGAAATTCCAAACTGATAAGCATTCATCATGGTATTTAAAATACTATGGAAAAGATGTTTCAAATCTCTGCTAGTAATATAATAAACCAGGAAAGAAAACTCTTTATTAGAAAAACCTTAGGTGTCAGTAAGGATTTCAGTTCTATATAATTAATGTTTAATAAAATTTTAGAATGTTTGAGCTGGAGGAAAATTTGAAGATAATCTCAGTCAGTTCTGTAATTTTACACATGAAGATGTGGAGGCATGGGAATTAAATACATGAACTTTAGTTTTTCAATTTGTGATTTTGTGAGTAACTTTCCACATTCAAAAACCTACTTTTCCTTAGTATCCTGTATTTGTTTACATGCTACTGTCAGGTTGTACAGAGATCTACAACCCCAGACTCATAAGTGTCTCACACATGGATTTAGCCTGATTATAGAATCAAATGCTAAAGGAAAGTGTGAACCTGAATTCTACCAGAAAAAGCTATTAACGTGATTTATTGTGAATATGATTTATTATATCATCACTAAAATGAGAACAACAACCTATATTACAAGGGCTACATGGCCTCCACTTCTCACACCATATTTTAGAAACCTTAAGTGCGAAGTGTGACAGGTATATATAAAGGGAATTGATTTAAATTCCCTTAAAAATGCAAATGCATTCATAAGATTAAATCTGCACATATATTCTAACACTGACTTGGACTTCTAAATAGTTTCAATTTTCTTACAAACCTTTTTTTAGTGAAATTTCCATACTTATTTTTTATAGTGGATTCAGTTTTGTCATTAGAGACACAAATGCATCCTAAGGAAGTTCACATGTGTGTCAGGAGAGCTTAGTAAACCATCTTTGACAGTGTATAAAATTTTTATAGAATAACAATGAGAAGATAGATAGTTATCAACATACATTTCTTGGTCTGAGTCTTCCTCATAGCACCAACAACAAATCCAAAGCACATCATTTATTCTTTCCTCCAGTTTATATATGGAATGAGTACTGGGGAAAGTTAGGGCATGACATTCTAATTTTAGGTTTCCTGAACTTTCTCATTGTTACCATTAATTAAAGGAGGTATTTGACATAAAACTGAACTGAAATTAAGCTCTGAATCACTTCCATACTCATAACTGCAACACTTTTTGAGAGAAATGAGTCAGGGAAGACACTTAATGATAACTGAGTTTCAAAGCCCGTGGTTTATGGTTACAGTATATATGATGGTATATAAGTAAATATGATTGCCTGTTTGACACAGTATTTCTCTTGAAAAGAAGTCTTGTTTTTCTTTTTTCTTATAATTAATCAGAGTGATTTACAGATGCTGTGAATTACATCTGCAAGTGAATTAGTGACTTCACGGTGACATTAAATATTTCCTAGTAGGTGAGGCTGTCCATAAATCAGTTAGGAGGGACACAATTGAGTTTACAGTCAAACTCCATACCCACCAGAGATGTTCAGAGGGCTCAAACAAAACCTTGTGTGCACTAGGAGACCCACTGAGTCTGAGCCAGACATGCCATTGAGTATTTGAGTGTCTCCTGCGGAGGTATGAGTAAGCAGTGACCTGCCACAGGGGCTGGGGCTCTGGGTGCAGTAGATCTGGGTATGGCATAAGCCCTCTTGGAGGAAGTCACCATTAACCCCTCCATAGAGCCACCAAGCAGATGATACACAAACTGCAAACAATTATATCAAATAAATTCTCACACTGCTAAGAAAGTTCTAGGACCTACAATAGATTTCCCAACCTGGGGATCTGGAAAAGGGAATGATACCACCCAGAGAAAGGATTTGATTCAGAATTTATGCAGGACTGGGGAAACAGACTCTTGGAGGGCACAAACAAAACCTTGTGCACACCAGGACCCAGGAGAAAGGAGCAGTGACCCCACAAGAGACTGACCCAGACTTGCCTGTGAGTGTCCAGGAGTCTTCAGCAGAGGCATGGTTCAGTGGTGGCCTGTTATAGGGCTGGGGACACTGAGTGCAGAGGTGTGTGCCTGGGTCCTTTTGAAAGAGGTCACCATTATCTTCATTACCTCCATGATAGTTCTGTCTCAAGTCTCATGTCAAACAACAGGGAAGGAACACAGCCCCACCCATCAACAGAAAATTGGATTAAATATTTACTGAGCATGGCCTTTCCTATCTGAACAAGACCCAGTTTCCCCTACAGTCAGTCTCTCCCATCAGGAAGCTTCTATAAGCCTCTTATCCTTATCCCTCAGATGGCAGACAAAATGAAAACCACAGTCACAGAAAACTAACCAAACTGATCACATGGACCACAGCCTTGTCTAACTCAATGAAACTATGAGCTATGCCAAGATGTACAGATCACAGTGGAGAGCTCTGACAAAACATGGTCCACAGGACAACACAATGGTAAACCACTTCAGTATTCTTACCTTGAGAACCCCACGAACAGTATGAAAAGGCAAAAAGATATGACGCTGAAACATGAACCCCCTAGGTTGGTTGGTGTCCTATTGCTACAAAGGAAAGAGTGGAGAAATAACTCCAGAAAGAAGGAAGAGATAAAGCCAAAGCAAAAACGACTCCAAGTTGTTGATGTTTCTGGTGGTTAAAGTAATGTCTGATGCTATAAAGAACAATATTGCATAGGACACTGGAATGTCAAGTCCATGAATCAAGGTAAATTGGAAGTGGTCAAACAGAAGATGGCAAGATTAAACGTTGAATTTTAGGAATCAGTGAATTAAAATGGACTGGAATGGGGGAATTTAATTCAGATAACCATTATATCTACTACTGTAGGCAAGAATCCCTTAGAAGAAATTGAATAGCCATCACAGTCAACAAAAGAGTCCAAATACAATACTTGGGTGCAATCTCAAAAACGACAGAATGAATTCTGTTCATTTCCAAGACAAACCATTCAGTATCACAGAAATCCAAGTCTGTGACCCAATCAGTAATGCTGAAGAAGCTGATTGGTTCTATGGAGACTTACAAGAACTTCTAGAACCAACACCAACAAAGATGTCCTTTTCATTATAGAGGACTAGAATGCAAAAATAGGAAGTCAAGAAATACTTGGAGTAACAGGCAAATTTGGCCTTGGAGTACAAAATGAAGCAGGGAAAAGGCTAACAGAGTTTTCCAAGAGAACACACTGGCTGTGGCAAACACCCTCTTCCAAAGACACAAGAGAAGACTTCACACATGGACATCACCATATTGTCAAAACCAAAATGACATTGATTATGTTCTTTGCAGCCAAAGATGGAGAAGCCCTATACAGTCAGCAAAAACAAGACCGGGAGCTGACTGTGGCTAACATTATAAAGTCTTTCTTGCCAAATTCAGACTTAAATCAAAGGAAGTAGGGAAAACCACTAGACCATTCAGGTATGACCTAACTCAAATCCCTTACACATTATACAGTGGAAGTGACAAATAGATTCAGGGGATTAGATCTGATAGACAGAGTGCCTGAAGAACTATAGATGGAGGTTCATGACATTGTACAGGAGGCAGTGATCAAGACCATCCCCAAGAAAAAGAAATGCAAAAAGGCAAAATGGATTTCTGAGGAGGCCTTATAAACAGCTGAGAAAATAAGAGAACTGAAAGAAGAAAAGGAAAGATATATCCATTTGAGTGCAGTGTTTTGAAGAATATCAAGGAGAGATAAGAAAGCCTTCCTCAGTGATCAATGCCCGGAAATAGAGGAAAATAATAGAATGGCAAAGACTAGAGATCTATTCAAGAAAATCTGAAATACCAGGGGAATATTTCATGCAAAGATGGACACAATAAAGAACAGAAATGGTATGGACCCAACAGAAGCAGAAGATAATAAGAAGGAGTGGCAAGAATACACAGAAGAACTATACAAAAAAGGTCTATATGACCCAGATAACCACGATGGTGTGATCACTCACCTAGAGCCAACATCCTGGAATGTGAAGCATCACTATGAACAAAGCTATGGAGGTGATGGAATTCCAGTTGAGCTATTTCAAATTCTAAAAGATGATGCTGTTAAGGTGTTGCACTCAATATGCCAGAAAACTTGAAAACCTCAGCAGTGGCCACAGGACAAGAAAAGGTTAGTTTTCATTTCATCTCAAAGAAAGGCAATGCCAAAAAGGTTCAAGCTATTGCACAAATGTACTCATCTCACATGCTGGCAAAGTAAGGCTCAAAATTCCCCAATCCAGACTTCAACAATACCTGAGCCATGAACTTCCAGATATTCAAGCTGGATTTAAAAAAGGCAGAGGAACCAGGGATCAAATTGCCAACATACGCTGGATCATAAAAACAGCAATGAATTAAGAAACAATTTGCAGCTTAAGATATTTTGATGTTGCTGGTGATTGTGGTGTCATTTAATGATGACAATGATGATATCAGCAGTAGCAAGTGATTATGACATGCGTGTGTAAGGCCAGGTTTTCCCATACTTTAATCTCATTTGATAGAGAGTTTAGCAGTGGCTATTAAAGGATTGATATTGGTTACTAAGCTAAAACTAAGAAAAAAGTTGAGACAATACAAGTGCTACAAATAATCCTTGAAAGCAACTTTATTGATTAAAAAAACATTGTTAGTAATGGTTTTGTTTCTGAATCCATTATACAAAATTTTGGGGGTTTTTTCCCACTGTTCATAGTTTTGTTCCTAAATTTCAAAGTCACTAGTGAAGAGAAAAATATTAAATCATGTTAAAATTTTTGTCTGAACTGAAAGCAATCAGGAGTAATGTACTTTTTAAGTAGTCTAGAAAATCATGGTGATAAATCTCAGGTTTTAACCAATGATAGGAAATCAGGCATATTTTTCAGGTTATTGCTAAAGAGACAAATTTGAGAAGGATAAAAGAAAGCAAAGAGGCATGAAAAGTAGACAGGAACTTTGGATGAAGCCTTGACATCATAGCAGATATTAGTTGTATACTACCTTGAACAACCAAGAAGCAAAGACTTGATAAGCACCTGTGAAGCACCTTTTTATCAGTATCAGACAGCCCAGGGCTTGTGATGCTTGAGAGAAAGGACATAAGAAGTGACCTCTGCATCTACCCTTGCATTCTGTGGGATCACTAACCAAATTGTGATCAGGAGCCTTAAGAACATACACCTAATTAAAAGACCCATGGAGAGGTTTGGAGGCTGGGGCTCCTGAATCAGTTGGAATTTGCAGGACAAGAAATCAGGGATGAAGACTTTGTACAGAGAAGCAGATCTGGAGCTCTGCATAGGGTCCTACTTGAGGTTTTGCCTGAAGATGTGCACTGAGACAGACACTATCAGGTCAGGAAGAGGACAGCTAATGGGGAACAGTGAAGATCCTTAACTGAACATCTGGGTATTTTCTTACAATCCAAGAAAGATATTTTAGAAGTATGGTATCTCTAGCCCTTCAGTGAGGAATAGTCTGCATTATGTGTAATGATTGACACCAAGCTTTGACAGAATCAAGCTGATTTGCCTGTTTGCCAGAACAAAACTTAATAAAATTTAATTGGATGCAACAAAGTAAAAATACAGGATCCTATCTTGCTCAGAATAGAATTAAAATGACCAGACATTGCACCTTTTGAAAACAGATGCCAAAAGAGACCCATGTGAAGTTTATTTGGCAAATAGAGCAGATGTATGGATAATATATCAAATACTCATAGAAGAATCAAAGTACAGACCTGTCTCTGTATCCACACTCTCTATCTATATAGATAAGAAAGATGGATAAGATATATATATATTTATATATATATATATATATATATATATATGAATAATTTGACTATTATGAATAACCCTGAAGTTTTGTAGTGACATTTGTAGCTGGTAATTCAAAATATAAACATCTATCTTTGTTGTATTAAGGCCTAAATTCATAAATGATCTGGAATATAAAAGACTTCTGAATGTTCTTATTTAAATCATTCCCTTTTTGAAACACATAGAGAGCTGTGCAATAAATAGCAATTTACTAAAAACCTAATAGTGGTGATGATTTAGTCGCTAACTCATGTCTGACTTTTGCTATCCCATGGACTGTAGCCTGCCAGGCTCCTACTGGAGTAGGTTGCTATTTCCTTCTTCAAAGGATCTTCCCGACCTAAAAATCTAACTCAGGTCTCCTGCATTGCAGGCAGATTCTTTACGGACTGAGATTTGAAGGAAGTCCTAAGCGGGGGCAAAAAAAGCCTAGTAGTACGGAAAAATCCTTTATGGTTTGGGTCCTTCTGTGATAAAAATTAAACTTCCTTTATTATATATTTTTATTTTCTCAGGTTATAGTTTACATTGACTAACATAATTTATCTAAGATGTATGTAAGTTTCTTGGGAACTTTACATAGACATGAGAGGTACTGTAGAGAGAATATATGTGCCTGTCTGATCAAGTATAAAATGACTGGACTCTTGTACTTACTTGCCTTAACTGATCATTTTGAAGATAAGTGGAAAGCAAGATTTGTACATGAAGATATGGATTTAAATATGATAACTGTCAAAGGATAAATATTAAAATTTATTCTTTTCAGTACCTTATTACTTTGTTATTGTGGGATGTGTCCTGATGAACTGATTTGGCTAGATACGGAAGAAAGAATCAACATATATGTGGTATCCCCTTGACTACATCTCTTTTTCTTTGAGCTGAACCTGAGATGATGCAGCTTAAATAGACTTATCAAAGATACTGTGAACCTAATTTTTCTTTCTTTGTATTCTACTGCTCCCAGAACCTAGGGAGGACCAAATGATCCATAAATATGTGTGAGTATTGCATTTATATGCATGTGTGTATGTGTGTATTTGTAGTTAAATGGTTAGAGAAACAAAGGAAGATTGTAAATTAGTAACTGAAAGAACTATTCAATATATGAAACAGGCAAACATTTCTTACCAAGATATCTGATTATTCTTTTTGTTTAAAATAGTCTACTTCTTTATAAAGGGGTTAAACATTCAGAGGATTCATTAATTGAAGAATCTTAGTCTGATTACTTGTTACATGTGCTTTGTTTAAACACATTTAGAAATCCATCAAATGCAAAAGTGACATATCTTGAAGTATGATTGAAGATATATTCTTCACCTCAAAGACTTTATGCCCTTTGGGGTTCATTTGGGAAGTGCATGTCTGTCTCCTTACTCTTGCCAATAACTCTACTGCATGGATGTCCCCAAGTAAAAACAGGGAAGGAAGCAAACACAGGAAGAACTGGAAGAGTAAAATCTTCACTGAGGTCTCCACTGTGCATTTGAAATAAAAAACAGCAACTTGGTGACTTCTTCACATTGTTATTAAACTTGTCTAAGTCATTGGATTGGCCAAAAATATTTTATTCTGGTTTTTCCCAACATCTTATGGAAAAACCTGAATTAAGTTTTTGGCCAACCCATTATTTTGGACTTAGTAAACAAGTCCAAAGTTAGGTGAAATAAAAATGCTTTCTGCTTTTATTTTAAACTTTAAAATAAAGGTTTTCACTTGTTAACACAGATTTGTATTCCTTTAAATTTTATGTGGGTTTAAATTTTTTTATTTTTTATTTTGCGGTAGTTGGAAATAAAGTATGCAATATCCAATACTGCTGAACTACCATGGAAAATACATCCAACAATATAACTGAAAGTTTTTATAGCTGTAAGTAAATCATCTTTAAAATACAATTATATTGTCCAATATTAAATTAACCATTTGAATTTTATTCAAATATATATATTCATATATAGTATAAATGTAGCCCTTTTCATAGAAAAGACTAAAGACATTTTAATTGAACAATATTAATACCGTTTAATTCATTGCTAACTCTAGCTTATAATGTTTCAAAGTGGCAGGTAAAAGTACAGCGTATTGATACTTGTTTTGGAGCCCTAAGGAGTGATAAACTGATATAGAGTGTTTTTACCATACTGTTTTATTAATATGATATATAATTACTTGATGGCTACCTATACCTTTAGAAAGATGGGCCCTGAACCAATATTTTAGCAAAGGATCATTTAAAGATTGCTCTTATTCTAGCTTTGTTCTAATTAGAGGCAATTATCATTTTCAAAACAAACAAACAAATGAGCAGATTAGAAATATAGACCAATTATAGAGGAAAAAGGGAGGAAATATTTGCTATGAAAATTTAGTAAATTGAGTTACTTCAGTATTAACCATTCATACTCAACCTAACTTACTTGTTTGCCGAATGTCTGTGAACTGAGAGGTGCCCCAAATTACCATTGATCAATAGTTTGAAATTACAGTATTTGAGCTTTAACCTTTAATTCTGCTGTGTCATACTCTGGGTTCCATCATTAGATTTTGTGAAATATTCTTCTAGGAGTAGACCCAATATTGTTCAGACTCTTGCAGAATTTTAAAAGTGAATCATTTTTATTTATAGGGATTTTAAAAATGGAAGGAAACTGTATTTTGGGTTACAATAAGCAAATGCCCCTTTATACTATATGGTGAGGAACACTGAGGGAACTGACAAAATTAGAGTGTGGACTATTTGGATCCCTGGATATTTAATACTCCATTATGATGAAATAGGACAGAAGCCAAACTAAGACTTTATGTCAGCTACACTTCATTGAGGGCAGTCTTCTAATAGTGGAAAGAGCACAGGATGTGCCCTGTCAAGATTAGTACAACTTCTAAAAGTTCTTTCACCAATTTTTTGTCTCGCTTTGGTGAAAAATATAACTGATTCATACCTTAGTTTGCTTAATTATAAGTTAAGAATATTGGCCTTTCTCTAAGTCACTGTGAAATTCTAGACCCCTTGCTAGCAATTGATCATAAAGACCTGAAACTACTGACTTGAATTATTTTTCACTATGTAAATAATCTTTCAAATATATATTATTTACATGGCATTTCAGTGCAAATGCATATAAGCTTCCGCTTAGTCATTTCCAAAATAGCTGTGTGTTACAAAGTGGTAAAATAATCCTGCTCTGCTCCTATAGTAGCACATGAGATGTTGTATGCAACATGAATTTCGTTTTTCTCTGAAATTTACAATGTAGAACTTGAGGTCTAGTTTTTGGAACCATGTTGGGAATTCTTAAATGGATTTATCATTATGATGAACGGATTATGATAAAAAATGTTTATAGAAATATGAGATCCCCAGTGTAGTGTATACTCGTGTACATGCTAAGTTGCTTTAGTCATGTCCAACTCTTTGCGCCTCATGGAGTATGGCCCACCAGGCTCCTCTATCCTTGGGATTCTCCAGGCAAGAATATTGGAGTGGTTTGCCACATGCTCCTCCGGGAGATCTTCCTGACCCAGGGATCGAACCTGTGTCTCTTATGCCTCCTGCATTGGCAGGTGGATCCTTTACAAATAGTGCCATGTAGTTTCTAGGCTCCAAAGACAGGCATCTTTCTAAGTAGGATGATCGTAGGTTTTGGTCTACTTATCTCACCGCATGCCTGTTGCCCCAGTGTAATTCTTAATAGTGCCTCTTTGCATTCTCAAAAGTATCCTTTTCAGTTGGTTAAAAAAAAAAAAAAAGTGTTTCTAGTATCTCTGTGTAATCTGAGGGTAGTTATTTCCATCATATGTTTAATAAGCCATCTTATAATATGCAAAATAACACAAATTGAAGCCCTTTTATAATATACAAAATAATCTCTTTTACATCATACTTATATCTCAAAGATGTTATTGAAACTTCCAGGGGCCGTGTTTCTTTGTTAAGTTTTTATGTTAATTTTTTATGATTGTACTGTTACAGCATTGGTGTTTCTTTGCATCATCCTCTCCTTTTTTGGCAATAACAAAAAAAAATGAAATGTCTAGTCTATTCCTTGAACAATGTTAAATCTAGAAACTGCATAATAACTTACCAGATACATGGAATCAAGCTTGATTGAGAGTTTTATTAATCCTTGCAACATAACCTTGCAAAAGAGATGTGTTTCTGCCTAAATTATGTTTACTGAATTTTCTACTTTCTAAAAAAAACTGGGTGGAAAAGCCATTAGCTTCATTTTATAGGTTGTCCTCCCAACACTGCCAATTCAGTATATTTTAAACAAATAAAACATATTTAGAAAAGTAACTGAATAGAAAAGTTCTGAAAGGTACTTTACTTAAATATAACCTAACAGTATTTGGCAAATATATGAATTGTTAGCTAGAGTGGGTTAGAAATACTCTAGGAAAACTTAAAATGATGAGCTTTCATAAAGACAGAGTACTCATGACAGGTGAAAAGCTATACATAAACAAATACCCTGTGTCTTCAAACTTTAGAGATGAATGCTATGACAACTACTATCACATCAGAGTTGTCCCCCACTAACTGGACAGAATTAATGTCCCTAATGTGACTTGGCATGGAAGTTGGTATAGTAGCTGAATCTTAGTGTTGGAGTAGTGATAGTTAATTCACATCTTGCCTCAGTCACTTTAAAACTATTTGGTTTTGTGCATGTGATTAAAAAAATAAAACTTCATATGGCTCAGTTTCCTCATTTTTAAAATTTAAGTGATAAAGATGATAATGATAATAGTAATAGTATTCAGTTTCACAGAGATAGAGTAAAAAATGAGATAATACATTTAATTCACTGAACATGTTGCCTGAGACAAATTATTAGTTAATAAATAAAAGTCATATTGTTAAAAAAATTGTTTCTAAAGGCAGATTCTTGCAGAGGGGAAATTTATAGGTAGAGCAGAATTTTTTGAGCTGAGAAATACTCTGCATGAATCCACAATGATGAATGCATGACACTGTGTTTTTACTGTTTAGTCGCTAACTCATGTCTGACTTTTGTGGCCCAATGGACTCTACACCACCAGGCTCTCCTGTCAGTGGGATTTCCCAGCCAAGAATAGTGGAGGGGGTTGTGGTTGCTGTTTCCTTCTCCAGGGGATTTTTCCAACCAAGAGATCGAACCTGTGTGTCCTGAATTGCAGGCAGATTCTTTTAACACAGAGCCAGGGAAGCTGTGCATAACACTATACGCATGTCCAAACCCATAGAATGTCAATACCAAGAGTGAACCCTAATGTAAACTATGGACTTTGGGTGATTATGTTTGATTTATGTAGGTTTATTCAACTTGCCACTTTTGTGCGGGATGTTGATATAGTGAGAAAATGCATTATAGGGGCAGAGCTAATATGGGATATCTCTCCCTCCTTCTCAGTTTGCTTTAAAATCTCTAAAAAAGTGGTCTAGATATTAAGAAAAAGGCAAATATTGAATAAAGACAACGGTTACATATTAATATGTTTTAGTCAAGTGGCAAGTAAAGTGCAGATGGAAAGTGAATTTATGGAGTGATTTTATAAACAAAGAAGGTCATAAATTTTATTTAAAAATAGTGCCTTTTAAAAAAATTGTGACTATTATAAATCTAATTATGCTTCTTTCCCTATATTGGGAAGAATGTGTTCTTTTTAAATGGCCAGTCAACAAAATATTCAAAACATAATCACACTATCTTTTTTGTTGCTTATTTAAATAGTATAGGTATGTAATAATTTTTAAATTTAAATTTTAAGTATTTTTATAGAATTCCGTATTTTAAAATGTATATTAATTATATATTTAGTACATTGCATTGGTATACATTTATTACTATTCCTACTAACATCCACATTTTTGCAAATATTGTCCTTGAAGTTTGCTGTCTATGGAAGTTGGTAATGTGACATTGCTTGAAATATTATATCAAAATTTTCTAAGATATAGAAACACTACAATCCTCTGTGTAAATTTATCCAAATTATATATATTAAAATTAACTATATCAATACACATTTTGATATATCATCAAGTAGATACACCATTTACATTTTTAACATATATTATTATTTTATAAAAATACACTTTAAATTGAGAGCATCTACATATATCTCACTATCTCTGTCTAGAAAATTGGAAACAGATTTACTATTGGGCTTCTTCACATGAGACTTGAAACTCTATTTGAAAATGTAATACTGAATCCCTGGCCAACAAATGCTACAGGGAAGTTGTTCTGATTAGTACTGGGCTTTTGACTCAACTGATTTCTTCTGTGAAGGAAGGAAAACATGCAGTACAAAGCAGAGTCATAAGAGCCAGAATGAAAATCAGAACAGAAGTTATTAATGGTACAGTCACATGAGTCATTAGTTTAGTTTGTCCTAGTCTACAGCCTCAAAGTACCCATATTTCATACAAATTAACATGCTTACAAAATAACATGATTGAGAAAATGTTTACACCCCAAAAGAAAATATTTCCTTTTCTTCTACAAAACTGTATTTGTCAAATGTTATGAGGAAGACAAAAATTATGTAGAGCTATCCTGTTTAAAAGTGAAATTTTCAAACATATTCAACAACATATAATAAATAGCTAAATTAAAAAACTTAGAGCTATGTCAAGCAAATTAGGAAACTCATAAATTCTATATATATTTAATAGTTCTTGTTTAGATGCTCAGTTAGGTAGGACTCTTTGCAACCCCATGGATTGCAGCATGCCAGGCTTCACAGTCTTTCAGTATCTCGCAGAGTTTGTTCAAACTCATGTCCATTGAGTAGATGGATGATGCCATCCAACCATCTCATCCTCTGTGATCCCCTTCTCCATCTGCCCTCAACTTCCCCAGCTCAGAGTCTTTTCCAAAGAGTCGGCTCTTCACATCAAGTGGCCAAAATATTGGAGCTTCAGCTTCGGCATCAGTCTTTCCAATGAATACTCTGGGTTGATTTCCTTTAGGATTGACTGGTTTGATCTCCTCGCTGTTCATGGGACTCTCAAGAGTCTTCTCCAACACCTCAGTTCAAAGGCATCAATTCTTTGATACTAAGCTTTTTTTATAGTTCAACTTTCATATTCATACATGACTACTGGAAGGACCATAGCTTTGATTATATGGACCTTTGTTGCAAAGTGATATCTCTGCTTTTTAATGTGCTATTGATGTTTGTAATATCTTTTCTTCCAAGGGGCAAGATTTTTTAAATTTCATGGCTGCAGTCACTGCTCACAGTGATTTGGAGCACAAGAAAATAAGATACATCACCATATCCATTTTTCCCCATCTAACAGTCATGAAGTGATGGGACCAGATGCTATAATCTTAGTTTTTGAATGTTGAGTTTTAAGCCAGTTTTTTCACTCTCCTCTTTCACCTTTATCAAGAGGCTTTTTAGCTCCTCTTCACTTTCTGCCATTAGGTGATGCCATCTGCATATCTGAGGTTATTGACATTTCTCCTGGCCCTCTTGTTTCCAGTTTGAGTTTCACCTGGTCTGGCATTTCCCATGATGTACTCTGCATATAAGTTAATAAAGCAGGGTGACAGTAATACAACCTTGACATACTCTTTTCCCAATTTGGAACCAGTATGTTGTTCTATGTCCAGTTCTAACTGTTGCTTCTTGACCTGCATACAGGTTTCTCAGGAAGTAGGTAAGGTGGTCTGGTATTCCTATCTCTTGAACAATTTCCCACAGTTGTTGTGATCCACACATTCAAAGGCTTTAGCATAGTCAGTGAAGCGGAAGTAGATGGTTTGTCTGGTATTCCCTTACTTTTCCTATAATCCAATGGATGTTAGCAATTTGATCTCTGCTTCCTCTGCCTTTTCTAAATCCAGCTTGTATATCTATAAATCCTCAGTTCATGTGCTGTTGAAGCCTAGCTTGAAGGATTTTGAGCATTACTTTGATAGCATGTGAAATAAGTGCAATTGTGCAATAGTTTGAACATTCTTTGGCATTGCTTTCCTTTGGGATTGAAATAAAAACTGATCTTTTTCCAGTCTTGTGACCACTATTGAGTTTTCCAAATTTGTTGACATACTGAGTGTAGCTGTTCATAGGGTTCTCAAGGCAAGAATACTGAACTGGTTTGCCATTTCCATCTCCAGTAACATTTTAGGAATCAGTGAACTAAAATGGACTGGAATGGGCGAATTTAATTCAGATGACCATTATATCTACTAGTATTGCCAAGGATCCCTTAGAAGAAATGGAGTATTCATCATAGTATACAAAAGAGTCAGAAACGCAGTTCAGTTCAGTTCAGTTCAGTTGCTCAGTTGTGTCTGACTCTGTGACCCCATGAACTGCAGTACGCTAAGCTTCCCTGTCCATCACCAATTCCCAGAGTTAACCCAAACTTATATCCATTGAGTTGGTGATGCCATCCAACCATCTCATCCTCAGTCATCCCCTTCTCCTCCTGCCGTCAATCTTTCCCAGCATCAGGGTCTTTTCAAATGAGTCAGCTTTTCACATCAGGTGGCCAAAATATTGGAGTTTCAGCTTCAACATCAGTCCTTCCAGTGAACACCCAAGACTGATCTCCTTTAGGATGGACTGATTTCATCTCCTTGTGGTCCAAGGGACTCTCAAGAGTCTTCTCCAATACTTCAAAAGCATCATTTCTTTGGTGCTCAGCTTTCTTTATAGTCCAACTCTCACATCCATACATAACTACTGGAAAAACCACAGGGCTGCCTAGATGGATGCAATACTTGGATGCAATCTCAAAAACAACAGAATGATCTCTGTTCATTTCCAAGGCAAACCATTCAATATCACAGTAATCCAACCAGTAATTCTGAAGAAGCTGATGTTGAATGATTCTATGGAGACTTACAAGAGCTTCTAGAAATAATACCCAGAAAGATGTGCTTTTCATTATAGGGGACTGGAATATAAAAGCAGGAATTCAAAAGATACCTGGAGTAACAGGCAAATTTGACCTTGGAGTACAAAACAAAGCAGGTCAAAGGTTAACAGACTTTTGCCAAGAGAACACACTGGTCATAGCAAACACACACTTTCAACAACACAAGCAATCAGTCTATACATGGCCATCACAGAGAGTCAATACAAAAATAAGATTGATTGTATTCTTTCCAGCCAAAGATGGAGAAACTCTATACAGTCAGCAAAAAAAAGACCAGGAGATGACTGTGGCTCAGATCATGAACTTCTTATTGCCAAATTCAGACTTAAATTGGAAAAAGTAGGGAAAACATTTTACCAGACCATTCAGGTATGACCTAAATCAAATCCCTTACAGATTATACAGTGGAAGTGACAAATAGATTCAAGGATTACATCTGATAGGCATAGTGCCTGAAGGACTATGGACAGAGTTTCCTGACTTGTATAAGAGGCAGTGATCAAGACCATTCCCAAGAAAAAAAAAGGAAAATGGTAGTCTGAGGAGGCCTTACAAATAGCTGAGAAAAGAAGAGAAGCTTAAAGCAAATGAGGAAAGGAAAGAGATATCCATTTGAATGCCGAGTTTCAGAGAATAGCAAGAGAGATAAGACAGCCTTCCTCAGTGATCAATGCAAAGACAGAGGAAAACAATGGCATGGGAAAGACTAGAGATCTCTTCAAGAAAATTAGAGATACCAAGGGAATATTTCATGCAAAGATGGGCACAATAAAGGACCAAAATGCTTTATTAACAGAAGCAGAAGATATTATGAAGAGGTGGCAAGAATACATAGAAGAACTATACAAAAAAGATCTTCATGACCCAGATCATCACGATGGTGTGATTACTCACCTAGAGCCAGACATCCTGTAATGCAAAGTCAAGTGGGCCATGGGCCGAAGGAAGCATCACTATGAACAAAGCTAGTGGAGGTGATGGAATCCAGTTAAGCTATTTCAAATCCTAAAAAATGATGCTGTGAAATGGCTGCACTCAATATGCCAGCACATTTGGAAAACTCAGCAGTGGCCACAGGACTGGAAAAGCTCAGTTTTCATTCCAATCCCAAAGAAATGCAGTGCCAAAGGATGTTTAAACTTCTGCACAAGTGCACGGATCTCACACGCTGACAAAGTAATGCTCAAAATTCTCCAAGCCAGGCTTCAAAAATATGTGAACCATGAACTTCCAGATATTCAAGCTGGATTTAGTAAAGGCAGAGGAGCCAGAGATCAAATTGCCAACATCCACTGGGTTATCAAAAAAGCAAGAGAATTCCAGAAAAACATCTACTTCTGAATTATTGAGCATACCAAAGCCTTTCCTTGTGTAGATCACAGCAAGCTATAGAAAATTCTTAAAAGGATGGGAATACCAGACCACCTGAACCACCACTTGAGAAATCTGTATGCAGGTCAATAAGCAACAGTTAGAACTGAACATGGAACAACAGACTGGTTCCAAACTGGGAAAGGAATAGGTCAAGGCTGTATATTGTTACCCTGCTTATTTAGCTTATATGCAGAGTACATCATGAGAAACATTGGGCTAGATGAAGCACAACCTGGAATCAAGATTGCTGGGAGAAATACCAATAATCTCAAATATACAAATGACACAACCCTATGGCAGAAAGCAAAAAAGAACTATAGAGCCTCTTGATGAAAGAAAAAGAGGAGAGTGAAAAAATTGGCTTAATGTTCAACATTCAGGAAACTAAGATCATGGCATCTGGTCCCATCACTTCATGGCAAATAGATGGGGAAACAATGGAAATAGTGTCAGACTTTATTTTGGGGGGCTCCAAAATCACTGCAGATGGTGACTGCAGCTATGAAATTAAAAGACTCTTGCTCCTTGGAAGAAAAGTTATGACCAACCTAGATAGCATATTAAAAAAGAAGAGACATTACTTTGCCAATGAAGGTCCATCTGGTCAAAGATATGTTTTTTCCAGTAGTATATATGGATATGAGAGTTGGACTATAAAGAAAGCTGTGCACCAAAGTTTTGATGCTTTTGAACTGTGGTGTTGCAGAAGACTCTTGAGAGTCCCTTGAGCTGCAAAGATATCCAATCAGTTTATCCCAAAGTATATCAGTTATGAATATTCATTGGAAGGATTGATTCTGAAGCCTTAACTCCAATACTTTAGCCACCTGATGCAAAGAAGTGACTCATTGGAAAAGACCCTGATGCTGGGAAAGACTAAAGGTAGGAGGGGAAGGGGACAACAGAGGATGTTATGGTTGGATGACACCACTAACTCGATGGACGTGTGTTTGTTTAAGCTTCGAGTGTTAGTGATGGACATGGAAGCCTGGCGTGCTGTGGTCCATGGGGTCACAAGAGTTGGCCAGAAGTGAGCTATTGAAATGACTGAGGGCAGCACTTTAACATCATATTTTAGGATTTAAAATAGTTCAGCTAGAATTCCATCACCTGCACTAGCTTTTTTCATAGTAATGCTTCCTAAGGCTCACTTGACTTCACACTTTATCATGTCTGCTCTAGGTGAGTGATCATACCATCATGGTTATCTGAGTCATTAAGATCTTGTTTTGTACAGTTCTGTGTATTCTGCCTCCTCTTTTTAATATCTTCTGCTTCTATAGGTCCACACTCTTTCTGTCTTTGTTATGTACATCTTTGCATGAAATGTTCACTTGGTATATCCAGTTTTCTTGAGATCTCTTAGTCTTTCCCATTGATTCTTTTTCTCTATTTCTTTGCATTGTTCACTTAAGGCTTTTTTATCTCTCCTTGCTATTCTTTGATAGTCTGCATCAGATGGGTCTATATTTTCTTTTCTCCTTTGCCTTTCACTTCTCTTCTTTTCTCAGCTATTTGTAAGGCCTCCTCAGAAAACAGTTTTGCCTTGTTGCATTTCTTTTTCTTGGAGATGGTTTTGATCACCACCTCCTCTACAGAGTTACAAACCTCTATCCATGGTTCTTCAGGCTGTCTATCAGATGTAATCCCTTGAATCCATTTGACATTTCGACTAGGTAATTGTCAGGGACTTCATTTAGGTCATATCTGAATGGCCTAGTGGTTTGCAATAAGGAGCTCATGGTGTGAGCCACAGTTCAGCTCCTAGTCTTGTTTTCGCTGACTGTCCAGAGCTTCTCCATCTTTGGCTGCAAAGAATATAATCAATCTGATTTCAGTTATGACTATCTGGTGATGTCCATGTGTAGAGTCTTCTCTTGTGTTTTTGGAAGAGGATGTTTGCTTTGACCAGTGTGTTCTCTTAGCAAAAGTCTATTAGCCTTTGCCCTGCTTCATTTTGTACTCTATGGCCAAACTTGCCTGTTACTCCAGGTATCTCCTGACTTCCTACTTTTCATTCCAGTCTCCTATAATTCTAGGTCTTATGAGTCTTCATAGAACCATTCAACTTCAGCTTCTTCAGAATTAGTGTTTGGGGCATAGAGTTGGATTACTGTAATATTGAATGCTTTGCCTTAGAAATGAACAGAGATCATTCTGTTGTTTTTGAGATTTCATTCAAATACTGCATTTCAGATTCTTTTGTTGACTATGAGAGCTACTCCATTTCTTCTAAGGTTTTCTTGCCCATAGTAATAGATACAATGATCATCTAAATTAAATTTGCCCATGCCAGTCCATTTTAGGTCACTGATTCCTAAAATATCAATACTCCCTCTTGCCATCTCTTATTTGACCACGTCCAATTTACCTTGATTTCACAGACTGCACGTTCCAGGTTCCTATGCAATATTGTCCTTTATAGCATCAGGCATTACTTTCACCACCAGAAACATCAACAACTGGGAGTCATTTTTGCTTTGGCTCAGTCTCTTCATTCTTTCTGGAGTTATTTCTCCACTCTTCCCTTTGTAGCAATAGGACACCTACTTATTTAGGGATTCATGTTTCACTATCATATCTTTTTGCTTTTTCATACTGTTCATATGGTTATCAAGGCAAGAATGCTCCAGTGCTTTGTTATTCCCTTCTCCAGTGGACCATGTTTTGTCAGAATTCTCCCTCACGACCCGTTTTTCTTGGTTGGCCCTACACAGCATAGCTCATAGTTGCATTGAGTTAGGAAACTGTGACCCATGTGATCATTTTGGTTATTTTTCTGTGATTGTGGTTTTCATTCTGTCTTCCCTCTTATGGATGAGAATAAGAAGCTTGTGCAAGCTCCTTGATGGGAGGGACTGGCTGTGAGGAAAACTGGGTGTTGCTCTGGTGGGCAGGGCCATGCTCAATAAATCTTTAATCCAGTTTTCTGCTGATGGGTGGGGCTGTCCACTCTGTTTGTAATTTGTCCTGAGGCTAAACTATGATAAAGGTAATGGCAACCTTCTCCAAAAGGACTGTTGCCAGCAAGCAGGCTGCCCAGGACTGCTGCTGCTAGTGCCTGACACACCTCTGTCGGAGACTTCCAAACACTCATAGGCAAGTCTGGCTCAATCTCTTGTGAGGTCACTGCTCCTGTCTCCTGGGTCCTGGTGTGCAAAAGATTTTGCTTGTGTTCTCTAAGAGTTTCTGTTTCCCCAGTCTTATGATAGTTCTGTAATCAAATCCTACTGATCTTCAAAGTCAGATTCCCTGGGGATTCTCGGTCCTTTTGCTGGATTCCCAGGTTGCGAAGTTTGTTGTGGGACCTAGACCTTTCACAATAATGCAAGAATTCCTTTAGAGTAATTGTTCTCCAGTTTGTTGATGGCCACCTGGCTGCTCTATGGTGGGACTAATGGCGATCTCCAAGAGGAGGAGGTTTCAAAATTGCAAATTCATATTACATTATTTATATTATTGAAATAAAATTCTAGGCATCTTAAATCTTGGTTACACATGCTAGGCAATCATATATGTCTATAAATACCCTCTTGAGACTAGGCATAACAATTATATTACAGTATACTTGAAAGGATTAGGTGACAAATACAGGGCTTACAGGTAAATAATATCTTATTTGATTTAAAGTATCATTTATTTTGTAGTATAGTCTCATGTTCTGAGACCTGAGCTATTCCTATTCCGCAGTGCACAGAGCATTGTAATTTTTGTGTTGAGTCCTCTTTCTTATTTTATTTTATGCTTTTGCTTTTTACTTCTTCCCATGCCCTTTTAACATATGGGATTACTTTAGTAGATTTGGTATATGTCCCTGAATATGTGAATATATTTGCAACACATATATGCTACTTATTCCTGTGTTTTCCACTTAACTATTATCAAGATTTCTAATAGATTTCAAGTTACATGTTCTCATATCCATTATGTTTTATATTTTTTTAGAATATATGTTTTTTTAAGATTTAAATGTATCCCTTTTCATTCTATATTTACTTTTTTCTTCTTCATGTTTTACTCATTTTTATCACAAAAAACATTGCCAGATTTCCTAATCTTTTTAAAGTCCCAATCCCCTTCATTTTATTATTATTGATAACCAATTATGTCACACTTATTCATATTTTGTTACTGACTCTATTATTCTACTGAAAACTAGTTCATTTGTGCTCAAATAAATTCAAACTTTGCTCAAATAAAATTTAAAGCTATAAGTTCTCTTCTATCTTCTGCTTTAAACAAAATTTAATATGCATTGGCTTGTTATTCATTTCTTTTATGAATTCTTAAGATAGATTTTTGTTAGAGGTTTCTAATTTTATTTTATTGTGATTATAAAATATATTCTGTGAACATTGCAGGCCTCAGTCATTCAAGAAATGTAATTTTGGAAACATTATTTTATAATATATTACAAGAGAATTTAAATACATATTGACAATGAAAATATACACACATTTATATATGCTCAGAAAATACTAAAATATTTTGAATATATTAATGAGAACATATTTCTAAATAATTTAAGGTTTTAGTACCTTAAACATTCTAACATATTTTAATATATTTAGTAAATTATCCATCATAACTCTAAAACTTGTTCAGTCTGTGTCTTTATTACCTTGAAAAGGCCATGATGTTCTCCCATATCATCCCACCCTTGCCCTCTCCCATAGAGTCCAAAAGACTGTTCTATACATCTGCGTCTCTTTTGCTGTCTCGCATACAGGGTTATCGTTACCATCTTTCTAAATTCCATATATATGGGTTAGTATACTGTATTGTTGTTTTTTCCTTCTGGCTTACTTCACTCTGTATAATAGGTGAACAGCACTGAAACATGTAAATTATCATATGTGAAATCAATTGCCAGCCCAGGTTTGATGCTTGATACAGGGTGCTCAGGGCTGGTGCACCGGGATGACCCAGAGAGATGGAATCAGGAGGGAGGTGGGAGGGGGGTTCTGGAAGGGAAAAACATGTATACGCATGGCGGATTCATGTCAATGTATGGCGAAATCAACATGATAATATAAAGAAAATAAATTAATTAATTAATTAATTTTAAAAAGCTAAAAACAAAAAAGAAAGAAAAGAAAATGCCACAATGTTCTTCAGGAAGCCATGCTGTTTTGTTTTAGGTTAATATAATGTTGATTGTAATACAGAAAATATAAATTAATTTACATACAATTTTGAGACTGATTAGGAGATGGACCAATTATGAAACTCAAAAATAAGTCATTCTGTTTTCCTAGTGGTTTCTTGATTGGACAAGTTAGTATTAATGCCTTTTTTTGGTGGTAAACAACAGTAAACTTGTGGTAAACTTTGAATAATCTTAGAGAGTGTTTTAATCTCTGAAAATTTCAAAGAAATTGTATTCATTAAATATTTAGTTCTTCATTTTACTTATATTAACATCTAAAAGAACTTGCCAAATAGAACTAAGAAATAAAAGTAAAAGTGGATACTTTTAAAGCATATATAGCTTGCATTCCAGGGTCCATATCTTTAATCATTTCACCACCAACATATCTTTTGAAATGCATACTTCCTCAAATAATATTATTAACTAAGATATAGCATTGATTCAGCTTTTGATTAAGATTTTGTCAGGCTGTTATGATATAGTAATGTTTTGCACAGATATTTTAGTTACTATATGCCAGATCATGTATTTATAGTAACCTTGGAGCATAAAATATTGTGTATTCATTAACAGCAATGTATTATATTTCTATCTATTTATATTATCATTATCAGCTATTTTCAGTAGCCTTAATAAAGCTTTTCATCTATTAGGACCTCATAAAGGTGATGTTTATATAATTCAAATTTCCATAAACATTTTGTCAGTTATTTCAGAAACTTTCTGTTGAGACATTTGCACAACTGTGCTTTCTGCAGCTATAGCATCAGGACATCATCAAGAGTATTTGTTCCAATACTGCCTTTTAAAATAATGATATAGAATGTATAGTCTGGTATAATATGCAAATGATTCAACTAATTTTGTATTTCACAAAAATTCATGATGCTTTTTTAAAACCACTTTGCTTAAGTATGAATAGCTTATAAGATCTCTTAATATTTAATGTATACAACTTGAGTTTGGAGACACAATGATTCTTTAAACAAGGATTTTTACCTGATTCAGATTATCCAACTTCTGTGCATAGTAAGAAGTCAAATTTGTTCTAGTTCATAGTAGAACTGTTTTCTAGTTAATTTGGTTAGACCACTATGCTAATAAAGTCAAGGATAGTCTTATGGGGATTCTCTCATAACTGACTCTTTGCTTTTCTCCTACTGCCTTAAGAATCCTCTAATTTTCATCATTTTAATTATATGTCTTGGAGTAGGTCTTTTGGGAGTGCCTCTTGTTTGGGACCCTCCTGTGCTTTCTGTAACTGGGTATATGTTTCCTTTTTTTAGGTCTGGGGGTTGTGCATTTGCAATTTATTCAAATACATTTTCAATTCCCCTTGTCTATTTCATCTCCTGGGATTCCTATTATGCATTGATGGCCATGCTTTATATTATCATGTAGATTTCATATGTTACTCTTTTTTGGTCTTTCTGTCTGCTGTTCAGATTGGATGATTTCTGTTATTGTATCTTTCAGAAAACTTATTCATTCTTCTGCATTATTTATTTGCTATTTATTACCCTTAGCTTAGTTTTTGCTTCAGCAATTAAGTTGTCTAATTTTGATTGGTTTCTCTATAGTTCTAGTTCCTTGTGATCTGCATTTTTATCACTAGTCTTGCTCAGTTCCATCAGCGTTTGTATTACTTTCTTTTTGAACCCAGGGTCTAGTTGACCAGAGAGTTTTGTTTCATTTTTGTTATTTCATGGTATTTTTCTTATTCTTAAAATTGTGAGAGGTGTCTCTGCTTTCTCATTTTACTTATATTTCTCTGACCCTATGAATTTAGGGAAAAGCAGGAATGGCTCAGTGGTAAAGAATCCACCTACCAATGCAAGAGATTCAGGAAACACAGCTTTGATCCCTGGGTCAGAAAGATCCTCTGGAGTAGGAAATGGCAACCCACTCCAGTATTTTTGCCTGGGAAATCCCATGGACAGAAGAGTCTGGTGGGTTATACTCCATGATGTCACAAAGAGTCGGTTGTGACTGAGCAAGCACTGTGGTCTTGAAGGGCTGTTTTCATGTGGGAGAGACCTTGTGTAAATTGTAAAAGCGCAATATTTTTGGTTTCTGTGTCTGTGTGTATGTGTGTTTGGTATGAATACTTGCCATGCCTTTCCTCATGGTATATTGGCCCTTGTTCCCTTGATAAGAGTTATGTTTGCTATTGTGGTAACTACAGCCTGCACTGCATGTTTGACAGGACCTCCTCTTTGCTCTGTAGTTGTCACAGCTCATGATATAATCTGTGAGACACAAGGAGTACCTTAAGTCATCTGTCAGTGGGGTCAATGGAAAAATGGGAAAGTATGCATAAGGTAAAATATACCCATATTTTATATTATGCAAAAATTAACTCACAAAGAAGCAAGCAGTCAAATAAAGAAGCCCCAAAAGAGAAAATATAAAATAAATTAGGAAGCTATTTCCCAAGCTGCTCAGAAAATTCACAAATTCACTCCTCTA
Source organism: Antilocapra americana (assembly GCA_007570785.1). NCBI lineage: Eukaryota > Metazoa > Chordata > Mammalia > Artiodactyla > Antilocapridae > Antilocapra > Antilocapra americana. The sequence goes on along the minus strand of ML663563.1, from coordinate 3,448,934 downwards.
TGAAAGTTAGGAAAAAATATAAACTTCACAGCTCCCACAAATTGAAACATGCTTACCAGGAATCAGATTTATTTGTACAAACCAATTTATGGTAGTAGTACTTATTTATGAAAATTAATAAATGTGTTACTAGGAAATATGGATTTAATAATAAGAGTTCTTTATTTCAACACTGAATGAAATAATTGTAATGACATGTTAGAAAAATGTTAACCAACATATCACCAAGACAAATTTAAAAACCAGAGAAAATTATCATAAAATTATACATTTCACAATGAGTCTGTTTTCACTCCATTAAAAAAAATGAAAAATAATAACCAATATCTTATGTGAGTAGTTAATGTAAGAAAGAATACAAAATTGTAGGCACCTAAAACATTTTCAAAGATGGACCTTAAGTGAAAGATTTCCAAATGTAGGCACAGTGCTTACATCACTTATTCTTCTAGCACTTTAAAGACAATATTACACAGGCTACATCAGACTAAAAACGCTCTGCACACCAGAAGAGACAATCTACAAAATGAAAAAGCAACCTATGCTTCTTAAAAAACGATAAATTAATCATGCACATTTGAATGTATTTGTATTTCAAACATTCAGCCATAAAACCATTAGTATTTGTATCTTTTGTTTTCATCCCCTCCTGTTGCCAACCATCCTCATTGCCTGCTATGTCTTCCATATTACTAAACAGAAAAAGCCTAAGCAGATCAATGCAAAGAAATAGAGGAAAATAACAGAATGAGAAAGACTAGAGATCTCAAGAAAATTAGAGATACCAAGGGAACATTTCATGCCAATATGGACTCGATAAAGGACACAAATGGTATGGACCGAACAGAAACAGAAGATATTAAGAAGAGGTGGCAAGAATACACAGAAGAACTATACAAAAAAGATCTTCATGATCCAGATAATCACGATGGTATGATCACTCACCTAGAGCCAAACATCCTGGAATGTGGAGTCAAGTGGCCTTAGAAAGCATCACTGCAAACAAAGCTAGTGGAGGTGACAGAATTACAGTTGAGCTGTTTCAAATCCTGAAAGATGATACTGTGAACTTGCTACATTCAATATGCCAGCAAATTTGAAAACTCAGCAATGGCCACAGGACTGGAAAAGGTCAGTTTTCATTCCAATTCCAAAGAAAGGCGATGCCAAAGAATGCTCCAATTACCACACAATTGCACTCATCTCACATGCTAGTAAAGTAATGCTCAAAATTCTCCAAGCCAGGCTTCAGCAATACATGAACCGTGAACTTCCAGACATTCAAGCTGGTTTTAGAAAAGGCCGAGGAACCAGAGATCAAATTGCCAACATCTGCTGGATCATCGAAAAAGCAAGAGAGTTCCAGAAAAACATCTATTTCTGCTTTATTGACTATTCCAAAGCCTTTGACTGTGTGGATCACTATAAACTGTGGAAAATTCTTAAAGAGATGGGAAAATCAGACCACCTGATATGTCTCTTGGGAAACCTGTATACATGTCAGGAAGCAACAGTTAGAACTGGACATGGAATAACAGACTGGTTACAAATAGGAAAAGGAGTACATCAAGGCTGTATATTGTCACTCTGCTTATTTAACTTGTATGCAGAGTACATCATGAGAAACACTGGGCTTGAAGAAGCAGAAGCTGGAATCAAGATTGCCAAGAGAAATATCAATAACTTCAGATACGCAGATGACACCACCCTCATGGAAGAAAGTGAATAAGAACTAAAGAGCCTCTTGATGAAAGTGAAAGAGGAGAGTGAAGAAGTTGGCTTAAAGCTCAACATTCAGAAAACTAAGATCATAGCATCTCGTCCCATCACTTCATGGGAAATAGTTGGGGAAATAGTGGAAACAGTGTCAGACTTTATTTTTCTGGGCTCCAAAATCACTGCAGATGATGACCGCAGCCATGAAATTAAAAGATGCTTACTCCTTGGAAGGAAAGTTATGACCAACCTTGATAGCATATTGAAAGGCAGAGACATTACTTTGCCAACAAAGGTCCATCTAGTCAAGTCTATGGTTTTTCCAGTGGTCATGTATGCATGTGAGAGTTGGACAGTGAAGAAAGCTGAGTGCTGAAATTGCTGCTTTTGAACTGTGTTGTTGGAGAAGACTCTTGAGAGTGCCTTGGACTGCAAGGAGATCCAACCAGTCCATCCTAAAGGAGATCAGTCCTGGGTGTTCATTGGAAGGACTGATGTTGAAGCTGAAACTCCAATACTTTGGCTACCTCATGCGAAGAGTTGACTCATTGGAAAAGACCCTTATGCTGGGAAGGATTGGGGGCAGGAGGAGAAGGGAACATCAGAGGATTATATGGCTGGATGGCATCACCAACTCAATGGACATGGGTTTGGGTGGACTCCAGGAGTTGGTGATGGACAGGGAGACCTGGCGTGCTGTGATTCATGTGGTTGCAAAGAGTTGAACACGACTGAGCGACTAAACTGAACTGAACTGAACTGAACTGAGCCTGTCTATAGGATTTTTCACTCAATAGTGTCTTATAATGATGTTTTACTCTAAGACAACAGTAATTTTAAAAAATTTTAATAGAATAATAAATGTGTGTTGCTTTAATCTATTCCTGAATTTTCATAAGATTTCTATTGTAATCTTAGTATAGTGCTTTTCACACTTCATTGTGTATGTAATAGGGATTGTGTTCATGTGCAGATTCTGGTAAATTAAGTCTAAGGTGAGTCTGAGGTTCTGCTTTTCTCATAAGCTTCCAAGGAGATGCTAATGCTGTTGATCTGAGAATTACACCTCAAATAGCAATGCGCAACTTCTCAAATGGCCATATATTTTTATTTGAATATTAAAATATTTTAAATTATTTTATAATTGTATATGCCATATAGAAACTATCTGAAGAATAATGTACCAATATAAGTAATCAATAATAAACAAATGAGAAAGATGCATACTTGGAATATGAAAAGTCACTATTTTTTGGTATAATAAATATGTCACATAGAGGGCGTTTGTACAGATAACATTGTCAGGTGTTTTAGTTTCCTAAATTTCCTTGGCTTATGGAGGGCATTAAAGAAAGAGCATGGATGAAGCTTGGAGGAGATACTTAATAACTAGGAAGTTCTTCTGGATCTTTCAGGCTACATTCTCAAGGTCTTGAAAATCATGGCTACATAAATTATCCCATTCTTTGCTGATTGATAGAGATCTTTGTGGAAAATTAAACTAAATCAGAAATTGTAATAAATATTCTAAACAAACATAAGTCCAAAGAAATTATCTGTATTGAGAGAACTCATTCTAGGTGTGATATTCACCTCGATGGCCTTGATAGTTTGAGTATTACTTCTCAACTGTTGGTGACCGTTGATAAAGACTAGGCGATGACCTAAGTTTCAAAGATCAGCCTCTTCCATAGACATGCAAGAACTATGAAGGATGAGAGAACTATTACATAGAGCATTCAATGTATGAAGTTTTCAGCCTGAAGCTTTAGATAGGTTACTTCATACAGTGTCACCAGTGCTTATACCTAAATGATATATCATCTCTCATTATGTTGTGTTTCCTAGAAAAAAGCAACATGGATATAATTTATGTTGCCTGTGTGTAATATTTCTTCAGAAAATAAGACTATAAGTAGGTATGTGAATTCATCACCAAATGTAAAGAAGGAATGTGTTTCGCTTTTGATTATTTATTACATCTTCCTCAGCTGTCCTTTTTATGTAAAATGTTTAAAACTCATGTAAGGGGAAAAATATGCTGATATTACTTTTCATCCACATGTTCTTTCCCTACACGAGGAATAGGCAGAGGAACACAGCTCATACTGTACTGTAACTTCCTGGGGTAAATTGCTCTAAACAAACCGTAACTAGTGATCCACAGAGAATTATTTAAAATAGTCTGAAAACTAAGGATTTGCTTCACATAGATCCCTGAAGTATTTTAACCTTATTTATTATACTTAATGTTTTTGTTATCATTCCTTTTTTTATAGGATCACAATGCCCAGTAAATATATGAGACTGTTTTAAGAGAACCATGACATGTTATGGGTTAGGCAGAAATAAAAGAGGAATATATCAGGAAAAATTCTTCTAGGAAGGGAACAGAGTCCCTTTATATGTATTCTTTAAGTTGCATTCAGTAAAGTACAGTGCTGACAGTGGATTGGAGGAGTTTCCAAAACAGAGGCTGTATCTTTGTGAAATCTGGGTATATCTTATCGTCAACAATGAAAACTTGGGGCAGGTATCATGAAACAATTTTAATTTTGCTTCCACTGTTCCTGTAAATCACTCATTTGTCTAGTTTTATATCTGCCTCCAATGATAATAACAGTAGTCTTTAAGATTTTTCTGATCTCTGTTATTTTAAAAACAAATAAGCACAAAATGGAAAAGAATATGAAATAGAATATATATATATATAAGTTTAACTGCATTACTTTGCTGTACACCAGAAATTAACACAACATTGTAATTCATTGTACCTCAATACAAATAAATAAATGGCTAAGTAAACAGGGAAAAAACAAGCAAACAATAAGAAATTCTATTTAAGTCTCAAAGTACAGTCTATGTTCAGTATTTATTAAGATCAGATCAGTACTAATAATCAAATCTATAAAGTTAACTTTAATAGTAAATTCCTCCCTTCCTTCAGCTCTAGTCATCTGTAGGCTGGTACCTGCAGTAGGCAGGGCAGTAACCTTTACTCTTTCCTGGGAGAAGAGCACTTTCCTGAAGGTACAGACCTAAAGATGTGAATCCAGGCAGTCTATTTCTAAAATCCATGAACATAAACACTATGACTTGAAAGGATTTTCTTCCAAGTTTTCAGTTACTGAGTCAGAATTTACACCTAAGTACCTCAAGTACTCCAGCCTCATTGTACCAGTTTATAATATGTAGTTCTTAGCATAACAATAACAAAAATTCCTAATTATTTAGCTGTGTTCCCACAAGAGATCAGAGGCACACAAAAAATTCTCCCCAAGTTTTACAGTAAAAATGGATTTGATAGAGAAGTCATAATCACTTTGAAAATAGCAAGTAACTGAGGATTAGAGCTTGTCTAATTTTTATGTGACAAGGTTTAAGAAAATCAAATTTTTGTTTCTACTAGAGAAGTAAAAATAACTTAGATTTCTAAACTTAGTTTCCAAAATAAACATATAGAAGTGGCATAAGAATTAAAAAAAGGCACTTAATTACTAATTTCTCATACCTTCCAAAATTTATCTTCTTTCCTTTCTTTAATTATTAGAGGACATCAGGCTAGACTCTTTCACTCAGTTTGAACCTTAGCATTGATCAACTACCAACCTTGATAGAATGTTTAAATGTCTCTTTCAAATTTTACTCAACTTGAATTCAGTGATGGAAATTTGGCCTGGCTATCCCACATTGCAAAGTTTTCATTTTGTTGCTGCTTTCCATGTATTGCTGTCCAACCCATTCTAGGTGGCCCACTGCTGTAAGTACTAATTATATAAAAACTGTCAAACAAAATACTTTTATACATGGTACAATGAATGAATATAATTATTTATTGTATATAAGCTGCTTTATCACAGATTTCCCTGTATTTAATACTGGTCCATTATAATATTCTTTTTTTGTTTCTTGTTTACTCTCAAATGAGATTCTAAAAGCTGGAGAGTACACACATAGCCTTACCAAATCCAACTGGAATACAGATATAAAATATGGGAACAACTTTGTACCAAAATATTTTGTACCTGGAAATGATGGAACAAGAAGAAAACAGTTATAAGTAACATGAAAATTGCTACATCTTTTGCAACTCATTATTCCTTTTTTTCAATGGAAAAATTGCTTTATAATTTTGTGTTGGTTTCTGCCATACAACAATGCAAATCTGTCATAATTATATATATATATATATATATATATATATGTATATATATATATATATCCCTTTCCTGGTAAGCCTCCCTCCCTTCTCACTCTCCTACCCGCTCCAGCCCTCTAGATCATCACAGAGCACAAGGCTAGGCACCCTGTGTCATTTAGCAACTTCCCACTCTCTATTTTACACATGATTGTATGTATATGTCAATATTACTTTCTCAATTTGTCCCACCCTTGTCTTCCCACACCATGTCTGCAAGTCTGTTCTCTACTAGGTTCATCAGTTATGTTTCTCTTCATATCCAACTCTTCACAACCCCATGGACTATAGCCCACTAGGCTCCTCTGTCCATGGAATTCTCCAGGCAAGAATACTGGAGTGGTGAGCCATTCCTTTCTCCAGGGAATCAAACCTGGGTCTCCTGCATTGCAGGTGGATTCTTTACTATCAGAGCCACCATGGAAGCTCCAAGATTCATATATATGCATTAATATATAATACTTGTTTTTCTGTTTGTGACTTACTTCACTTTGTATAACAGGCTCTAGGTTCATCTACCTCACTATAGCTGACTCAAATCCATTCCTTTTTATGGCTGAATAATAATCTATAGTATAAATGTACCACAACTTCTTTATCTATTCATCTGTTGATGGACATCTAGGTTACTTCCATGTACTGACTATTGGAAATATTGCTGCAGTGAACACGGGTACATGTGTCTTTTAGAATTGAGATTTTCTCAAGGTATATATACATAATAGTCAGGTTTCTGGATCATATGGTAGATTTATTTCTAGTTTTTTTTTTTTTTAAAGGAATCTCCATACTCTTTTCCATAATGGCAATATCAGTTAACATTCCCACCAAAAGTGTAGGATGGCTCCCTTTTCTTCCCTCTCCAGCACTTAATTTTTTATTTTTTAATTTTCTTTACTTTATTGTGTTGGTTTTGCCATACAATGACATGAAACCGCCCTGGGTTTACATATGCTCCCCCTCCAGAACCCCCCTCCCTCCTCCCTCCTGATTCCCTCCCCCTGGGACATCTCGGTGCACCAGCCCCGAGCATCAATCCTGGGCTGGTGACTGATTTCACATATGGTAATTAACATGTTTCAATGCCATTCTCCCATATCATCCCACCCTTGCTCTCCAGCACTTAATTTTTGTAGATTTCTTGATGATGACCATTCTGAATGGTGGGAGGGAGGTGATACTTCATTGTAGTTTTGATTTCCACTTCTCTAACAATGAGCAATGTTTAGCAGCTTTTCATGTATTTATTGGACATTTGTATGTCTTTGGAGAAATGTCTGTCTAGGTTTTTTGCCATTTTCTGTATTAGGTTATTTGTTTTTCTGATGTTGAGCTGTATGAACTGCTTATATATTTTGGAGATTAATTCTTTGTCAGTTTCTTCATTTACAATTATTTTCTCCCATTCTGAGAGTTCTCTTTTCATCTTGTTTATAGTTTCCTTTACTGTGCTGAAGCTTTTAATTTTATCAGATCCCATTTGTTTTTATTTTCATTAATCTAGGAGGTGAGTCAGAGAAACTTGCTGTGATTTATGTCAAAGAGTATACAGCCTAGGTTTTCCTCTAAGAGCTTATAGTTTTTTTGCCTTACATTTAAGTCTTTAATCTATGTTGACAACTCATTATTCTTAACAAAAAATTCATACTAGAAATTATAATTCACTTTTAATTTGATAATTTTGTAGAAGCACTATAAGGGAAGATTTATAAAGCAAAAAGAGTGTTAGATTTATGGGAACAGCAGTGTACAAAATGTTTAGTAAAATACCAATAAGATAGAAGCACATCTATTTAGATGTGAAACAGAACTGAATTTCAAGTAAATAATAAGACAAAAGGATGCTTACAGTTTCTTTAAATATATTCTGAAATAGAGAATTTTAATTAAAAAGCTGCATTTACTTCTGCTAATAATCCTTTCATGACATAGAGAAGTTTAAAATTACTCAACATAATAATAAAGAGGAAATAGATTTGATTAACAGAGGATCAAAATATATATACAAAATAAGTGAATGAGTAAGACATCACATAGCAAATAAATTGATTAAATAATGGCATGCTTTGAAACCACTAACCCATAATCTCCATTCAGTCATAGTTCATATTTTATTATTTTATTTTCAGCACTGTCAATCTAAGAATAAAAATAATAATCTATAAAAGAATTTAAGTATTCCATTTACCTTGCTTCAATTGCTTGAAATCACAAATATGTAAGAAATGGAAATGGAGAGATAATAGAAAGGTTTAATCTATAAACACTATTAAAGATTCAAAGAGACAAGCAATGAAGTTATCATTTAAAATTAAAATAATGAATACAAATACAAGTTAAAAAACAGTAATACAAAATGCAAATGTTAGGTAATTCAAATACAAATTGTATATGTATGTAAAAAGGCTTAGCTAGACATATCCCGGTCAGTAGGTGCCCAATTTGCTACTGGAGATCAGTGGAGAAATAACTCCAGAAAGAATGAAGGGATGGAGCCAAAGGAAAAACAATACCCAGTTGTGGATGGGACTGGTGATAGAAGCAAGGTCCAATACTGTAAAGAGCGATAATGCATAGGAACCTGGAATGTTAGGTCCATGAATCAAGGCAAATTGGAAGTGGTCAAACAGGGGACGGCAAGAGTGAATGTTGACATTCTAGGAGTTAGTGAACTGAGATGGACTGGAATGGGTGAATTTAACTCAGATGACTATTATATCTATGACTGTGGGCAGGAATCCCTTAGAAGAAATGGAGTAGCCATCATGGCCAACAGAAGAGTCCAGAGTGCAGTACTTGGAGGCAGTCTCAAAAATGACAGAATGATCTCTGTTCATTTCCAAGGCAAACCATTCAATATCACTGTAATCCAAGCCTATGCCCCAACTAGTAATTCTGACGAAGGTGAAGTTGAATGTTTCTATGAAGACCTACAAGACCTTTTAGAACTAACACCCAAAAAAGATGTCCTTTTCATTATAGGGGACTGGAATGCAAAAGTAGGCAGTCAGGAAACACCTGGACTAACAGGGAAATTTGGCCTTGGAATACAGAATGAAGCAGGGCAAAGGCCAATAGAATTTTGCCAAGAGAACGCAAACACCCTCTTCCAACAAAAGAGAAGACTCTACACATGGACATCACCAGATGGTCAACACCAAAATCAGATTGATTATATTCTTTGCAGCCAAAGATGGAGAAGCTCTATACCATCAGCAAAAACAAGACTGGGGCTGAATGTGGCTCAGATCATGAACTCCTTATTGCCAAATTCAGAATTACATTGGAGAAAGTAGGGAAAACCACTAGACCAGTCAGGTATGACCTAAATCAAATCCCTTACGATTATACAGTGGAAGTGAGAAATAGATTTAAGGGACTAGATCTGATAGACAGAATGCCTGATGAACTAAGGGTGGAAGTTTGTGACATTGTACAGGAGACAGGGATTAAGACCATCCCCATGGAAAAGACATCCAAAAAAGGAAAATAGCTGTGTGAGGAGGCCTTACCAATAGCTGTGAAAAGAAGAGAAGTGAAAAGCAAAGGAGAAAAGGAAAGATATACCCATATGAATGCAGAGTTCCAAAGAATAACAAGGAGAGATAAGAAAGCATTCCTCAGCAGTCAATGCAAAGAAATAGAGGAAAATGAAAGAGTGGGAAGGACTAGAGATCCCTTCAAGAAAATGAGAGGTACCAAGGGAACATTTCATGCAAAGATGAGCTCAATAAAGGACAGAAATTGTGTGGACCTGACAGAAGCAGAAGATATTCAAAAGAGGTGGCAAGAATACACAGAAGAACTGTACAAAAAAGATATTCATGACCCAGATAATCATGATGGTGTGATGCCTCACCTAGAAGCAGACATCCTGAAATTTGAAGTCAAGTGGGCCTTAGAAAGCATCACTACAAACAAAGTTAATGGATGTGATGGAATTCCTATTGAGCTATTTCAAATCCTAAAAGATGATGCTGTGAAAGTGCTGCACAAAATATGCCAGCAAATTTGGAAAACTCTGCAATGGCCACAGGGCTGGAAAAGGTCAGTTTTCATTCCAATTCCAAAGAAAGGCAATGCCAAAGAATGCTCCAACTACCACACAATTGCACTCATCTCACATGCTAGTAAAGTAATACTCAAAATTCTCCAAGCCAGGCTTTAGCAATATATGAACTGTGAATTTCCAGATGTTCAAGCTGGTTTTAGAAAAGGCAGAGGAACCAGAGATCAAATTGCCAACATCTGCTGGATCATCAGAAAAGCAAGAGAGTTCCAAGACTACATCTATTTCTTCTTTCTTGACTATTCCAAAGCCTTTGACTCTGTGGATCATGATAAATTGTGGCAAATTCTTAAAGTGATGGGAATATCAGACCATCTGACATGTCTTTTGAGAAACTGTATGCAGGTCCGGAAGCAACAGTTAGAACTGGACATGGAACAACAGACTAGTTCCAAATAGGAAAAAGAGTATGTCAAGGCTGTATATTGTCACCCTGCTTATTTAACTTGTATGCAGAGTACATCATGAGGAACACTGGGTTGGAAGAAGCACAAGTTGGAATCAAGATTTCTGGGAGAACTATGAATAAGCTCAGATATGCAGATGACATCACTCTTATGGCAGAAACTGAAGAGGAACTGAAAAGCCTCTTGATGTAAGTGAAAAAGGAGAGTGAAAAAAATGGCTTAAAGCTCAACATTCAGAAAACTAAGATCACGGCATCTGGTCCCATCACTTCATGGGAAATAGATGGGGAAATAGTGGAAACAGTGTCAGACTTTATCTTTTGGGGCTCCAAAATCACTGCAGATGGTGATTGCAGCCATGAAATTAAAAGACGGTTACTCCTTGGAAGGAAAGTTATGACCAACCTAGTTAGCATATGAAAAGCAGAAAGATTACTTTGCCAACAAAGGTCCATCTACTCAAGGCTACGATTTTTCCAATAGTCATGTATGGATGTGAGAGTTGGACAGTGAAGAAAGCTGAGCACCGAAGAATTGCTACTTTTGAACTGTGGTGTTGAAGAAAACTCTTGAGAGTCCCTTGGACTGCAAGGAGATCCAAACAGTCCATTCTTAAGGAGATCAGTCCTGGGAGTTCATTGGAAGGATTGATGTTGAAACTGAAACTCCAATACTTTGGCCACCTCATGCAAAGAGTTGACTCATTGGAAAAAACCCTAATGCTTGGAAGGATTGGGGGCAGGAGAAGGGGATGGCAGAGGATGAGATGGCTGGATGGCATCACTGACTCAATGGACATGGGTTTGGGTAGACTCCGGGAGTTGGTGATGGAGAGGGAGGCCTGGCGTGCTGTGATTCATGGGATTGTAAAGAGTCAGATACGACTTAGTGACTGAACTGAACTGAACTGAGACATAAAAATCAAATATATTTTAGTGAACTCTGTCTATATATACCTAATATACCCCTTGAAACTGAAATAGTGATATATATTTGTTTTTACTTATTTCACTCTTTTTATCCTAAAAGATGAAATTGACCTTGCCATGAACCAAATATTAATAATACTAAAAGTACTCATTTTTTGCCAAGTAAGGAAGAAATGTAGCATTTTCAGTGTCATTTTTAATATTGCTTTTTTATGTTTCATCATATTATGTTTAAAAAGAGGGTTTTATACTGCAAAGAAAGCAGTTATTTATGGTTTACTCTTACTTCTACTAATTTAGCACTAATTAAGTGCTAATTTAGCACTTCTACTATTTAAGGCACGAAAAATCGTAGCCTTAACTAGAGGGACATTTGTTGGCAAAGTAATCTTTCTGCTTTTCAATAGACTATCTAGGTTGGACATAACTTTCCTTCCAAGGACTAAACATCTTTTAATTTCATGGTTGCAATCACCATCTGCAGTGATTTTGGACCCCCCCAAAAATAAAGTCTGTCACTGTTTCCACTGTTTCTCCATCTATATGCCATGATATGATGGGGCCGGATGCCATGATCTTAGTTTTCTAAATGTTGAGCTTTAAGCCAACTTTTTCACTCTCCTCTTTCACTTTCATCAAGAGGTTCTTTAGTTCTTCTTCACTCTCTGCCATAAGGGTGGTGTCATCTGTATATCTGAGTTTATTGACATTTCTTCCAGCAATCTTGATTCCAGCTTGTACTCCATCCAGTCCAGCGTTTCTCATGATGTACTCTGCATATAAGTTAAATAAGCACAATGACAATATACAGGCTTGACGTACTCCTTTCCTGATTGGAGCCAGTCTGTTGTTCCATGTCCAGTTCTAACTGTTGCATCATAACTTGCATAGAGATTTCTCAAGAGGCAGGTCAGGTGGTCTGTAGTCCCATCTATTGAAGAATTTTCCACAGTTTGCTGTGATCCACACAGTCAAAGGCTTTGGCATAGTCAATAAAGCAGAAATGGATGTTTTTTCTGGAACTTGCTTGCTTTTTTGATGATCCTGCAGATGTTGGCAGTTTGATCTCTGGTTCCTCTGCCTTTTCTAAAACCAGCTTGAACATCAGGAAGTTCATCTTCAGGTACTGTTGAAGGCTGGCTTGGAAAATTTTGAGCACTACTTTGCTAGCATGTGAGATGAGTGCATTTGGGCGGTAGTTTTAGCATTCTTTTGCATTGCCTTTCTTAGGGACTGGAAGAAAACTGACCCTTTCCAATCCTGTGGGCACTGCTGAGTTTTCCAAATTTGCTGGCATATTGAGTGCGTCACTTTCACAGCATCATCTTTTAGGATTTGAAAGAGATCAACTCGAATTCCATCACCTCCACTAGTTTTGTTCATACTAGTGACACTTTCTATGGCCCAGTTGACTTCACATTTCAGGATGTCTGCCTCTAGGTGAGGCATCACACCATCGTGATTATGGGTTGTGAAGATCTTCTTTGTACAGTTCTTCTGTGTATTCTTGCTACCTCTTTTGAATATCTTCTGCTTCTGTTAGGTCCACCCAATTTCTATCCTTTATTGAGGCCATCTTTGCATGAAATATTCCCTTGGTATCTCTAATTTTCTTGAAGAGATCTCTAGTCCTTCCATTCTGTTGTTTTCCTCTATTTCTTTGCATTGATTGCTGAGGAATGCTTTCTTATCTCTCCTTGTTATTCTTTGGAACTCTGCATTCAAATGGGTATATCTTTCCTTTTCTCCTTTGCTTTTCACTTCTCTTCTTTTCACAGCTATTTGTAAAGCTTCCTCAGACAGCCATTTTACTTTTATGCATTTCCTTTTCTTGAGGATGATCTTGATCCCTGTCTCCTGTTAATGTCACAAACCTCCATCCATAGTTCATCAGGAACTCTATCTTATCTAGTCTCTTAAATCTATTTCTTACTTTCATTTTATAATCATTAGGGATTTGATTTAGGTCATTCCTGAATGATCTATTGGTTTTCCCTAATTTTTTCGATTTAAGTCTGATTTTTGCAATAAGGAGTTCATGATCTGAGCCACAGTCAGCCCTGGTCTTGTTTTTGCTGACTCTACAGAGCTTCTCCATCTTTGGCTGCAAAGAATAAAATCAGTCTGATTTTGGTGTTGATTATCTGGTGATGTCCATGTGTAGAGTCTTCTCTTCTGCTGTTGCAAGAGGGTGTTTGCTATGACCAGTGCATTCTCTTGGCAGAACTCTATTAGCCTTTGTCTTGCTTCATTCTGTACTCCAAGGCCAAATTTGCCTGTTATTTCAGGTATTCCTTGACTTCTACTTTTGCATTCCAGTCCCCTATAATGAATATGACATCTTTTGGGGCCATTAATTCTAGAAGGTCTTGTAGGTCTTCATAGCACCGTTCAGCTTCTTTAGCATTACTGATCGGGGCAAAAACTTGGATTACCGTGATATTGAATGATTTGCCTTGGAAATGAACAGAGATCATTATGTCATTTTTGAGACTGCATCCAGGTACTGCACTTCAGACTCTTTTGTTGACTATGATGACTACTCCATTTCTTCTAAGGGATTCTTGCCCACAGTAGTAGATATAATGGTCATCTGAGTTAAATTCTCTCATTCCATTCCATTTTAGTTCACAGATTCCTAAAATGTCAACATTAACTCTTGCCATCTCCTATTTGATCACTTCCAATTTGCCTTGATTCATGGACCTAACATTCCAGGGTCCTATGCGATATCTCTCTTTACAGCATCGATCCTTGCTTCCATCACTAGTAATATCCACAACTGGGTGTTGTTTTTGCTTTGTTCCATCTTTTCATTCTTTCTGAGTTATTTCTCCACTGATCTCCAGTAGCATATTGTGTACCTACTGACCTGGGGGAGTTCATCTGTGTGGCACTGGAGCAGTGAGTGGTGGCTGCATGGTGCTGTAATGCCTGAGAGGAAATACCCCACGTCCAAGGTCAGGAGCAGAGCCTGTGCTTTGCTGGAGTAGTTGTGAATAGATACCACACGTCCAAGGTCTGGAGCAGTTGCTGTGCTTTTCTGGACAGGCTGTGTGGAGAGATCCACTTCCAAGGTCAGAGAAATCCCAGTAAGAGGATAGGTACTGGAGCGGCTATAAGGAGATACCCCACACCCAAGGGCCAAGGAGAAGCCTCAGCAAGACGGTAGGAAGAGTGAGTGCACATTTAGAATCAAACCCCAATCGTGCCAGAGATGCTCAGAGGGCTCAAACAGACCTTGTGCACACCAGGACCCAGGGACCCCACAGAGACTGAGACAGAACTGTGTTTGAGTGTCTCCTCTAGAGATAACGGTCGGCAGTGGTCTGCTGCAGGGACAGGGGCTCTGGATGTGGGTATGGCATAAGTCCTCTTGGAGGAGGTCACCATTAACCTCACCATAGAGCTGCCAAAACTTACACAGGACAAGGAAATAGACTCTTGGAGGGCACAACAGAACCTTTTGCACCAGGACCCAGGAGAAAGGAATAGTGACTCCACAGGAGACATGTCTGTGGGTGTCCAGGAGTCTCTGGCGAAGGCATGGGTCAGTGGTGGTCTGCTGCAGTGTTGGGGGCACGGACTGTAGCAGTACATGCCTGAGATCTTTTGAGGGAAGTCACCATTATCTTCATTACCTCCACCATAGTTTGGCCCCAGGTAAATAGCAGAGAGGGGAACAGCTCCACCCATCAACAGAAAATTGGATTAAAGATTTACTGAGCATGGCCCTGCCCATCAGAACAAGACCCAGTATCCCCCTCAGTCAGCTTCATTAGGAAGCTTTCATAAGCCTCTTATCCTTCTCCACCAGAGGACAGACATAATGAAAACCACAGTCACAGAAAACTAAACAACCTGGTCAAATGGACCACAGCCTTGTCTAACTCAATGAAACTATGAGCCATGCCATGTAGGGCCATCCAAGATGGATGAGTCATGGCGGAGAGTTCTGACAAAATGTGGTCCACTGGAGAAGGGAATGGCAAACCACTTCCATATTCCTGCCTTGAGAACCCCATGAACAGTATGAACCATATTGGATCATATGGTAGTTCTATTTGTAATCTTTTGAGAAACCTTCATATTATTTTCTGTAGTGGCTGCACCATTTTACATCCCCATCAATTCAGTTATTAGACTCTCAGTTTCTCATCCTTGCCAATACTTATACTCTTTTTCTTTTAAATAACCATTCTAACAGGTCATGTGATATATGATATCATATTTCATTGAAATCTTGATTTTCATTTTCCCAATAATTAATAATATTGAGCATCTTTTCATATATCTGTTGGTAATTTATGTGTCTTATTTGGAGAAATGTTATGTTCAAGTCCTTTCCCCATTTTTTAATAGAGTTTGTCCTTTTGGTATTAAGCTGTAAGACTTATTTATATATTTTAGATATTAACTCCTTATCATGTATATGATTTGCAGATATTTTCTCCCATTCTGTGGGTTGCCATTTCATTCTGTTGATTGTCTCCTTTGTTATGCAGGAGCTCGTAAGTTTGAGCTAGCCTCTTTTGTCTAGTTTTTCCTTTTTTATCTCAGTTTTTGGTGTCATAGCCAAGAAATCTTTGCCAAGATCAATGTCAAGAAGGTTTCTCCTTATATTTTTTCCTAGGTGTTTTACAGCTTCATTTGTTATGTTTGTTTTCATTTTATTTCTGTGTATGGTGTATGGTAGGGGTTCAGTTTAATTTTTTTGCATGTTGATAACCAGTTTTCATTTCCCCATTCTGTATAGAAAGAATATATATCAATATAATAAAATCTACATATATCAAACTTCAACTAATATTATAATTACACTCAACAGTGACAAGCTAAAAGCTTTTTTTCTAAGATCAGGAAAAACAAGGAAACCACTCTATTGAATAGGCTTTTATTCAATATAATATTTGGTGGCCTTGCCAGAGCATTTAGTTAAGAAAAATAAATAAAAGAAGTTCAAATCAGAAAGGAAGAATTAAACATATCTATTTGCAGATGAAATTTTATGTTTAGAAATCCCTAAAGAATATACACACATACCTCTTAGAACTAAAAAAAAAGTTGCCAAAGTTGCAGGGTAAAAAAAAATTAATAAAGAAAATAAGTTGTGTTTCTCTACACTAAAAATAAACCACACAGAAAGGTAATTAAGAAAACAATCCTATATGCAATAACATCAAAAAGAATAAAACACTTAAGAACAAACAACCAAAGAGATAGAGCTAAACAACAACAACAAAAAAAAGTGAAAAATATGACATTATTATAAGAGCTAAAACAAAAAGGCAGAGCATTGCCATGTTTGGTTTTAGCTGTGAAAGTATATATCAGGGAGTTAAAGCTTGGTGCCACTGTGTACACATCTGCAAATGACCATGAAACTGTTTAGAGATTGCCTTTAAATTACAGATAAAGTTTAGCTAATAGGAAAATTATCAGATACAGATCTTCAAATAATGAGGATCATTTATACTCTTGGGCTCATGCTATAGCATAACTTGTACCTAAAAAGTTTTTAATAGGTCACCAAATACTATTTGATCTATTAATATATCAAATTTGGACTCAAAGAAAATCGGATGCAAAATGCTTAAATGGGGGTCTAACTTCTTTATCAGTCTTCAGGTACAACCCCTCTTGGTTTCTACAATCAGGATGTCATTCTGTACTTTTCCCAAAGAGGACCTCTTTAAAAGCTTCAGCATCCCAAAAGTTTTATAGAAAAGAATATCAGGCAACCTGGTCATTTAAAAAAAAAAAAAAACATTTAAAAAAGAGTGCCTGATGTTTCTGAAATCAGAAACATTCTAAATGAATTGAAAAATCACATTTGAAAACTATGTAGTACTAAAACAGGTGGTTTTATTGTTTAATTCTCAACATTTGTGAAAGTCGCTCAGTTGTATCCAACTCTTTCCAACCCCATGGACTGCAGCACTCCAGGGTTCCCTGTCCTTCACTATCTCTCAGAAGTTGCCCAAACTCGTGTCCATTGAGTCAGTGATGCCATTCAACTATCTCATCCTTTGTCACCCCGTCTCCTGCTGCCTTCAATCTTTCACAGCATCAAGGTCTTTTCTTTTTTCTTTTTTTTTTTAACATTTATAGTCAATGTATTTTTTTTCTTTCTTTCTTTTTTATTAAACTTTTTTTTTTATTAGTTTTGCCAAACAATGACATGATATCACCATGGGTTTACATATGCTCCCCCTCCAGAACCTCCCTCCCTCCTCCCTCCCCCCGGGAAATCTCGTTGCACCAGTCCCAAGCATCAATCCTGGGCCGGCTATTGCTTAGACATATGATAATTAACATGTTTCAATGCCATTCTCCCATATCATCCCACCCTTTCCCTCATCCACAGAGGCCCTGAGTCTATTCTATACATCTGCGTTCCTTTTGCTGTCTCGCATGCTGGGTTCTCATTACCGTCTTTCTAAATTCCATATATATGCGTTAATATACTGTATTGTTGTTTTTGCTTCTGGCTTACTTCACTCTGGATAATGGGCTCCAGTTTCGTCCATCTGAGTAGAACTGATTCAAATGAATTTTTCCTTAATGCTGAGTAATATTCCATTGTGTATATGTACCACAGCTTTCTTATCCATTCATCAGTTGATGGGCATCTAGGTTGGTTCCATGTCCTGGCTATTGTAAACAATGCAGTGATGAACA
>ML663563.1:3365466-3421841 GCA_007570785.1 Antilocapra americana | reverse complement strand
TGTGTGTGTGTGTGTGTGTGTGTGTGTGTGTGTGTGTGTGTGTAGTCTCTTTCTGGGCTTTCCTGGTGGCTTAGATGGTAAAGAAACTGCCTGCAATTTGGGAGACCTGGGTTGGGAAGATCCCCTGGAGGAGGGCATGACAACCCCCTCCAGTATTCTTGACTAGAAAGTCCCCATGGACAGAGGAGCCTGGCAGGCTACAGTCATGGGGGTTCAGAGTCAGACATGACCGACTAAGCACAGCACAGTCGCCTATTTTAAGATTCTACACATAAGTGATACCATATGATATTTGTCTTTCTCTATCTGACATGCTCCACTCAGTATGACAGTCTCTAGGTCGATCCATGTTGCTGCAAATGCAATTATTACAGGGTACATATGTATGCTGTAGTTTTTAAAAGTCTGAGAAATTAAATTCTGTACATATAGAGTACATGCATACAAGTACAGTTTAAATCAATATGCAGAGATAAGTCTCATGGAAATTCAAAAAGTTTTGTTGTTAAAAATGTAATACAAATACCAATTTTTTTTTAAGTAGTAAACAATTAAAAAATATTGCTTTCCTGGGGTTAGGTAGGTATGTATATGAATCTGTGTATGCCATTTTATGTCCAGGGCTGCCTAATACAGGAAAAAAACAGCCTTCCCTTTGAAATCTGTTAGCAAGGCACAGCTAAATTATAGATAATTATAAATGCATTAAATGAATATTGGAATGCACAGTAAAGCAAAAAGTTTAATATAGTTTTACGCACTTAAAAAATACATTATAAGCAGTAAAGTTATCTTACTAACGTTAACATTTCACTAGTAGTTCTCCCTAGTTAATTACCTCTCTGTAATCTGAGTTTTCTAGAGTCTGTTTGACTATCAAAGCCTCAGCCTCTGAGATTACAGAAAATGTCTTGATTATCCTGCTTATGCTCTTGAATTCTTCCCATTCAAATTAGGATTGTTAGAATTTAGAATTTCTTCAGAGAAGAAACAAGAGTTTAGAGAAAAGCAAGCAAAACTCAGGAATATTAACTTTGCCTCTATAGGTCAAAAGGAAGATTACACATCATGTTATAGTTAGTATAATTATTGACATGTTAATATAAGAGAGTAGAGACTAAAACAGTTAAACTATCTTAATATCAAACATTGATATCAGTCACTAAGTCATGTCCAACTCTTTGCAACCCCATGCAGTTCAACATTCCAGGCTTCCCTGTCCTTCACTATCATAGTGAAGGCGAAAGTTTATAAAAGACAAAGGATATAATACTTTTTATAAGAAGATAAAAGGTATTCAATTACAGAGGAAAATTATTTATACAAGTAATTCAAGTTAAAATATTAGTTATTAGAAATGTGTTATTTCCCAACATTATTGAAAATATCATTTGCATCAGTAAATCTGGAATTCAGAACATCTGGTTGACATATTTTGGGTTAAAATTACCTGGGAAATTATTTGCTCTGTGAAAAATACCACCTGCCTTCATGAAGGAATAGGATTAAGTTGATCATATAAACCCTAAAACATCCCCCCAGTACACATACATACACACTCCTTTATGACTTTGCTTAATGTTAGTTCTCCAAGAAGCCTTTCCTGACTTCTCCCAATCAAATACTAGCCACCTCCAACCCCATCATCATTTACTGTCTCCTTACCAAGTCCAACTTTTATAAAATTATATTTATCATCAGCCGGAATATAAAAATATTTGTTAGTTTAGAGTTTATATCTTTCCACTAAGTAGTTAATCAGGAAGGAAAGAACATTTCCTATTTTGTTCAACACTATGTCTGCAGGGTCTAGAACAGAGTAAATCTGTTACACCACACTCAAAGTCATGACTGAACCTAATACTTTGGGTCAGGCAATTTGGGAGACTATAAAAGTGGATAGACTATAGCCCATCTAATTCAATTGTTCCTTATTGAGAACTGGGAAGATAAATCCCATACATGAATAATTACACCATGACTTAACCAGAAATCACACAATTATCAATGTATTTAAGAAATATTAAGCATTGTTTTGTGAACCCTGTGAAGAGTGATGAACAATACAGACATGAGTCCTTACATGTTTATAGATTATAAATGGAGGTAGGCAAAAATCTAAATCAATCAATCAATGCAGTCAGGGAAACAAATACTGAAAATAGAGAATAAAAGGGCAGTGTTTACTATAGCAATAGTAGGTGGAGCTGGATCTTTCTTAAAGGAGATTATAATAACTAGAATAGTTTAAAGGAAAAACTAGTGGGGCTTCCCTGGTAGTCCAGCAGCTAAGACGCCGTCCTCTCAATACAGGGAGATTGTGTTCAATTCCATGTCAAGGAACTAGATCCTACATTCAGCAACCAAGACTTGGTGCAGCCACATAAATAGAGACATAAGTAAAATATTAGTAACTAGAAATCAAAATTATGTGTAGAACCCAGACATTCTGGGAAAAGAGCATTATACACATATAAAATAGCATATAAGAATGTCCTAATGTGGCAGAAACTTGGGAGTATTCAGAAATCCTTATGAAGGCATTACAACTGGAAAGTAAGAAGCAAAAGACAAAGAGGGAAAGTCGATTTGGGCAGTGTAAAGTGTTATTAGCTCAAATCGGGACTTCACAAGATGTAGTATGATGATTGATTTTGTTTTATATACAGTTGAAGGCCATTAAAAGTTCATTAAAAAAAGTACCAGCCATGTTTTAAGAAGTTGATGGAGCTTCCATATGTAAAAAGGACTGAATGAGAAAGGTGTAGTAGAGATAACTCACCATGCTGTTGGGGAGTCCAAGAGAAAATACTGCTGGCCTGGCCCAGAATGGCGACCAGATGGTGCAAGTGGATATATCTGTTGTGATACAGTGTTCCAGTATCTCTCACATTGCCACACATTTTGCATTGTCTTTTGTTCTGGATTTTCTTTTCAAATATGTTGCAGGATAGACTTACAGAAAATCTTGCAAAGAGAAAAATCTTCAAAGAGAAAAATCTCCCAAGTCCATTTCTAGTATTCAGTTGAGTACTACTTAGTGCATGGAGGTGAAGAAAATATTAGAAGCCACTGAAAGAACCTCATGAAAAAAAACTGGAGAGAAGAGTACCTAGACCTCACAGACCACTTTCCACAACTCAGAGTGGAAAACATCATAATTCTATAATGAGGAGAAGCAACTGAAGCTAACCAAGAAATGAAACAGATATCTGGACAGAGACACTACATAACAGTTCAATAACTATTCTGTATTTTTTAGAAGTTAGAGTATATTTTGAACATGTAAAGATATGGACAATACTTCAGAAACTCCAAATTTAATATCTATAATTTAAAACTACAATGTGCCACGAAAAATAGAGTGGGTAAAGTTGAGAAAATAGACACTGCAGAATAAAATATCAGTGGTGATAATGAAAACATAGTGATAAACTACCCAAAATAATACAGAGAAAGAGAACTTTAGAAAAAATACGGAGTGTCAGTGGTGTGTGGGATAACAGTAAGTCCCCAGAATGAGGGGATGGTTTAAAAAAATTGAATAAATAATGACCATTTTTTTCTAGAATGGATGGAAATGTAATAGGTACAAGAAGCTCATCAAACCAAAGAAGGAAATCATGAAGAAAAATACAGGCATGGAATAGAAGCTTCTCATTTCCTCCTCTCCCTAACACCCACAGTTCTATTCTTTGCTTCTATGAGTCTGACTATTTTAAACACCTCATGGCAGTGGAATCATGCAGTGTTTGTCCTTCTGTGCCTGGCTTATTTTGCTTAGCATAATGTCCTCCAGGTTCATCCATGTTGCTGCAAACGACAGAGTAACAATCATTTCCTGAATACTCAGTAACACCTTAATAGTTACCAATAGAAACTTGATTTCCTCTCATGTTGCACAAAATAACACCCTATTTGACATTTTTTGTTATTGTGTTTACAAATCTTGCTTATTTGACATCATTGTTTTAAATATTCATATAAGTAGCCTAAGGGTTAGTTTTATTTAACCATGGCATTAACTTTGCTACCAGGTATCCTAAATGATGTGATAAGTTAATTTTAAACATAGGACTGTCAATCTTTCTAAATTAAGTTTAGGATCAAGGAGTATGGTAAGGGTCAATCCAGTGGATTTACTTTGAGGTGGAGGAAGTGCCTATGGGGACCTAATTAAAGAAAAGATTTCCAATCTATTCCCCCCACCCCAGTCCCACCCTATGTTAGGCCTAGGGGGCATCCTCTTGTCTTTTATCATTAGTGTAATAATCAGAGCTTTCAATTATGAGCCCTGTTCTAGCATTTGCTTCCTGTGTGACCTTAAACAAAGTACTGAGCCCTTCCAAACAGCAGTCGTCCACTTTTTAAAAGGAAATGTCTTTCTCATAATACTTCTGAGATAAACACATGAAATAGGGCAAATACATAGTATAAAATGACATTGAAAACACAGAAATGCAGTTTCTTAATTTTATTTGACCTCATTTTAAAGTAAAAATTAAATGTTCTTGAAATAGATAAGACAAATCACAGACAAAAGATCAAAGCTGTAAAAATCTATATTTAAAATATTGATCTAAAAGGCAGATGATTATCTGCCATAGAGAGATAGAGGTCTTTGGTTTAAATTAAAAGTAACTCAAAATATTCTTTTCGAAAAAAAGTATAAGGTAGTACATCTTGAGAAGCATTTCATCAAGCATTTCTTGAAAAGGTTAAAAAAAAATTTCTCTGAGGATAGTTCAGATACTGTTATTGAAAAATATTTAAGTCAGAAAACTCAAGTTCTCACCTTTAGTTCTTACTGAAGTCTGTGTTTGAAAGAGACAGTTTCCTATCTTTACCATCTCCATGCAGGTTAGAACTAGACAGTCAAAAGCAAAAAGTAACTGCTTGTATTTTCCTTTGAAAGCTTTAACAATCTATGCTAGAGCCTTCAAGTAAGCTGCCTGAAAGATGTCCCAGGTGATATTCACATATACACTGCCTATATGTATGCATATACCCCTGAATACATATGTGTGCATGCATATATTTATATAAATACTATATATACACTACATATGCAACATTTGTTTATTTACTTTAGAACACTAAACATCATATGTTTAAAATGTCTTTCATGGTAGATATTAAAATAGTTGATAAAATATTACCTTTGACTTACTTGGAGAATTCTGACTCTAAAAGCTTCCATGCAAAACTCAAAAGCCTAGGTTTTCTTTAATGCACACAACCTGGCTAATTGTTTAAGAATGAGTTTTTTTAGTCGATACTAAATTGACTTCCTATTAAATAATAATATTTGAAAAGGGTGAAAATGATTACTAGAGCTCAACCATTTTCCCAGTGATTTTACTCTGTGGGAAATCATTGAAATCAGAGCTTACAATTTAAGGTTGGTGGTATAGGCTGCACTGATTAGTATTCTGCTATTCTTGTTGTTTAAAAATAGTTTATGCTCAAACATTCATTTTCAAATGAGGACTATGACAATTTAATTAAAATTTAAACTCTAGTAGCTGTTGAAGATCATACATAATCCAATTACTTTTTATTCAATTAATTTAATAGCAAACCACTTGATGATAATTACTGTTAATCCCCTGATTTTTTTCTTCTCATCTGTTTATCAATGGCCTGTGAGATATCTTAGAGGAAATCATATTGGGACATAATTATCAGCAGTCCCAGCTGGAATTAATGACTAAATATTTAATTACCACAAATTCTCTATCTCTACAATTGTTTGAAAAAGAGATAGTAGAGCTGTAGTCACACTTGCATTTAGTCTAAAGATTTGGAATTCCTTGATTTACCATCACTAGCTTAACTTCAAAATCAGTGAAAATGGAATTAAAATCTTATGTTGAGATGTTGATTCATTGCTTTCCAGTTTCTGTGTACGTGTTTATTATGATTTAAAATAATTGAGGTCATGCATTATTTACAGTTCTGTTTTGCTTTTGGTCTTTATCAAAAACATTTATGCCATCAAATATTGCTCCATAGTATTACTTTAAGAGCTGCGTAATATTTCACTTTACAGGTGGTGATTTTACCAATCTTCTACTTTTGAATATTAGTTGTCTCAGACTATTCATCTGCTTATATTTTTCATATTCTATTCTTTCTCTAGAGTAGGATAACTGTGTCAGATTGTCTTTTAATATTTTTAACATATATTTAAAATTACTCTTTAGAAATGTGCCAGTTTTTGAGCACATTCCAGGAGATAGTGGAGGACAAAGGAGCCTGGAATGCCACAGACTGTGTGGTCAGACACGACTCAGCGACTGAGCAATAACAGCAACTAAACAGCAATTTATACTCCCTTAGCACTGTATAAAAGGTCAGATCTCTAAATACTAGTCATTAATTTTACATATAACAGTAATTTCTGTTACTATGCTATATGACATTAGCATCCACACAAGATTTTTGTATTTGCTGTGTCCCTCATGCCTGTGTGCCTGTATAACAGAAACAACTGAATTACATATTTATGTTATATTATTTTGAGATATGTTTCTCTATAAATCTTAGGCTAAGTTATGCTACAGTAGAAAAAAAATACTGAGCCCCAAATCTTGATGGCTTACACAATAACAAATGTTTATCTCTGCTAAATCTCTGTTTAATATCCACTTCACTCTAGAACTAGGCTGATAGAACAGCCATACCTGGAATATTGCCAGTCCTATAATCGAGGGAAAAGGAAGATGGTGATATCATGCAATGACTCCTAAAATTTCTGCTTTGAATTTCCACATGACAGTGGTCCACACATTCATGTCCAAAGCTAATAATGTGCCTATGCCTGATAATATGAGACTGTAAATATAAGTCTCCCATAGGGAGGGCCCAGAAAGAAGAAACAGTAAATATTTTGACAGTACTGTAATCTAGCACATATAGTTTATGGAAGCTAATAAAAAATTCATTTAATATTATTTACATCAATGCCTAGACTGTTTAAATAGACAAGTTTTAATCCAGTGGTTGACAGCTAATCAAACAGACCAGTTGAATGGAACTGGTAATTGAGAGAACCCAGATACAGTTTCTTCTCTGGTTTGTGGATCTAAATTAGGAATTTTCACAACAATATACTGCAATTATATTTCTTTTTTTTTTTAATTTATTTATTTGGCTATGCTGGATCTTAGTTGTGGCATGTGGGATCCAGTTCCCTGGCAGGGGATCAAACCCAGGCCCCCTGCATTGGTAGCACAGAGTCTTAGCCTCTGGACCACCAGGGAAGTTCCCTGCAATTATATTTCAAATGAAAAAGAAGTGAGAATCAAATTAACTATGTTATTATATGGAACTCCTGAAAGTGAAAGTTGCTCAGTCCTGTCCAACTCTTTGTTACCCTTGGACTACACACGGTCCATGGAGTTCTCCAGGCCAGAATACTGGAATGGGTAGCCTTTCCCTTCTCCAGGAGATCTTCCAAACCCAGTGATCAAACCCAGGTCTCCCGCACTGCAGGCAGATTCTTTGCCACCTGAGCCACAAGGAAGCTCAAGAATACTGAGTGGGTAGCCTATCCCTTCTGCAGCAGATCTTTCCAACCCAGGAATTGAACCGGGGTGTTCTGCACTGCAGGCAAATTCTTTACCAACTGAGCTATCAGGGAAGCCACATGGAATACCTGCTTTGATTCAGTAAATCAGTTTTTGAAGTAACCAAACCAAGACCCATACATCTATTCACACACACCCACACACACACCATAAATATAAGTGTGTAACTACATATTATATACACTAAATTTCCTAGTACTGGTATATTTCACTTTCAAAGTCAGTCATTTGATCCAATGACCCCTTTAATCTTCTGAAGTCTTTGCAGTAAGTGAATAATGAGGATTAAGTACCTCTCTCTTCTGATAGAAGAGACTTAGGAGAGGAAGAAAGTAAGAGGTAGTCCTACTTCTGATGTGCAGAGGTAAGGCTGTTGAAAACAGAATTACAAGAGGATTAAGCACCATAAACTGGGCCTAAGGTGGTTGTCTCAGTACATTCTACTACTTCAAAAGACGTTCCAATATTGAATACAACTTCCTCAGTTCTTCTTAAACAGAAACCTGATGGAACTTCTTCCCAGCTGAATCAGGATCCATGACCACTCTTATCTCTTTTCAGCTCCCACTACCCTAAACAAATCTACCAAGGTTAGTATTCAGCACCCAGGCATAGCACTGAGTTTTCCCCACAGCGGGTTCTGAGCCATACATTTCCACAGGGTGATCATATTCCTGACAAGAAGAGTCTATATTTAACTGAACTGACAAATTCTATTTATAACATGTGGTAAACCACCTAAAGAAGCTGACAGCTGGAAGGTTCAGAAGCTGTATCGTGGAGAATAAAGAAATATATAATATGGATATTATAGCACACTACTGAGTGTATTCATTATTCTGCTGATAAAACAATTTGACTGATCTGCTTAGATAGTGTCCCATCATTACCTTCCCTAAGTTTTCCAGAGAAATAAATACCATTTTTAGCAAAGATCTGTGAATTCCTTTTATGAATGAACCAAGATTTGGACTAGCTGGTCAATACCAGGTTAAAGCTAACTAGTTGATCTAACTTATTCTATTTTGATAATCACTGTTCTCTTATGTATTGAATCCTAATAACTAATCATTTTGGGCTTCTCTGGTAGCTTAGCTGGTAAAGAATCTGCCTCTAATGCAGGAGACCACATTCCACTCATGGGTGGAGAAGATCCCCCGGAGAAGGGATAGGCTGCCCACTCCAGTGTTCTTGGGGTTCCCTGGTGGCTCAGCCAGTAAAGAATCTGCCTGCAATGCAGGAGACCTGGGTTTGATCCCTGGGTTGGTAAGAACCCCTGGAGGATGGCATGGCAACCTACTCCAGTACTCTTGCCAGGAGGATCCCCCAGGAGGCTGGTGGGCTGCAGTCCTTAGGGTTGCAAATAATCAGACACAACTAAGCATAGCGTATCTATGATTTTTCCTAGGCTACCAAATTTCTGTCTTCAGAATTCTCTATGTCCACACCTCGAAACCTAGAAACTTCAAAGGTAGAGCAGAATTCACCATAGAAGAATGTAGCACCCTGGACTGTGAATTATTTCAAGACTTAAGACAGTTGGGACTCAGCAGAATCAGGAAGAGCATTTTACGTCCCACTTAACTGCTTACAAGGATTTTGGATAGGGCGACTGTAGCAGGAAGCCGTACTTCTGATGGCTGGAGTTAAGGCTGTTAGACTAAAGGAATTACAAGAGGATTAATCACTATATATTTGGTCTAAGGTAGTTGTCTCACTACTTTCTGCTAATTCAAAGGATATTTACACATTCAGAGCTCACTGCATTCTACTTTTTCAGAGGATATCTATTTATTCAGAGCTATTACCAGAGATACACTTAATATCAGAAAGACTTACTAGCATGGCAGGGCAAACATTTGTCTGCTAAACATTTGCTTTTCTCACATTTCTGTGAATTGTCTTCTGCCCTGTTTGAAGCCTTTCTCCTTAACTCCGGATGGTACATAAGCCTCAATATCCTGACCACCAGGGAGTCTCATATGCAATTTGTTTCTCTCCCGTTAATCTGTCTTATGTCAACTTAATTATTAGGCCATCCAAAGAACCTATTAATAAAAGGGAAGAAAGGAAAGTTTTTTGGCCCTACACCTCAGGAATCTGGGGGGAAAATTCCTGAACTGTTGTTCTTTGAAGGATTATTTCAATCCATGTTAATGTCACCTTTGAAGATGGACTGATGGCCCCTCATCTACATCATTATTTATGAAACCTACACCTTCAAAATTTATACTAAGAGGGAAGCAAAATACATACACCAGAATGTGCCACTTTGGCCTGTGGATTATTTCAAGATAGAACACAATTTACCTGCAATATTATCATTTATTATTATTTGAGGAAACATAAATACAATAATAACCCTAAATACACTGACTCTTGATAGAATGAGCATCATCACCTTTCTTCGTAGGTGGCTTCTAATGTCCAGTCAATAAGGTGAAAATCAATGTAAAATAATAGTGCTTAAAGGTAATGTTCTGTATTATTAAAGGTAAGATTCTAGCAGTGAAAGATTATTTTTAGTTTTTATTATATCCATACCAAAGACTCAGATTAGGGCATGGTGGATGGCTTATAAACAAAAAAAAAAATTTTTCACAGTTCTTAAGGCTAGAAGTCTAAGATTAGGGTACAAGCATGATCTGGTGAGGACCATCTTTTGTTTTGCAGACTTCTAACTGTATCCTCACATGGTGGAAGGAGCAAGGGATCTCACTATAGTATCTTTTTTTTTTTTTTTTCACTATAGTATCTTTTACAAGTGCACTCATCTATTCATGAGAGCTTGCCTTCTTGACCTAATCATTTACCAGAAGTCCCATCCTCCTAATACTATCACATTGGGCATTAGAATTTCAGCATATGAATTTGGGGGAAAACAGACAATAGCATTGGATGTCATCATTAAATTATATGGGCAGTTGAAATATCAGAATTATCTTAGAAAGAAGGGTGACAGACATTCAAAAAAGACAATCAAACTGCTTATCTTAGAAAGCTAAAGTAAACAACACTAGATATTAAAGTAGTAATCATGCAGTGGAAATAAGTTGGCAACAATGTCATAAATATATTATTATTGCCTACATTCAATCCCTCTTCCTCAGGGAAAATTATTTATTTTTGTCCCAATGACTTTACATTTCATAGAATGGCTTGCTTTGTCCACTGAAATAGGAATGGAAGTGGCATGTATCTTCAGCAGAAGATTTAAAAGATGGCTCATATTTCATCACATTTTAGATTTACTCTGCAATGACAACCAATAAAGTTCCAGAAAGAAGCTTTTCATTTAATCCAAGTCCTTCAATAAAGATGATGTGGAACAGAGCCGAAGACAACTGATGACAGACATATGGCTGGAAATAAGTATTTGCTGCTGTAGTCCTTAAATATTTTAGGCAGCTGCTTAATATAGAAAAATCTAGCCTATTATAGTTGACACAGGGTTGTGATAATAATTAATATAAAATATGAAATTGTTTAAAAAATTGAAATTTAGATACTATTAAATATTTGTTATTAGGCCTATAAGTCCATAGAATGCAGAGTGGAACACAACTGAACGGACTAGAGATATCTACTAAAGTTGGTCAAGCTGTACAGTAGAGGACCATGAAAGTATCTGTACAAATAAATAAATAATACCATACATTTAGATTGTGAAATTTTAATAATTATTTATAAAGTCCTTGAGGCTGAAATCTGATATTCCAAGTAGTAAAAATGCAATTCTTATAGTCATGCAGTAGTTAATCAATTAGCCATTTACTATGGGATAATTCAGTGACCGGTTTCCTCAACATTTAGTTCAGTTCAGTTCAGTCACTCAGTCCTGTCTGACTCTTTGTGAACCCATGGACTGCAGTACATCAGGCTTCCCTGTCTATCACCAATTCCAGGAACTTGCTCAAACTCATGGCCACTGAGTTGGTGATGCCATCCAACCATCTCATCCTCTATCATCCCCTTCTCCTTTTGCCTTCAGTCTTTCCCAGCATTAGGGTCTTTGCCAATGAATAGTTATTTGCATCAGGTGGACAAAGTATTGGAGCTTCAGCTTCAGCATCAGTCCTTCCAATGAATATTCAGGACTGATTTCCTTTAGGACAGACTGGTTTGATATCCTTGCAGTCTAAGGGACTCTCAAGAATCTTCTCCAACACCACAGTTTAAAACCATCAATTTTTTGGCGCTCAGCTTTCTTTATGGTCCAACTCTCACATCCACATATGACTACTGGAAAAACCATAGCTTTGACTAGATGGACCTTTGTTGGCAAAGTAATGTCTCTGCTTTTTAATATGCTGTCTAGGTTAGTCATAGCTTTTCTTCCAAGGAACAAGTGTCTTTTAATTTCATGGCTGCAGTCACCATCTGCAGAGATTTTGCAGCCCAAGAAAATGAAGTTTGTCACCATTTCCCTATCTATTTGCCATGAAGTGCTGGGATCAGATGTCATGATCTTAGTTTTAGGAATTGACAAAACCAAGCAAATCAAGGTGAGATGTGTTACAGATAAAACATGTATGTTTGTTGATTTTCCCCAAAATATCTAGATCTTTCCAAACAACAGAAACACTTCAATAGGAGTTCTCATGCTGCACTTGGTTATCAACTGTGTAATATTTTGGAATTTATTTCTTTATCTACCTCAATTTTCATAACAAAACCAGTTTATCCAATAGAATCTGTTATACTTGTAAAATTTTGGTATTGTGCCAGTCTCTGGACTATGAATAAGTAAATATATAAAACTCATGTGTTGACCTCACAGGGCTTAGACTGTAGTGGAACAGATTACAAACAAATGAATAACAAGATAATTAAAATTTATAAAATGATAGTTAATGATAAGACAGAGACTGACAGAGAGATCCTATTTAGATAAGATGTCAGAACAGACATTTCTGAGAAGATGACTTTTAAGTTAAGGCATGAAGGTTGAGGAGCATGGAAAGAAAAGGGTGGACTATCCTTTCAGAAAGATATAACAACATTTAAGAAGGGAAAGGGCTTGGCATATTCTAGGAAAGGAAAAAGGCCCAGATGATCTGTGTATAGAAAAATAAGATACGTGAGAAGCAGTTAAAATCCTCCTAAACTATAACAAAGAACTTGATTTTAGTCTAATTGTGATGGCATGCCTTTGAAAGATGCTAAGCAGGGGAAATGATAGTATCAGATTTAAGTTTTTTTAAAAACTAAGTAGTATATAGAGAGTTTGATGAAGGGAAGAGGTGCACTGGTCAGTCTTTAACCACATTGTAAGGCATGCATGCAATCTCAGTGGCATTTATTACTCACTAACAGATATGTGAGTAATATCTGTAATAACAGCTCCAGGGCTCTGCTTTTTCCTATGTATTAAGTTCAGAGCAGAGTGAAAAAGCTGGCTTAAAACTCAACATTCAAAAAACTAAGATCATAGCATCCGGTCCCATCACTTCATGCCAAATAGATGGGGAAACAATGGAAACAGTGACAGACTGAGCCTCTCTGAGTCTCAATTTTCAAATCTAGGCTCCAAAATCATGGCAGATGGTGCCTGCAGCCATGAAATTAAGACACTTGCTCTTTGAAAGAAAAGCTATGACCCACCCAGACAGCATATTCAAAAGAAGAGACATTACTTTGCCAACAAAATCTGGCTAAGGTCTACCTTGTTAAAGCTGCAGTTTTTCCAGTAGTCATGTATGGATGTGAGAGTTGAACTATAAAGAAAGATGAGTGCTGAAGAATTGCTGCTTTTGAACTGTGGTGTTGGAGAAGACTCTTCAGAGTCCCTTGGACTGCAAGGAGATCCAACCAGTCCATCCTAAAGGAAATCAGTCCTGTATATTCATTGGAAGGAATATACAGATGCAAAGAACTGACTCATTAGAAAAGACCCTGATGCTGAGAAAGATTGAAGGCAGGAGGAGAAAGGGAAGGACAATAGAAAATGAGATGGTTGGATGGCATCACTGGCTCAATGGACATGAGTTTGAGCAAGCTCCAGGAGTTGGTGATGGACAGGGAGTCCTGGTGTACTGCAGTCCATGAAGTCGCAGAGTCGGACACGACTGAGAGACTGAACTGAACTGAAGTTCATATCTGCATTGCCTCACATCTTTGGGGCCTGTGTGTGTAGAGGCATCAGGTATATGGGGCATGTATTTCTCACGGTGGAGACCAGAAGCTCCCAGAGAGGTAAATGGAAACAAGTGATTTTACTTGAGGTGAAGGCTTGCAAATTATACTGGATCATTTTCTACTATATTCCATCAGCCAAAGAACATCACATGGGCAAGGTCATGTGTGTGGAAAATCACACATGGTATGGGAAGTACACTCTTTCCATGGAGAAAAAGGGTAGGAGAGTCCATATGCTGTGCGTATCTATGTGAGTCTAAGGTTTATTCCTTGTGAACATTTATTGAACAACAACAACAACAAAACACTGCAAAAGAGCCAAAAAAAAAAAAAGAACACTAATAAATAAAGTTATTCAAGTTACAGGTGATAATGGTAAAAATGGGTATATTTGAAAACAAAGCTATTTTATATTTAATAACTTATAATACTCCAGGCAGTATTTATGTACTTGACTTTTATTAATTCATCTAAGTCTCACAACTGCCTAAGATTAGATTTGAAAATTGAGACTCAGAGAGGCTAAGTGGTTTTTCCAATATTATAGCTTGTAAGTGGAAGAGCTAAATTTCAAAGTCAAGCAGTCTCTGCAGAACATGGAATCTTAACAATTGGCTAGGGATATCACAAAAATTAAATAAGTGAAGTATATAAAGTGGCTAATAGAGTGCCTACCATAGAGTAAACACTAAATAAATGTTATCAGTGCTAGTATTTAGAAATCAAAAATGATGATTCAAAAAGTATAATTCCTGATGTCAGTGAATGGTCAGATTTAAATGAGGCAAGGGAGTATCATATGGAGCATATTTGAAACATAAATGGAAAAATAAAAGCCTCATTTAATCTTGATCAAACAGGTTGTATTACCTCTATGTTTGGAATAAAAATGTGTGCTTTATAAGCCTATGTAATGTGCTAGGATCACAGTTTATAAATGTCAGTGCTTGGATTTAACTCTAGCATAACCTACATTCAAGTCCAGGGTTCTTTCTCTAACTCCTTGCTGGGCCATGTTGTTTCACCACCAGCAGACAGTCACAAAAGAAGATAGAATAGACAACCACACATAGAGGCAAATGCAAATGCACAGTTCATAAGCTTAATTATTTAAGCTTATGAATCTATCATACTAAGAAACTCTGAAGATTTTCTTAGAGTTTGTATATATAACATATACAAAAGCATGTATATGTTATATAAGAGATGGAGTTTATTTTGATTACTTAGCAAGTAAGTAATCAAGGAGGCTACGCTAGAAAAGCATGAGCGATTCATTCTTGGGATACCAGAACATGCACTAGAGATGATTATGTTTACGATTTCTCTCTCACAGATAATGATTAACTGGGGAAGTTTTGATATCATTGTGTTCATGGGTTGGTGTGAGAAACGTGGATGGAAGCTATGGTTGCTAGAAATAGTGATATCTTATTTTCAAGCACAGAGAAAGCTATTAAAATTCTACTAGAGTGAGTTAAATTATGTGTTCTGTTCTTGCTAGAATATATAACACTGAAATATTGTTTTAAAAAATACATGGCTGATATTTTCCAGCTGGCACTTGGTCAATCAAGATTGACACCTTGAATGACAGGATGCACTAACCAAAGACACACTGTTAGCATTATAGTCAGTATTGGGTACACCCCTAGGCACACACTCAACTGGGATAATTTTATGGGTCTTGTCAATAACTTGGGTGGATCCTGGATTTGTGGAGTCTCAAACTAATACAGTTTTGAACTCCTCTTTCAGAAAAATAAAACAAATCATGAATATAGCAGTGTTTGAATGATTTAGGTTAGAAAAGCAATTGTAGAAACACACACACACACACACACACACACACACACACATGCATAATTACATATGCATCTTACCATTTTACAAACATATCTGAATGTATATGCACAATTGTTAGGGTCCTTTCGAGGGCCACCCAAGTATCCTTCCCAGAAGAGTATGAAGTTTAAGCTTTATTTGCTCATGGTAGGATCTATCTCTCTCAGTAAAGGATTTCCATTAACAGTATCCAACCACATGCTCCTATTCCTTTGATCAGATGAGAAGTGAGACTAGATAGAGCAGAACTTTAATCCAACAATTCTGACCAGCAGTCCCAAGGTTGAAAATAATTTTCAAGGTGGATATGATATTTGGCTATATAGGCCATCCAACTAAGAGCTTGAGAAGATGTAAGAGAAGGTGAAAATACTAGCCTTGTCCAGAATATGTTTTCCAAACCACATGCTTAAACAAACAAAAGAGGTATGACATTTGAGCAATTTTATAAAGCAGTGTTCCTGCTACTAATACAAGATTTATTTTTTCAAAACACCCTGAGTTTTTTCAGAAGTTATTGATTCATCTGTTTTATTGTCAATAAATCATATAACTCCAGAATTCAGACTTACATGGAATCATTTGCATTTGAGAGTTAGTAAAAATGTAATTGCTTTTGCTTCTGATGTCACATTTTTTAAATATTGCTCTTCATACTTGGCATCCTCCCCTTCCTCTCCTCTATATCCTAGATGTCTCAGGAGGATAAATGTATACTTTACATTGATTTTGATCACATGGCTTTTGCCCTGGGTAGTATTAGATGGCTAGGTCATCGCAGCAATTATACAGCAGTATTCCCTGAGCGGACCTTTCATCTGCTTGTAATATAAAATCAATGATGTCTAAACAAGGACTGAGATGGCATTTTAATGTTTTCTAGAGCGCATTTAGATATCTGAGCTGCCTCAGAAGTGGTTTCAAGATCCATTTTGAAAATGAAGGCAAGAAAATATTCTCTATCCCTTGTTTGTACCTTGAAAATGCACCTTTCTAGGTAAATAAATAAATTAATTGTAGGGTTATAGTCTATGCTAATAAACTTCAAGCAAACTATTGTTTATATTTGCTATTATAAATGGAAGACATGGCACTAACTTTACAAAATAATATCCTTTACACATAGAAACACATAATTAAAAATGCAAATTTTTCCACCACTAATTTTGAAATCTGTTTCACTGAAATACAGTACACTAATAGCATATTTATTGTTTTGCATCACACATCCAAGTTTAAAATGTGGGTTTTATTCAAAATTCAGTGACAGTTTTTATAATATCCTTTCTATAAGATTATGAATAAACCTAAATTACTCTCTGCTATGAACTGTATAAAATCAGGTTATATATGAAGTAAAAAGTTTTATTTTTTTCATATAACAAAACCTGAGGAAATCATTTCCTCTGCTATCTACATTCCTACTTACAGAGAAATATTTTTAACAGAAACCTCTTTAAACTGTTTTCTTCCATTTCATTAGAATTATAGAACATTAACGTTATTAATGTAGTAGTGATTAATGTAGGCACCAGTTTTACCACTAGTTAGTAAATATCCTGTATTATTAACAGGAACCTAGAATGATTCCTAGCAAGTAAAATCAAAATAAGCTCAGAAAATATTTCAAGCCAATGACCTTTCATTGAGTAGGGTAAAACTGACAAATGCTATAAAAGGTACAAAACTCCTCCGGGAAGCCCTTCATTTCAGCCTGGGCAATCAAATGACCCAATTAATGCTTTGACTCATGAAATATTTACAGATGCTATGTAAGCAGGTCAGGTTGTTAAGCTAACTTACCTCTGTCAGGCACATCATTACATCACAAGGCAGTAAATAGATATGTCAGTCACCTGTCGCTCTAAGGAATTACTTCATCGACTACATTCCTGGTATATTCCAAAGGAATCACTTCCATTTTTTCGTAAAGAAATACCATATGAAGTTTATTATAACCCTTTACCACTCAGTTTATGAGACTTTCAATGAATTACCTAAGTCTTTAATAATTTAAATTCCTAAAGCTATTCAAAATCACCATGCAATTGGTTCTTTCACACCACAGAGGTCATCGTATTTTGAAATGCTTATTCACATTTGATTTTGCAGCCTATGCAGAGTTCAATGATTAAGATCCTCCCAGATCTATAGGTTAGAAAATTTTGAAAATGATAATACTAAATATGTCACTTTTAAGGTTTTCACATTTCCAAAATAACTTAGTTATAATCTGAGCCAAGAATTTAGGCAGTGAGAATATTTGCACTACATTGGGTAAACTGAATGAATTATGTTCATTATAAGCCATCAAACTGGTTAGCATCTATCAACTGTAGCTCTTACTTTCTAACCATCAAACTCTGATTAAGTAATGTGGATAAAGTTATACAATGAATAGGTGAAGGCAACGGCAACCCCCTTCAGTACACTTGCTTGGAAAATCCCATGGACAGAGGAACCTGGTAGGCTGCAGACCATGGGGTTGCAAAGAGTCGGACACGACTGAAGCGACTTTGCTTTCACTTTTCACTTTCATGCATTGGGGAAGGAAATGGTAACGCACTCCAGTGTTCTTGCCTGGAGAATCCCGGGAATGGGGAACCTCGTGGGCTTCCCGTCTAAGGGGTCGCACAGAGTTGGACACAGCTGAAGCGACTTAGCAGCAGCAGCAGCAGCATACAATGAATATGGTCTTTTAGGCCTTAATTTTTCTGCTCAAACAAAAATATGACTCAACTTTTGTAACTGAAAGTTTCTATAGCTATTTTGTAATTGCCTTAAGAAATAGTTACCAAGATAGCCTTTAATCCATCTGTCCATCAACATATATCTGTTTACCACGTGTTGATCATGTGTTGTAACTGTCATATGCTGGAATAAGTCAGTGGCTGTTTATCTTGTGTTCTTTTTTCTCCCTATAATCTATTATTGCCTCTTTATATTCAGCTGATTCTTGTCCCTTGCAGTATTCTCTTGGTTAATCAGAACTATATGTGCAGTACTGTGCTTGCTATAGTTTTTGAGAAACTTTGAAAAGATAGCCTAGGGCATAATAATAAAGTTCACCTGTTGGAATTCACCTAGTAAGCATATAACAAAATACTTCTAGGGAAGCATAAGAGGAGACAAAAGTTAATCTAAAAAACAGTAACTGAAAAGGTTGTTGTGTTAGAATGAACTTCAGTGTGGCTCAAAAACTTAATCAGAAGCTCCCGGAGAGTATTACAGAAAGAAAGAATGTGACTCAGTAAAAGATTAAAAGTTCAAAACTGTAATTATATACCATTTTTACAGTTCCATAAGTAATGTTTGAATCCATACATTATTTCAAGTAAGATTCAAATTTAATATTTAGAAGTGTGTGAAACCCCCCAAACTTGAAGGAGATTGACAAAACTCTGCCTAGGAACCTGTTGCTGCTGCTGCTAAGTCGCTTCATCCATGTCCGACTCTGTGCGACCCCATAGACGGCAGCCCACCAGGCTCCGCCATCCCTGGGATTCTCCAGGCAAGAACACTGGAGTGGGTTGCCATTTCCTTCTCCAATGCATGGAAGTGAAAAGTGAAAATGAAGTCACTCAGTCTGGTCCAACTCTTTGCAACCCCATGGACTGCAGCCTACCAGGCTCCTCCGACCATGGAATTTTCCAGGCAACAGTACTGGAGTGGGTTGCCATTGCCTTCTCCACTAGGAACCTACAGAGAGTAAATACCCCTTGCTTATGAAATTATTCTATGGACACCAACATTTCTACAGTATATAAAACAGTGTTATAAGTACTCACAAGCTATATAAAGGATCTGTGTTTTTCAAGCAATACTTTTTTCACTTTCTGTGCTCTTTTAATTGTTGAGTATAACTACAGACTTCCACAATATTAACAACACACTTGTTGACTTGAGAGTGGATGACGTGTTACTCTCCACTTCAAAGTTATACTATATGTCATCAATTATTATGCTATACATAGTACTTTGAAAACTAGAAACATCAATGCATGAAGTACACTTCAAAACAGTTTGGAATAAAAAAAACCTAGAGTAACACTGCATAATGCATAGAATTTTATCGAGACCATAATATATTTTTACTATCATTAAATCTGCCTCTGCTGTAGACCTGCCCTAGCTAGAAGAGATCTGAAGTAATAAGGTACCAGGAAACCTGTTGGGAGAAGAGAGGTGGATCACATAAGTCAGTCAAAAGCCAAGCCAGTTTTCTCATGTATAAGATGAGGGTACTCATAAAATCACCTTCATGTGTGTATTATTAAGAGGGTGGGGTCCACATGTTATCCTTAGATGGAAGGATGCACATAACTGATATAAAGGATTTTCTTTCTGGAGAAATGCATGAAGAGTTGAACCAAAGACCAGCTCTCGTTGATCACTGGACTGCAAGGTGTCCTAAGCAATTTCATTATGATCAAGGAGCTGCTGTTCTTGGCCAAACAAATCACTGACTCAGTCAGAAAAGAAACCAGCAGAAACTCTTGACCTCTTTTACATTTCTGTCAAGGTATTATTATCTTTTGCTTTCTTAGGATGATCTAAGAATAAATTAAATATTTAAGATAAAATAGAGTAAGTTTCTGCATCTGATTTACAAGAATACATATGGCTGGAATTCCATCACAACACTAAATTATATCAAGGTTTAATTTGGGGATGAAATATGCTAATGATCTTGAAGGTATTAGAATATCATGAAATGATTCCTAAAGAGTCCACAGAGAGTTTACATATTACAAAATTATCATTTTAACTACTCTGGGCAAGAAACTATTTTTCCTTGTGCAGTGTTTGGAGTGTCAAACAGAAAAAACATGATAATGTGACATCATGGAGCTACCGAATACTGGCAAGATTCTTCATACAATGCAAATTACAAAGAAAATAGTGCACTATAAATAGCCTTGCCCATGTGGTACTATTTCTTCTATACATGTGAAATTTAGCTTTTACACATCTTATAGTTTGGGGGATATAGAACGAAATGAGAGAGATAGATTGTGTTTTTGGTACAGTGGGGAAGACAGACTGAGATCTGGCTTGGCTATGCTCTCCCTGGATTTCTGATATATTATTTCTACACTGATAGATGACTGTGATATACTTTGCTTCTTGGATATAAGTGAATAAATTGTGTTCCTGGCTAGCAGTTTGTGGATGCAGTCTTTAGAATTTATCAGCCCCAGCTACAAGTATATGTATAGAAATATGAGCTAAGAGCCATAAAAGCTCTTGTATATACCTAAAGACATTTTCCTCTAAAAATTTTTCTTGATAGCCTTCTCTGCCCATCCTCTAAGGATATTATTATTCATTTTATTTTCACTCAACTCATGTGAATTATGATTCTGGTGCCTAATTATCTTCAGGTGCAATATTCTTCCCTATCTCTCAAAACTTGAAATCCCTTGGGTGTGGGTGATAAGCAACATATCTTTCTTTGATGTGTACTTTGAAGTGCTTGGTGATTTCTGTGGACATGCTGTACACTGAACAATCTGAAGATGAGCGGTTGTAAAGCCTGATATTATCTAAATAGTTAACCCAAATGTTGCATGGAATGTATTACCTGATAAGATAATCCGAACTTCAAGTATATAACTACAGTATAAGTGCTATGATTAAAAAATAGAGATTTTGAGCTATATATGGCTAGGACAGCATATTTTTAGAAATTCTAGTTGTTTGATATATACAGTTTGACAATTCTTGTCTCCACATCTGGCACTGACTTTTGTTTTTTAGGAAGATCTTGTGATGTTACTAAACTCACTGGCTATATAGGAAGCAGATCATAAACATGTTAAAGAGAGGCAGGAGAGTGATGTGGTATGAGAAGGACTCAGCTCAGCTCTGCTAAAACCAGGAAGATGAAAGAGAGGGTTATGACCCAAAGAATGGGCATATCCTTTAGATGCTGGAAAAGATGAGGAAACAAATCTTACCCAGACACCACAGAAAGGAAGTATCCATGGCAACATTCTGATTTAGCTCAGTAAGATCTTTGTCAGACTTCTACCTACACAAATGCAAAAATGATAGATTGTGTTATTTAAGCCACAAAGTTGTGGTAGTTTGAGCAGCCATGTAACTAATATACAGTCAAAGAACTAACCTGGAATCTGAGCAGTGATAGATAAATGCCTGCTGGGAGCAACAGTACCCAAGCATTAGTTGACCAGATGCCATTGGAGGCCATATAAGCACATAAAAGATTCAGGTATATTTAAAAAAAATTATTAAAGGTTGAATGTGGAATAACATGAACATTTGAAACCCCATGGTGCTACAAGCAGAAAGGGATTCATACCCTCTTTCAGGCTTTTTCTTCCACAGACTTTAATGGCAGTCATATGGGAAGATCAAGAAAAATTCAGAGAAAGTTGCTTTTGTAGTACTGGCTATGAGAGGAGGGGGGAGCAGACATGTTGAAATCCTGCCAAAATCCAACTCCACTGCTTGTTCTCTGAAGGGAAAGTTTTAATATGCAGGAGTAAGAGCAACAAAACCTGCCACCTTGAAATACTGGTAGAAACTGTTTGGAACTATATGCTGTGTTGGAAGAAACATTTTAAATATAAAGATATATATTAATTAAAAGTAAAAAAAAAGAGAGAGAAATATATGGCATCCAGACAAACAAAACACAATGTGTGTGTTAGTTACTCAGTCATGTCTGACTCGTTGAGACCTCATGGACTGTAGCCCACTGGACTCCTCTGTCCATGGAATTCTCCAGGCAAGAATACTGGAGTGGGTTGCCATTCCTTCTCCGCAAAGCAGAATAAATATATAAAATATATATAATTAAGATAGAGTAGATTTCATAACAAGCAATATAATCTGAGATAAAAAGGGATGTTACATAATGATAAAAAATCCTTGAAGCAGATATGATAACCATAAATGTATGCACCTAACAATAGAGCCACAAAATAAATGAGGCAAATGTGATAGCTCTTAGAGGAAAAATGGATATATTCAAAACTATAGTTGTATGATTCAACATTCTCAATAATTGATAGAACCAGTACAGAGAAAATGAGTAAGAATATAAGTGACCAAAACAGCTCTATGCATCAACTTAACCTAATTTACTGTCATAGAAAATTCAACTCAAGACCATCAATAAACATTTTGTCAACCAAGGCAAATGAAAATTCACCAATTGAAAAAAAAAAGAAATTTAAGAGAATAAAAATTACATCAACTATGTTCTCATCATAAAGTATTAAACTAGGAATGAGTTTCAGAAATAAGTTTGGGCAATCAGCACAAACACTGGAAATCCAGAAATACTCTTTTAAATAACATTTGAGTAAATAATGGAGCTATAAGGAAACTTAAACATATTTTTAACTAAAATAAATGAAAATAAAGCATTTCAAAATTGTTGGATGTGGCTCACATACTTAGTGAGAAATTTATAGCACTGAAAGTTTATATTAGGAATAAAGAAAAGATTACATTTGTCACAATAGGTTTGCTTTTAAAAAAACAAAGAAGAACAATAAACCAGAAGAAAACAAAAATAAATAAAATAATGAAGAATAATTTAGAAATAATGGAACTAGAACCCAAACAATACAGAAAACCAATGGATAAAAGATTATTTTTAAAGTGAAAAAAATATTCATTTTTGAAAGCATGAATAAAATGGATATAGCTATAGTTGTACTGACCAAAAAAATAACAAGAAGACACAAACTTAATACAGGATTAAAAATAGGGATATCACTTCAGTCCCCAGAGACATGGAAAAGAAAAGAAAAATCACCACCAACTCAACATCCATACATTGGAGGAATTAGATGGAATGCTATAATTCTTTGAAATACATGACTTACTAAAAACCAACTCAAGAACAAGTAAGTAACCTGACAATAAATTAAAAGTGATTTAATTTTAATGTAAATTGTAGAGGCACATATAGACTCTGTTGCAACTACTCATCTCTGACACCGCAGCATGAAAGGAGCCATAGAAAACTCATAAATGAAAATCCAGTTCCTTTAAGTAATTGAGTTTACCAAGGTCACAGTATACAAAGTAAATATACAAAAGTTGTGAGCAGGTAAAATAACCAGGATGGCAGACTAGGACAACCTAAACTCACCATCTCCCACAGGCACACCAAAATTACAACTGCATACAGAGTACAATGACCTGAAGACTAGCAAAAAAGATCTTCTGCAACTAAAGATGTAAAGAAGTAGCCGCAGTAAGATGGTAAGAGGAGTGGAAATGCATCACTCTAATAACAAAACCTTCAAAGATATCACAAAATTACAAAAAAAAAAAAAATTACAGCCCGGTATCATAGGTGAACATAGATAAAAAGTCTTTAACAAAATATTAGCAACCACATTTAATAAATCCTTAAAAGGACCATACACCATAATCAAGTGAGATTTATTCTAGGGACGAAAGAATGGCTTGATATCCATAACAATATGGTTACATTTTAAGTGAAAGAAATCAGCCTAAAATGCTCCATATTGCATGATTCCATCTATATGATGTCCTTATAAGATACAGCTATAAGGATAGAAACATATCAGTTATTACCAAGAGTTGTGGGAGGTGGGTTACTAAAAAAGGGCCATATATAAATGAACATCTGAGCTATTGAAATTGTTCTGCTTGGTACATCGTAGTTGAGCCATGACTATGTATTCATTAAGGCCCATAAAACACAATAAAAATCAACCAGGATATCAAGGGAAATCAAGATGTGATCAAGATTATGAAAAAATAAATTAACTGTATTACAAACGTATGATATAACTTCACTGAAGGAGACGCTAAAGGATGAAATAGACCAAAATTATAAAGCAGTGTTTTGTCTGGATACCATAAAGTTAAAGACAAAAAGTCTATCCTAGCTGGTAACTTTGTTTCTCACAAGGCTGTAATGCAGAAATTCTGAAACTAACTTAGATGTCTTTTATGGTTGAACATATGATTAAATAGATGATAGAGGAGAGCCAAGTTTCTCACTCTTAGAGAAAGAAGTTACTGTTCAAGTGAGTATGGAGGAGAGCTAGAATGCACGGCAGTGTTGGGTTAGAGATGGAGAGATCAATAAGAACTAATGTTTAGTTACAGATAAATACAGAAATGCATATACATGTGTTCAGAAATGAGTTAACATACTGTGCTAGCTTTAACACATGTCCGCAAAATCTTTGATAAAATTCCTTCTAAGAACTTCATTTGCTTCCCTTTGTGTATGGGTTGAACATAGTAACTCACTTCCAAAGAAGAGAGATTGGAAACAAAACAGACGTCTTTCACTGGAAAAACTAGAGAG
Organism: Antilocapra americana; assembly: GCA_007570785.1. Lineage (NCBI taxonomy): Eukaryota > Metazoa > Chordata > Mammalia > Artiodactyla > Antilocapridae > Antilocapra > Antilocapra americana. The sequence continues at coordinate 3,396,938 of ML663563.1, read as the reverse complement.
ACACTGCCTCAACCAAATTGTTAATTTGAACATCAAGTTTAATACGATGTTAATACATCATGTTAATACGATGCACATCCTATGATGTAACGAGAAAGGTGCTTCTTTTCTATTATATTGTTTCCTCAAATCCATAACCTTAGTCCACATACGTGACTATATCAGACAGACTCAAATTGAGGGACACTCTACAGCAGGCCCCAACCATTTGGCAGGTTTCATGGAAGACAATTTTTCTATGGACAGGGGTTGAAGGGTAGTTGATAGTTTCAGGATGAATCAAGTACATTACATCTCCTGTGCACTTTATTTCTATTATTATTACATCAGCTCCACCTAAGATCATCAGGCATTAAATCTCAGAGGCCGGGCATCCCAATTCTACAAAATTCCTTAACACATTCATGTAACGCAAGGAAATACTGAGCTATCACCTACTGGAAAAGATGTTACAAATAAAGAAAATGCCTTCTGGAACAGAAAAAAATAAAAGAGTGGAAAACTGGTATAATTTAAATGCAGTTTGCACTGAGATAATAATATTGTATCAATATTAATTTCTTAGATTTGATAGATTGTTAGGTAAGATGTTAACATTAAGTGAAGCTGGGTAAAAGGTATATTAGAAACTTTTGTACTATCTTTGCAATGCTACTATAAATATTATTTCAGAATAAATTTTTGAAAGAAAAAGGAGATAGTTTCATTTAATCTATAATGAAATGCATGTATAAAGAAAAAGGCTAGTGTCAAAGTAATAATAAAAGTGATAAATGCTTGTCTCAGGTAATTACAAGTATAATCTCATCACAATGCTACCTGTTGCCACAGTAATAGCAAACATGCAGAGGTTTTTAATTTAGTATAGGAGAGAAACTAATATCATATTTTAAAAATACATGTTTCCTCAGTGTTATCAGACTATTTTGGTGTAAAAGAAGTGACACGGTCAATTCATTTATATTCATGTGATCATCACCTCTTTAAACATTGAGAAAAAAAAGGTTGGATCACTGACACACACAAAATGTGTTGGCTTATTTTTACAGCTAAATGATAAATTTCTTAAAATAGAATACATGAAAAGTATAATAATTATGATCTAAGATGGTCATTTTGATTTTTATATGGTACTCAAAAGACAATTTTAAAACTATGCCTATTGTTTGTAAAATATTTTACTGAAGAGTAAAATATTTAAAAACAAGACTCAGTTACTAGTATTGAAACAATGGAAAATTGTCAAATGCTTTATTTGAATTAGTTTTTAAGGGGTTAGAAATATAATTTAAAACAAACGTATGACAATACTTTAAAACATTTTTATATAAATGTATATGTATATAAACACCAGTGGGAGACTGATTTTTATTAACATGTAACTGAAAATATATAAATTATATGTATAAAAAATAACTTTCTCCATTGTGGCTGTACTAGTTTGCATTTCCACCAACAGTGTAAGAGGGTTCCCTTTTCTCCACTCCGTCTCCAGCATTTATTGTTTGTAGTCTTTTGGATGGCAGCCATTCTGACTGGCATGAAATGGTACCTCATTGTGGTTTTGATTTGCATTTCTCTGATAATGAGTGATGTTGAGTATCTTTTCATGTGTTTGTTAGCCATCTGTATGTCTTCTTTGGAGAAATGACTGTTTAGTTGTTTGGCCTATTTTTTGATTGGGTCATTTATTTTTCTGGAATGAAGCTGCAGGAGTTGCTTGTATATCTTTGAGATTAATTCTTTGACTGTTGCTTCGTTTGCTATTATTTTCTCCCATTCTGAAGGGTGTCTTTTCACCTTGCTTATAGTTTCCTTTGTTGTGTAAAAGATTTTAATTTTAATTAGGTCCCATTTGCTTATTTTTGCTTTTATTTCCAATATTCTAGGAGGTGGGTCATAGAGGATTCTGTTGTGATTTATGTCAGAGAGTGTTTTGCCTGTTTTCCTCTAGGAGTTCTATAGTTTCTGGTCTTGTGTTTAGATCTTTAATCCATTCAGTGTGGAGATTCCTTAAAAAACTGGAAATAGAACTGCCATATGACCCAGCAATCCCACTGCTGGGCATACACACTGAGGAAACCAGAATTGAAAGAGACACACGTACCCCAGTGTTCATCACAGCACTGTTTACAATAGCCAGGACATTGAAGCAACCTAGATGTCCATCAGCAGACGAATGGGTAAGGAAGCTGTGGTACATATACACAATGGAATATTACTCAACCATTAAAAAGAATACATTTGGATCAGTTCTAATGAGGTGGATGAAACTGGAGCCTATTATACAGAGTGAAGTAAGCCAGAAAGAAAAACACCAATGCAGTATACTAACACATATATATGGAATTTAGAAAGATGATAACAATAACCTTTTATGTGCAACAGCAAAAGAGACACAGATGTACAGAACAGTCTTTTGGACTCTGTGGGAGAGGGCGAGGGTGGGATGATTTGGGAGAATGACATTGAAACATATATATTATCATATGTGAAACGTATCACCAGTCCAGGTTTTATGCATGATATAGGGTGCTCAGGGCTGGTGCTCTGGGATGACCCAGAGAGATGGGATGAGGAGGGAGATGGGAGGGGGGTTCAGGATGGGGAACACATGTACACCCATGGCAGATTCATGTTAATGTATGGCAAAACCACTACAATATTGTAAAGTAATTAGCCTCCAATTTAAATAAATAAATTTATATTATAAAATAATAATATCTTTCATAATTAAATGGTAACCTGCTTTCATTAATCATGACTTGTGCTTTAATTGAAGTATAGTTCATTTTTATAGCACAGTTTATATATATATATATATAAATATATATGTGTTTTATATATATTTATATATATATATTCTTTTCCAGATCTTTTCCCCTCATAGATTATTATAAAATATTGAGTATAATCCCCTGTGCTATACAATAGATCCTTGTTGGTGACGTGTGTTGCATATAGTAGTGTGTATATGTTAACCCCAAACTCCTAATTTATCCCCCACCTCCGTTTTGGTAACCATAAGTTTATTTTCTATGTCTATGGGTTTATTTCTGTTTTGTAAATAATTTCATTTGTATCTATTTTTAAGATTATATGTATATAAGCAATATCATATGATATTTTTCTTTTTCTGTCTGGGTTATTTCATTTAATATGATAATCTCTAGGTCCATTCATGTTTCTGCAAATGGCATTGTTATTTTTTATGGTCAAGTAATATTTCATCATGTGTGTATATACATATATATAGAGAGACATGTATACATATAAACACATATATGTATAGACATGTATATATATATATAAACACATTTATACATGTGTGTGCATGCATGTGCACGTGCACACACACACACACACACACATCTTCATTCATCTGCTGATGGATGTTTGAGTTGCTTCCATGTCTTGGTTATTGTAAATAATTCAGCAATGAACATTGGGATGCAAGTATATATTCAAATTATAGTTTTTTTCCAATGTATTCCCAGAGTGCTTTTTTAAAAAATCATGGACCTTTGATATTTTTTCTTTTCTAAATTATATGTGAAATGATTATGTATTGCTTTTTGAAATATTTATAGATATTTTGGGTTGACTGTTTTTAAATAGTTCTTAAATATTTCATATTAAAGATAAACTTAAAATATTTCCATAATGTAATATTTAAGAATAAAGAAGTAGAAATTGGAAAACTACAAATACACACCCGGTGTTTACTTGGTGGTTAAAAAAAAAAATCAGTTTGTCTCACAGAATGAAACCTTTCTTACCACTAGAACTGAATCAGTACTACTGACTTGAAACTCTGTGTCTCCCCAAATGACCTATGTTGAAATCCTAATTCATAGTACCTCAGAACATGATCTTATTTGGAGATAGGGTCACTGCAGATATAATTAAGATGAAGTCATACTGGAGCAGGGTTTGTGCCCCTAATCCTTTGTGAATGACGTCCTTATGAAAAGGGGAAATTTGGACACAAACATGCATACAGGAAGAATGCCATGGGATCAAGGAGATACTCAGAGAATGACAAAGATTGCCAACCGACCACCAAAACCTAGGAAAGAGGCATGGCAAAAATTTTTCACAGCCCTCAGAAGATGGCAGCCTCCTTGACACTTGATCTCTCGTAGCCTCCAGAGCTCAGACAGTACACTTCTGTCACTTAAGCCACTCAGTTTGTGGCAGTTTATTACAACAGTCCTCATAAACTAATACAGGTATTTTCAGCCTAGCTTGAACCTGTCAAGGCTGAACAGGGCATATAATAGATTAGGAGACATTCATCAGAAATCTTGTTTTTAAAGAAGAGTTGTTTAATAATCCTAGTCTCCTAAACACTTTGAGCATCAATAGTTAACCCTACCATTACATTGTAAAGAGGGCTTTTTTAAGCAAGATTCTCAATTGTTATTCAGAATTTCCAAAGAAATGGCATTCCCAATGGAACTCAATCTTAGCAGAATACCAGATAGAATTCTTAGGAATATTCTTGTTTCATCAAGAGGGAAATATTTCTTCTGAATTCTCTTTTATTAGCAAAAATCTTACTGTGAAAAAATATATAACCTGGAAACTCAAATTATGTAATGCCATGACTATTTATTTACACTGCCTAATTCAATGTGACTACCTTTGGATATAAATACTAATTCTGCACTCACTTTAGAATGCAACCCTCAGCATCAATAATACCCATCATGTAAGTTGCGCTGAAAATCTGAAGAAAGACTTCCAGAATAATCAGTGGTAGCTAGTTATGATGTGTTTATGACTGCCTGTATAAAATAGATAGCTCTTTTATGATGCTAAATATGTATGTTGAATGAAGGAATGATATCAAGAGGCAAGGAAAATACTCATATAGCATCCTCAATGTTATTCTTTCGATTATTTATCAAACACCTTGTGTATGTGTTGCACAGATGCATTATGTTATCTCTAGATGTGTCTACACACCTGGGACCTGTAACCTTTGTTGTTATTGCCATTTCTGACTTTTTGTGATGTAGAATATAAACAACTCTATTGTATTCTTTTAATTAGAATATTTTTGTTTGTTTTCTCTTAGCAAAACAAAGCAATAAATGGCTGGGGTCATATATCAGGGATTGGCAAACTGCTGAGAAACAGATGCTAAATTTGAACCATTGTCTGTTTTGTAATTAAAGGTTTGTTAGAATATAACCACACCCATTTACTTGTGTACGGTCTGTTTCATGATACAATCACTGAATTAAATAGTTATCACAGAGACTATATGGCTTGAAAGGCCTAAAATATTTACTGTCTGGCTCTTTACAGATAAAGTTTGCCAGCCCCACTGTATGTTATAGCATGAGTACTGATCCTCTTACTCCAGTGAACCAATTTCTACCTCTGCTCCAAAGTTCTGTGGTTAATAGAATAGGATTTAAGTTTCATTAACAGATAAAGTCTGACTAAGCAACATGTGTTCCTGTGTGACCCTTGTCAAATTACTTTTTTAAAATGTTTTATCATTTGAATATAGAGGAAAAAATATAGCATTACTTATATGGTTATTAAGATTGAGATATTGATGCAAACCATTTCATAAGTTGACATTTAATATTAGTTTCTATTAATGAAATATTAATTCAAATTATATCTCCTTCATGAAGACTTCACTACCTATTTTTATCTTCTAAGGTAGTTTTGTGATCCTAACTTCTTTTAAGCACTTACTCTTTCTAATTATTTCATTGCATCAATAATGCCTTGCTATGAAATTTTTAAGCTTCTTTAAGGTATGATCTATGTACACTAATAATAAAATCCAAACTATTCATCAAAATAATTAAACAAAAGAAGGTTAACCAATGGAGTTTTAACCAGGAAAAATTTACAAGGATCTCTTATTTTGGTTTCCTTGACAAATCAAAAATAATTAATGTTGGATAACTTAAATGATATATTTACTAATATCTGATGGAAATTCCAAGGGAGATTTTTTTAAAAGGCTGATAAAAAGTTAGGTTCATATGAAAAAAGTTGACTGTGTAAAGTTTAGGCTATTGGTATAATTTGCAAAAATCCCCTATATAAACAATTCAATATTAAAAAAACATGCTGGGATAAATAAAATCTATTTTCTAAATAAGAAACTCAAAAATCAAGCAAAGATATACAATCTAAGCTAGCTTAAAAATTGGCTACTCCTCAACAATATTTTCGCCTAATATTATGACCAAATGTTGAACAAAGTATTAATGATGTAGTAATTAGTTTCTAAATTTTAATCAAATCTGAAATGTCAGTGATGAAAACTCATGATATAATGTGTAAACACTGATATAATATTGACTCTCCTGATTAAAATGTTAATATATCTGAAATATAAAATGTATACCCAGAATATTATTTTCCCCAAAATATATAAATTATTATTTCACAGAAATTTTCTTATGCCAAAAAGAGAGAATACTCCACTAGAAATTTGTAAGAGAGTCTGACTTTATGTTGGAGCACACAAGTGGAAGCTATAAGCTGAACTTGCACACATAAGAAGAAAGATATTATTGTTCACTAATATCAAATTTAGTGAACAGAGGAATATAAATGCCTTGACTCAGTACTCATAGTATTGTGGTATCATAAATGATTTTTAAAACAATCTATTGTACTTCAGATATTTGTAAATGTAATGCTGTTATTTTAAGTTTCATAAACATTCATACACAAGTCTATAACTGGTATCTAAAATAATAAGACCTCCATTCCTCTCAATTCTTTCATACTTAAAAATATTTTATCTAACTCAGATGACAGGGAAATGCTTTGGTAATATTATATCTGTAAAACATATTCCTAGCATTTCATTTCTGTCTTTCTAGTTTCAAAAGAAAGATCAATAAGCATTTGACCCATTTTACTTACATTAAAACTATCATGTCATATACAGAACATACATTAAGCACACTTTAGAGAAAAGAAAGCTTGATTGCTTTCTTCTACCCTAACAATTGTATTAAATCTACACTATAACAGAATATAAGGAATTCAAGAATTCAGTCTTACAATAAAAGAGGGCCAGTGTTATATAGATCTGATAGACAGAGTGCCAGATGAACTATGGAGGGAGGTTCATGACATTGTATAGGAGACAGGGAGCAAGACCATCTCCAAGAAAAAGAAATGCAAAAAACCAAAATGGCTCTCTGAGGAGACTTTACAAATGGCTGTGGAAAGAAAAAAAGCAAGAAACAAAGGAGAAAAGGAAAGACATACCTATTTGAATGCAGAGTTCCAAAGAATAGCCAGGAGAGATAAGAAAGCATTCCTCAATGATCAGTGCAAAGAAATAGAGGAAAACAATAGAATGGGAAAGACTAGCGATCTCTTCAAGAAAATTAGAGATACCAATGGAACATTTCATGCTAATATAGGCACAATAAAGGACAGAAATGATATGGACCTAACAGAAGCCGAAGGTATTAGGAAGAGGTGGCAAGAATACACAGAACTGTACAAAAATGATCTTCATGACCAAGATGACCATGATGGTGTGATCACTCACGTAGAGCCAGACATTCTGGAATGTGAAGTCAAGTGGACCTTAGGAAGCATCGCTATGAACGAAGATAGGGGTGGTGATGGAATTCCCGTTTCAAATCCTGAAGGATGATGCTGTGAAAGTGCTGTACTCAATATGCCAGCAGAATTGGAAAACTCAGCAGTGGGTTCCACAGGACTGGAAAAGCTCAGTTTTCATTCCAATCCCAAAGAAAGGCCATGCCAAAGAATGTTCAAACTACTGCACAATGGCATTCATCTCACATGCCAGCAAAGTAGTGCTCAAAATTCTCCAAGCCAGGCTCCAACAATATGTGAATGGTGAACATCCAGATGTTCAAGCTGGTTTAGAAAAGGCAGAGGAACCAGAGATCAAATTGCCAACATCCACTGGATCATCAAAAAAGCTAGAAAGTTCCAGAAAAACATCTGCTTTATTGACTATGCCAAAGCCTTTGACTGTGTGGATCACAATAAACTGTGGAAAATTCTGAAAGAGATGGGAATACCAGACCATCTGACCTGTCTCTTGAGAAACCTGTATTCCGGGGAGGAGGCAACAGTTAGAACTGGACATGGAACAACAGACTGTTTCCAAATAGGAAAAGGAGTACATCAAGGCTGTACATTGTCACCCTGCTTATTTAACTTATATGAAGAGTACATCATGAGAAATGTTGGGCTGGATGAAGCACAAGGTAGAATCAAGATTTCTGGGAGAAATATCAATAACCTCAGATATGCAGCTGACACTGCCCTTATGAAAGAAAGTGAAGAGAAACTAAAGAGCCTCTTGATGAAAGTGAAAGAGGAGAGTGAAAAAGTTGGCTTAAAACTCAGCATTCAGAAAACTAAGATCATGGCATCTGGTCCCATCACTTCATTGCAAATAGATGGGGGAAAAGTGGAAACAGTGGCAGACTTTATTTTGGGGGGTCTCCAAAATCACTACTGATGGTGACTGCAGCCATGAAATTAAAAGACGCTTGCTCCTTGGGAAAAAAGCTACCACCAACCTAGACAGCATTTTAAAAAGCAGAGGCATTACTTTGTCAACAAAGATCCGTCTAGTCAAGCTATGGTTTTTCCAGTAGTCATGTATGGACCTGAGAGTTGAACTATAAGAAAGCTGAGCACTGAAGTATTGATGGTTTTGAACTGTGGTGTTGGAGAAGACTTTTGAGAGTCCCTTGGACTGCAAGGAGATCCAAACAGTCCGTCCTAAAGGAGATCACCTCTGGGTGTTCATTGGAAAAACTGTTGTTGAAGCTGAAACTCCAATACTTTGGCCACCTGATGTGAATAACTGACTCATTTGAAAAGATCCCAATGCTGAGAAAGATTGAAGGCAGGAGAAGGGGTCCACAGAGGATGAGTTGGTTGGATGACATCACTGACTCAATGGATATGAGTTTGAGTAAACTTTGGGAGTTGGTGATGGACAGGGAGGCCTGGTGTGCTGCAGTCCATGGGGTCACCAAGAGTTGGACACAACTGAGTGACTGAACTAAACTAAAATAAACTAAATGTTATCTGGACTTCCCTGATGGCTGAGACAGTAAATAATTCACCTGCAGTGCAGGAGATCTGGGTTTGATCCCTGAGTCGGGAAGATCCTTTGGAGAAGGGAATGGGTGCCCACTACAGTATTTTTGCCTGGAGAATTTCATGGACATAGGAGCCTGGTGGGCTATAGTCCATGGGGTCACAGAGTGAGACATGACTGAGCCAGTAACAGGTTATATGAAAATCCTGAAAATGAATGTTTTGCAAAAACAGTGCCATGATTCAATCTATTGGAGCCTAATTTCTACACCCAGCTGCAGTAGTAGTTGTTTGATCCAGATAGAACATCAAGGAAAACCTACAGTTTTATACCTAATAAATTAATGGGTACTGAACTTATCCTCCCATTATAAAAATACACAAACTATAAAATTGGAAAATACGTAAAGCAACCGCTTTCCAGCACAGGACAACAGATAGCACAGAGCTCTTCCCCTACAGCCTAACAACTACGGTAACCGCCATATGAACATTAGTTTTGTGTCTTGAATCCCTTTTCACAGAGTGGCACAGAGAAATAAAGCCCAAACAGAGCAATGGTCCATATAAGCGGAGGAAACAGAGACTGGCCACTGGCCGTAGGAAACTATTGAACTATAAGGGACAAAGTGTCTAGCTGTGCAAGCAGTAACAAAACCCACTACATTTAAAAGGGTGACACAATCCAGATTTTTAACAAGGTAGCATTACTATGTTAAGGATAAAATCAAAGTTTATATTGCATATAAAATAAAAATCAAGGAAATGTGACCTATAGCCTGGACAAGAAAATAGTCATACACATAAAATGAAGGATGACACATGTTAGAATTAGCAGCAAGTAATTAAACTAAGTGTTATATATATGTTTAATGACTTGAGAGAAAAGGGTCATATTATGAGTGAAGATATGGACAATACTAACAGAGAAATGGAAACTACTAAAAGGTGCCAAGTGGAAATTCAAGATGGAAAAAATACAATACCTTATATAAAAATATCATTATACAGATGGATGAGCTTAATAGAAAATTAGAAACTTCATGAGTAATGAACAGCAAAACTTGAAGACTGATTAACACAGGGTATCCAGACTGAACCATACAGATTTGAAGTATTTTAAAAAAGGAAGAGAAAATAAAGAAAATAAAAGAAAGGATCAAAGCTTCAGTGACGTGTGGAATTATATCAAGATGTCTAATGTCTAGTAATTTGAGTCCTGTAGGAAAGCAGAGAGGAAAGAGAATGATGTAGAAAGCAAAAACAAAACTGAAAGAAATAATGGCCCCAAAATATAATATCTAGCTTCAATAGTATAAAAGGCTAGAAAAAGCTACATGGAAACATACTGCTTTTTAGTTCTTGCATTGCCTGTAAAATGATAATATATTTATTTATTTTTTTATTATTTCAAGTTGCATACTGAAATCCCCAGAACAATCACACATGTTTATATACATGCAAAAATATTTAGGTGAAATATCAACAAATGTAATAGTAAAAGTAATTGACAATAAGGCAAGAATGCAGGAACAGAGGAGAAGAAACAAACAACAAATACTAAGATTACAGACTTAATTCCAAACACATAAATAAATATAGCAAATACTCAAAAGTGACAAATTAGCAAATTGGCTTTAAAGAATAGGATGTCACAATATCTACTTAAAAAGAGACAGTTTTCAGTTGTAGGAACATTTAACATAAGAGCTACCTTAACAGATTTTTAAGTGTACAATACAGTTCTGTTAACTATAGGTATGATACTATAGAGATGATTTCTAGAGCCTCTTTATCTTGTTTAAGGAGATTTTATACTCAATGAATAGCAACTCTCCATTTCCTCCATCCCCAGCCCTTGGAAATCACCGTTCTACAATCTGCTTCTATGAGTTTGACTAATTTAGATATATGACATAAATGAAATCATGCAGTATTTGTCTTTCTGTGATTGGCTTATTTTGCTTTATATCCTCAAGATTTACACAATATTTCACATGTGGCAAGATTTCTTTCTTCTATAAGGCCAAACAATAATCCATTGTATACCACTGTATACCACATTTTCCTTATCCATTCTTCTGTCAAGGGACATTTAGGTTGTCTTCAAATCCTGGCTATTGTACATAATGCTTCAGTGAATATGGAAATGCACATATCACTTTGAGTCCTTTGGTTATATACCCAGAATTGAGACTGCTGAATCATGTATAGTTCTATTTTCAGGTTTTTGACCATGCTATTTTCCATAGTGGCTGTGCCATTTTACATTTTTACAAACAGTGTAAAAGTTCTAATTTCTCCACATCCTCACCAACATTGTTATCTTTGAGGGTTTTATTTCTTAATAATACTCATCCTGATAGGTTGTGAGAAGATAACTCATTGTACTTTTGATCAGCATTTCCCTGTCAATTGAAATGTCAAGCATTTTTTCATATACCTGTTTGCCACTTATATGTTTTCTTTGAAGAAATGTCTTTTCAAGTTCTTTGCTCACTTTTCACTGGATATTCTTTTATTTTGCTACTGAGTTGTAAGAGTTCACTATATATTTTAAACATTAGCCTCTTATTAGATATTTGGCTTGAAAATATTTTCTCCCATTCAATAGACTGTCTTTTAACTCTTATGACTTTCCTTTGCTGTGCAGCTTTTTAGTTTGATGTAATCCTACTTATTATGTAGAGGAATGAAACTGGACCATTGTTTCCACCACACACAACAATTAACTGAAAAATGTCCAGAAATGTAAATGTAAGTCCTGAAACTATAAAACTTCTAGAAGAAAAATAGGAGAAAAGACTAAGGACATGGATCTAAGCAATGACTTCTTGAATATGATAACTAAAGTATAGGAAACAAAAACATAAGAAACACATTTTAAAGTTCCAATCAGATTAATATTAAAAGACTAAAAAATTCAAACTATGGCAACACTCAGCATTAGGTAACTGTGTGACTATAGAAAATGCACTTCAAACCAAGGGTTTGATGTCAGTAATCAAAGGGATATTCCCTAATAAAATAAAATAAAATAAAATAAAAGTTGATTAAAAAGACAATTCAAGTTTAGAAATATACACACATAGTGTAAGTTACAATATATGATTCAAAATCTAGCAAAATGAAAAGGAGAAACAGATACATCCAAAATTTCAGTTACCCATATTAACATTTTTCTTATAGCAACTGATAGAGTATTTAGATAAAAATGTCACTAAGGATGAAGATTTGAAAAACACTATCTCAATTAACTGAAATTTGTAGTCACTCCACCAGCACTTATCAGTGTACACATTTTTTCCCCATGAACACATTAACCATTAATCAAGATAAAATATATGGCTGATTGTAAAACAAGCCTCAATAAATTTAATGGGACTTCATTATACAGAATATGTTCTTTGATAGTGGCTGAACTAAAATTAAAATCAATAGCATAACGTCTTCAGGTACATCCCTGAATATTTGAAAATTAAGTAATACATTTCTAGATAAAACATACAAATTCTTTGAAGTAGAAACTTGTAGAATGGATAAAGGAAGAAATAAATCTAAATAGTACTATGTCTGTTAAAAAAAGCATTTTTCATTTAAAAAGCTCCTCACAAAGAAAACTTTGTGTCTAATGGACTGATTAGTAAACTGTATTAAATTGCAAAAAAGATAAACTAAATGTATAAAGCTCTTTAATACGTATAAGAAAATAAAACTTTCCTCAATTTATTTTTTTAAGCTAGCACAATTGTGTTAGTCATGTTGCAGACAAGAGTGTTTCCAGATAAGAAAATCACAGACAAAAATCTCTCATGAGCATATGAAAAATAGTTATCACAATATTAGCATTGATCCATTAATAAAAAATGAATACACAATGAACAAGAACTATTTATTCCAGGAAAACAAATTAGGTCTACTTTGAAAGTGAAGCAATCAATATATTTCATAACATTAGTAGAATGAAGGAGAAAAATCATAAGTCATATGATTTTCTCAGCAGATATTGAAATGACATTAACAAATGTTAACAATAATTCATAATAAAACCCAAAATCTCTCAGTAAATAGGATGAGAAGGAAACTTGTGCAATCTAGAAAATGATATCTATAAAAAAATAATCTGTAACTATCGTTGTGTTAGGCATGATAATGTTCACTGAGATTCCCTTCCTAATCGTCAGACCTTGTGAATGTCACCTAATATGGTAAAAGAGACCTTTGCACATGTAACTAAGACCAATTATGACTTTGAAAACCAAAGCTTATCTCTGATAAATTGAGTGAGACCAATCTAGTAACATCAATCTTTAAAGGCATCCAGAATATCTTTCCTAGCTGTAGTCAGAAAGAGAACCACAGAAATGATGGTACATGTAAAGGACCAGAGCTGCCATTGCTGACTTTGAAGATGAAGGAAAGAGGCCAACAGTGACGGAATGTGGGTTGCCTCCAAGCAAAAAATGCAGTGTGAGGGGCTTCCCTGCTGGCTCAGATGGTAAAGAATCTGTCTGCATGCAAGAGACCTGGATTTGATCCCTGGGTCAGGAAGACCGCTTGGAGAATGGAATGGCTATCCATTCCAGCATTCTTGCCTGGAGAATGCCATGGAGGAGCCTGGCAGCCTACACAGTCCATGGGGTCACAAAGAGTCGAACACTCCTGAGCGACTAACACTTTCACTTTTCACTTTCAAAGGACCTGAGCTGCCACTGCTGACTTTGAAGAGGAAGGAAAGAGGCCAGCAATCAAATGTGGGTTTTCTCCAAGCAAAAAATACAGTGCATCGACACTTTTGAGTTTAACCCAGTGAGATCTGTGTGGGCTGCCAAACCACAAAAATGCAAGATGATAAATTTGTATAGCTATAAATAACTAAAGCTGGTGATCATTTGTTCTGGCAGCAATAGAAAATGACTGCAATCCCACTGTAAATGTAAACTGCTGCATGCTTCTTTCTATGTTCTGAAAAAAGCAAGGGTTTGTGCTCTACCTCTTACATTTTACTTAGATGCCATACTCACTATCTAAGAGCAAGGAAAAGAAGTAAACTACATAATGTTTGAAAAGGAAGAGGAAAAACAATCATTTTCTTATGACACAATTGTGTACACAGATAATTCCTCAGGAATGCCCCCCCACCCCAAACTACCAGGTAGAGTAAGAGGTAGTAAATAGATTTAGAAAAGCTCAATATAAAAATCACTTTTATTTATAGATAAACCAAACAACTGGGTAATGAAGTTAAAGTAACTCAAAACAATAGTATCATGTAACTCGACATAATTATGGATATATTTAATGAAACATACTTAAGTCCTATACATTAAAATGACACATTTTTGATACTTAGGGACCAAAGTAAATGGAAAGTTGTAACATATTCTCTAAATCAGAACCTCAGTATTTTTAAGATACTGATTCTTCATAAAATAATTGATAGATTCAACAAAGACCCAATCAAAACTTTAACAGGGTTTTAAGGTAAGCATTATCAGAAACTGTTAAAGTCTGTTTGGAAATGCAAAGGTCCTAACACAAATCTGAGGCCTTACATTGCCAATTTCAAGAATTACTGTAATCCTAATTGGATAGTATGGTATTGATATAAGAATAAAAAATAGGTTAATGGAACTAATAGAAATGAACAGATGATTCAGATGGATCCGCATTTGTATGGTCAGTTGAGAGACATAGTGCAAAAAGCAGTAACGCTAATAGAAAACAGCAAAAAATTTCAAATCAGACTATATCAAATTTAAAAACTTCTCATCATTAAAGATATTGTTTTTTTTTAAAAGCCACACCTTAGGAAAATATTTGTTATACCTCCATCAGACTTGTAAATATAGCAAAGGGGGTGTGAATAGATATTTCCTAGAAGCAGATATATGAATAGCAATTAGGCACATGAAACAATGCTCGATAGCATTTATCATCAGGGAAATGTAAATTGAAAACACAATAAGACACCATTATATACATTATAGAATGGTTAAAATTATTTTAGAAAATAACTGGCAACACTAAATGTCAGCGAGGACATGGAGCATCCAAAAGTCTAATACACTGCTGGTGAGAATGCAAAATGTATGCATCTTTTCCCACTTGGGAAAAGGTTTGCAAGATTTTTTATAAGTTAAAAATACATATAACCTGGAACATAGCCATTAACTCCTAGATATTCACCCAATAAAAATGAAAATATATGTTCCCAACATGTACAAAAACAATCACCTCTATCCATGATAGTCAATATGTCAACAACACAATTATCTATCAATAGGCATGGATAGTTTTTTAGGAAATGAAAACCAATGAAAATAAGTGAATAATGGATACATAAAGCATCATGAATGAATCTGAAAGACAATGTGTATAAATAAAGACTTTTTGTTGAAGAGGACAGTTGTTTTATTAGAAATAAAGGTTTATCTTTTACCTTTTTCCATTGGACATGCATGCAAATCTACTTTGAGAAGAAGGAAAAAAATACTTTCCTTTGGGTGTAAAGGAGAGGAGCATCATCACCTGGTGAGTATCATCAAGGATCTTTCTTTGTTGATAGAAATAGTTGTTGATGAGGGTTTGGTCACATTGGTATGTGCATTTCCCCAAACTGTGAGCTATGTATTTAAGATCTGTGCATTACATTATTTGTAATTATACTTCATTTTTTAAACATGGAAACTTGTATCACTGGAAATGATAATAATTCATGCAGCTGACTGAACTTCTAGGAAAGCAGCAACCCTTTTCCCCAGGATTCACTGAGCATTATTACTTTCTCTTGCATATCATAATATGGATATCTCTTCCAGTTGCCTTCCTGTTGTACCCCTGCTCATATCTTTTTGACAAGAAAAAGTTAATATTCAATTTCCACAAAAGCTCTTTGTCCATTTCTGATCTGCTAATATTCCCTCTCCAGCACCTTCCCTACCCCACAGTGCCACAAACGCCCATTATATTACTTATAGAGACATTAATCATGGATCATGATAGATAAAACTTACATCATATCAGGGCACTTAATAATTTACAAAGATATGTGCACATCTTATTTTGCTTCTATAGCAACATAGGTATTGCTTTAATGGATTAAAAAAGTTTCTCACAAGTGTATGCCAAATTCTGATGTGTTAAGCGCAAGATCCTAGGTTTCAATGAGTCAGGCGACAATGGGAAAAGGTAAAAGATAAACCTTTATTTCTAATAAAACAACTGTCCTCTTCAACAAAAAGTCAATGAGCATGCTATGTTGGCAAATATAATGGATATTGGTAGTTATCCCGTAAATCAGCCAAAGGATGATGAAATCTAGTTATGTAATCCCATAGCCCAGGCAAATTGCATTTTGATCCTAATCTTAGAGCAGATTTTAAACTTGTGTTTTCCTTTGGATCTCCTGAAATTATTATTCCGTGTGGCTCAACAACCTGATCCTTATTCTCAAAATTCCATCTCATATACTCTCTCTGCCCCATCTTTTCCTTCTCTATTTAAAAAATGTTTTTTCACGTCATACCCTTAGCTTTGGACAACACCCTAGCTTGTCAGCCCTGTCACAGAGACTCTGCAGCAAGTACATAAAAACCTCTTTCTGTCTAATGACTAGACTGCTTGAATAGTATGTAAAATAGAACATGTAAAACAATCAATTCCTGCTTATCAATTAAAATTCTATCACCTCATTTATTCGCCATATCCTGTGACATCTACTGGGGATCTTCTGTAAAAGTGAAGTGGCACAAAGTGAACTTTCAAAAAGAGGGGAACACTCTTTTTGTACTGATGCTCACTATTTGTGGCTTTGTGAATTTGCCTGAACTCTAATTTAGTTTTACTTTTATTACAGAATCTTGTATTTGACCATGTGTAATCTATCCTTAATCATTTAAAAACCTCACACATCAAATAAAAGGCATTTTCTTTTCCCTTATTTGGAATCAATAATTTGTACACCAGTAATTTTCTCTCATTTGAGATGCCACTCAGATGGTTCTGCCAAACACTCTAGCGTCATTGTATTTCCATCTAGCACAGCTATAAATTTACTCATACTGATACTAAGAAATGCTATTATAAAGATTCACATAACTTTGTTTGCCTTGCTTCAATTTTTTTTCTCTGACAGTAATACAATATCAAGTTTTGTTAATGGAAGAACTTTTATAAATTACACTCAGAAGTAAATATGGTTAGCAATTTCCAGAGGCTTTCATTGTTTCAGTGGTGGTGAAATTCTGAGGGAGTCTACCACATATGGAAATATACTAGATTAGAGCCTGTGTTCACCTTCCACATTAAAAGAATTGAATATCTATTACAGTGAAACACTCATTTGAGAAATTCTGCAAAACACAGTAGAAAACATTTTTTCCTAGCTTCTATGAGATTTAGAAATCAGTAGATATTATGGAGTTTAATCACTCTCATTCTTCACAGAGACAACTGCAAAGCATTTTGGTCATAAAATAATCTTTTTTCTTTAAATCCCAGGACCTTCTTGAATTTGGTACTCTTCTCCATTAGTGAAACTATATGTCAATGAAACATTGTCTGTCGTCTCTGAATCTTCACAACCCCATGGGCTGTAGCCCTCCAGGCTCCTCTGTGAATGGGATTTCCCAGGCAAGAATACTGGAGTGGGTTGCCATTTCGTTTTCCAATGAAACAATAAGTTAATTTAAATAAATTTCTACTAAAGTCAAGGATGAATACTTTCCTTTTTTTTTTTTTACTGTTTTGTGGGTACCTATCAGACAATTACTAGGATTGTGTCCATTATAAATACAAAAAGTAAATTAATCAATAAATTTAATATCAAATTGTTTTTTTTAATTTTTTAAATTAATTTATTTTTTTATTGTTTTTGCCATACAATGTCATGATATCACCATGGGTTTACATATGCTTCCCCTCCAGAACCCCCCTCCCTCCTCCCTCCCCCCCGGGAAATCTTGCTGCAAATTGTTTTTAAAGCAACTTTTTGATGATCACAAATAACCGCAGTTACCATTTATGTTTCATCTACTTTTTTTCTCTTAAAGTAAAATAATTCTTATAAAACAATCTGTGAGCTCAAAGTTTTATATACTTAGACTGAGACATTTTCTTCACTGAATAGGAAAGAGACAAATCATATTCTTTCCACTTCTTAAATGTTTTGTCTGAGAGAGTTTAGCATCCATACAAGAGTGATAATATGCTTATGTAGTTTTCAGTGTACACAACTTTACCTTCTTGGTTAAATTTATTCCTAGGTTTTTTTTTTTTTAATTCTATTGTAAATAGAATTGCTTTTTAAATTACCTTTTCAGATTGTTCTTTAATGGTATAGAGAAATAAAACTTAGTTTTATGTGTTGATCTTAGACACTACAACTTTGCTGAATTAATTTATTCTCAGTAGGTATTTTTGTAGATTTTTTTGAGGTGATTTTCAATATATGGAACAATATCATCTGGAAATAAAAATATTTAATTTATTCTTTTTCAATTTGAATGCTTTATATTTTTCTTGTTTGATTACCCTGCCTAAAGTATATCACTTTGGTCTGTCTAGTCAGCTATCGTTTTTCCACTAGTCACGTATGGATGTGAGAATTGTACTATAAAGAAAGCTGAGCGCCAAAGAATTGATGCTTTTGAACTGTGGTGTTGGAGAAGACTCTTGACAGTCCCTTGGACTACAAGAAGATCCAACCAGTCTATCCTAAAGGAAGTCAGTCCTGAATATTCATTGGAAGGACTGATGCTGAAACTAAAGCTCCAATACTTTGGCCACCTGATGAGAAGAAATGACTCACTGGAAAAGCCCCTAATGAAGGGAGAGATTGAAGGCAAGAGGGTGAGATGGTTGAATGGCATTACCAACTCAATCAGTTTGAGTTAACTCCGGGAGTGGGTGATAGACAGGGAGGCCTGGTGTGCTGCAGTCCATGGGGTCGCAAAGAGTCAGACACAACTGAGCGACTGAACTGAACTGAAACGTATATTACAATGTGAACTAGAAGTGATGAAAGCAGACATTCTTGTCATGTTCCTGATATTAGGGGGAAAGCTTTAAGTTTTTCAACTCTGAATATAAAGTTAGGTGTGATATTTTTCCTCCTTTTCTGAGTTTTATTTTATAATGACAGAGTGTCCGATTTTGTTAAATGCTTTTGCTGAATCAATTGCAAATGATCATGTAGATTTTTACCCTTTGCTCTAATAATATGGTATATTATATTGATTCCCTTTCATATGTTGAGCAACCCTGCATTTCTGGAATAAGTTTCACTTTGTCATAGTATATAATTTTTTAAAATATGCAGTTAGATTTACTTTTCTAGTGTTTTCTTGTGGACTTTCACATCTATGCTCATAAATTTATTTATATGTAATTTTATTTTCCTGTGATATCTTTATCTGGCTTTGGTATCAGAATAATTACTACTGGTCTCATAGGTTGAGTTAGGAAGTGTTTCCTCATCTTCTATTTTTGAAACAGTCTGAATAAGATTGGTGTTAAATCTTCAAATGTTTGGTAAAATTCATCAGCGATGTAATTTGGTCCCTGATTTGTTTGTACTGTCTTTTTTCCCTTTAATTACCATTTTTTAAAAATTACCAATTTTCTGTACATATATGTTATGATTTTTCCAATTTTATCTTGAACTAATTTCATTATTTGTGTTTTTCATAAAGATTGCCCATTTCATATATGCATCTAATGTTTCACACACAATTGTTCTCTTAAAATAATTATTAATTCTGTAGTGTTGACAAAATGCCATTCCTCCTTATATTCTGATTTTAGTTATTTGTAGCTTTTATTTTCTTTTAGTCTAGCTAAAGGTTTGCTGTTTTTTTTTTAATTTTTTTTTTGAAGTGACTTCTAGTCTTTTTTTTTTTTTGTAAATTTTCTTTACTTTATTGTGTTGGTTTTGCCATACAATGACATGAATCTGCCATGGGTATACATATGTTCCCCTTCCAGAACCCCCCCTCCCACCTCCCTCCCGATTCCCTCTCTCTGGGTCATCCCGGTGCACCAGCCCTGAGCATCAAACCTGGGCTGGTGATTGATTTCACATATGATAATTAACATGTTTCAATGCCGTTCTCCCATATCATCCCACCCTTGCCCTCTCCCATAGAGTCCAAAAGACTGTTCTATACATCTGCATTTCTTTTGCTGTCTCACATACAGGGTTCTCATTACCATCTTTCTAAATTCCATATATATGCGTTAGTATACTGTATTTTTGTTTTTCCTTCTGGCTTACTTCACTCTGTATAATAGGCTCCAGTTCTGTTCACTTGAGTAGAAATGATTCAAATGAATTCTTTTTAATGGCTGAGTAATATTCCATTGTGTATATGTACCACAGCTTTCTTATCCATTCGTCTGTTGATGAACATCTAGGTTGCTTCCATGTCCTGGCTATTGTAAATAATGCAACGATGAACACTGGGGTACACGTGTCTCTGGACAACTTGGAAGAAATGGACAAATTCTTAGAAAAGTACAACTTTCCAAGACTAATCCAGGAAGAGATAGATAATCTTAACAGACCCATCACAAGCACAGAAATTGAAACCGTAATCAGAAATCTTCCAAAAAACAAAAGCTCAGGACCAGATGGCTTCACAGCTGAATTCTACCAAAAATTTAGAGAAGAGCTAACACCTTTTCTACTCAAACTCTTTCATAAAATTGCAGAGGAAGGTAAACTTCCAAACTCATTCTATGAGGCCACCGTCACCCTAATTCCAAAACCCGACAAAGATGCCACAAAAAAAGAAAACTACAGGCCAATATCACTGATGAACATAGATGTAAAAATCCTTAACAAAATTCTAGCAAATAGAATCCAACAACACATTAAAAAGATCATACCTCATGATCAAGTAGGCTTTATCCCAGGGATGCAAGGATTCTTCAATATTCACAAATCAATCAATGTAATACACGACATTAACAAATTGAAAAATAAAAACCACATGATTATCTCAATAGATGCAGAGAAAGCCTTTGACAAAATTCAACATCCATTTATGATAAAAACCCTCCAAGCAGCAGGAATAGAAGGAACATACCTCAACGTAATAAAAGCTATATATGACAAACCCACAGCAAACATTATCCTCAATGGTGAAAAACTGAAAGCATTTCCCCTACAGTCAGGAACAAGACAAGGGTGCCCACTCTCACCACTGCTATTCAACATAGTTTTGGAAGTCTTGGCCACAGCAATCAGAGCAGATAAAGAAATAAAAGGGATCCAGATTGGAAAAGAAGAAGTAAAACTTTACTGTTTATTTTTAACTTTTCAAAGAATCATGTCTTAGTTTTATTGATTCTCTCTCTCTCTTTGTTTTTTTTAGCTTTAAACTTTGTTCCTTAAGATGTAAAGTTAGATTATCTATGTGAAAGTTTTCTTTTTCTTTTTTAAAATATGTGTTTTTGGTATGCTGTGATTTCATTTTAATTTGTCTCAAATATTTTTTATTTTCTTTTCTGATTCTTTTTTTAACTATTAGCCATTAAGACTTGTTTTTACCTCCAAAAATTTGGGGATGTTTCTAGTTTTCTTTCCTACATTGATTTCTAGCTTAGTCTCACTGTGGTTAGAAAACATACTCATGATTTAAAAACAGGAGCTTGATTTATACTGAAATCTCCTTAAGGACCCAATAGGTTGTAAATTTTGGTAAATATTTTGTGTGCACTTGGATAAAACTCTGTATTCTGCCATTCTTTGAGTCAGTGCTTTCTGTGTTTTGTTATATTGCAGTCTACTGAACATGTGTTTTTCAAATCTTTATCTTTTGATGTAGTAGTAGTAATAGAGAAGGATTATTTGGAAACATTAAGTTTGTCAATTGGTTCTTTTAGTTGTATCTAAATTATAGTTCATGCATTCTGTTGACTATGTTATTAGAAACATGCATATTTATTATTATTTATATATGTAATGTATTAACATTTTTATTAAATTAGCTACATTTTCTTTGTCCAATAATTCTTCACAATTCTATTTTTAGTATAGTAACAATACCTTTCTTATTCATATTTATATGCTATAGTCTTTTTAAAAAATCCCACCTTTAAACTCTTCCTCTTGTGAGTAATCTGTGTTTCATATTTTTAAAAGCTGGGCATTTTTTAACTGGGACATTTAACTCATTTAAATTCAAAGTAATTATTAATATAACTGTGTTTAAATTCAATAATGAAGTATTTCCTTCTGTGTCTTTTTTTCTTTGTTGCTTACCTTCCTGTTTGATTATCTTTTAAAAAAAGATAACCCCATTTTTAAAATTTAGAGATAAATTCAGCAAATTCTCACACAGCATAGACTACAGGAAAACAGCTTGTGAAGATAAGCATTGGGTATTTACAAGAACTGTAGAAAAGGCTAGCCACCAGGCTTCTGCTGTTCCAGGCTAAGTGGAGAGGCTACCTTACTGCAAAGTGCAGTGGAGCGGCTGCCTTACAAAGTACAGTTTTGCTAAGTGGGAGGCTACTGGTCAGTAGCAAAGGGCGCTAGTTTCCATGCTCAGGAAGTAGACATTCACCTTGGTCTAGATGTCTATCCCCTGCCAACCAGCATTATTATTTTTTAAACTGTACTTTTTGTTAGTTATACAATTTTTCTTTGTTTTGGGGACATTATTTTAGAAACTACAATGGGCATCCTGGATTCATTAAACAATAGAAATATCTATTATCTTATTTTCATGTCGGTATTTTTCATTTCCTTTTTCCTTTCTGTGCTTTAGCCTAAACATTTTTTACTCACCTATCTATAATCCATCATTTTTTTTCCCTTCTGCTTAATCCACCAATGGTCTATTTATCTTGCATGTTTTCACTCTTGCTTTTCTATACCTCCATCTCACTTGGGTTTATTTAGTGGCATAATAGTTAATTTTATATTTAATAAAGGATATTTTAAATGAGGAATTAACAAGTGCTTATAAAATATTGTTTTTATCAAGAGATAATTATTTTTTCCTGTAAAAAGTTGCATATATATGTACACTCTTTTTCCTTACATTTTCATGTTTTATAGAATTACAGGTTATACAGCCTCTTCATAATTTAATCACATTATTCTGTGATTAAATATATAATATATAAAATTATAAACATATAATATATAAATAAATATATAATATATTATATATAAATGCATATTTATATATTGTATATTTATATATATTTCTATTTATTTCTATATAAATAAATTTATATATTTATATGTAATTTTATATAAATATATAATTTATGTCTTTCAGTGTTGCTGTTGAGCAGTAAGCTGTCAAATTATTTGTAAATACAACAAAAGTTTTATCTTTGGTTATTTCTTCTTCAATAAAGTATGCAATTTATCTATCTATCTAGGTCATACCATGTGGCTTGTGGGATCTTAGTTCCTTAACCAAGGATTGATACCTATTGAAACCTCACTGCAGGAGATAGTGAAAGACAGGGAAGCCTGGCATGCTGCAGTCTATGGGGTGGCAAAGATTTGGAGATGACTTAGCAACTGAATAACAATTCTACCAAGGTTCATTTTGAAGAATGAATGAGTAGGAAATAAGAATGTTTGTTATCTGGAACCTTACCTTTTACAATCGTTTAGCTGATATGAACTTATGAAGTGTACCATTAATATAAAATTTTAAAGCAAATGTTATTTATCCCATTGTGTATCAGATGAGGATGAAACTCAAAGAAATTAAAGTTTCTCCAAACCATAAAATCACCGGTAGAACATTTTGGGACTTAGTCTATATCTGAGACACTCTAGAGAATGCTCACTATTCACCACATGCAAAAATTACTTAACTTAATGAAATCTTCTGCAGAAACAGAATTTGTCATAGGACTATTTTATAGATTTAATAAATTAGCACATGTTAATACACGTTGGAGAAGACTCTTGAGAGTCCCTTGGACTGCAAGGAGATCCAACCAGTCCATCCTAAAGGAAATCAGTCCTGAATATTCGTTGGAAGGACTGATGCTGAAGCTGAAACTCCAATACTTTGGCCACCTGATGCAAAGAGCTGACTCATTTGAAAAGACCTTGATGCTGGGAAAGATTGAGGGCAGGAGGAGAAGGGGACAACAGAGGATAAGATCGTTGGATGGCATCACCGACTCAATGGACATGGGTTTGGGTGGACTCCAGGAGTTGGTGATGGACAGGGAAGCCTGGCTGCAGTTCATGGAATCACAAAGAGTTGGACACAATTGAGCAACTGAACTGAACTGAACTGAATGTACTGTATAGGTAATATAGGTTTAGAAAATGATGCCTCTTCGTTTTTCTTCATTCTCTCTCTCCTGTTGTTTCCCTCCCTTTTGTATACACTTTTTTAAACTTTTTATAGCCAGTACTTAATAAAATTTAAAAGCTTTTAATGATTGTCTAAAATCAAGATGTGATGAAAAGTAAGCATATTCATGATTAGAGATGTTTAGTTGTCAGTGTCCTAAACCACAAAATATAATCTCTGGTATTTCCAGTATTAAATATTATAATGCTAAAAAAAATACATATATATATATATATACCCATTCAAAAAGAACACTTTTTATTCTCATTTTATTTGTTGAATGAGAAAGAAACTGTGAGAATGACCCATTTCCCACTGCCAAGTAAGTTTTAGAGTTAAAGAGTGAGGACATTATAAAATGTGTATTTTTGGACTCATAAACATCAAAAATATTCAATATATAAACTAACTTAAGAAAAGAAAAGAATATTCCATTTAATTTTCTTCTTCCTTACTTTCCTGCTTTTAATGTCAGTTTCTCAAGTGAAAATCACTACTATAATCAAATTAGTGGAATTGCTGTTCCACTTTTATAAAACAAGTACTTTACAGTTAATTTTAGGAGTTTTTTCCCTTCTATTAAGGAATGTTATATATACTTTTATGTTATTCAATGAAAAAAGGTTTGCACAGTAGCAAGGTTTTAGACAAAACTGGTTTGTCAGAACCAGTTCGTTTTGTCAGAATTTATTTTGATCAAGCAATTTCTGAAATTGCTTTTGTGGATTTATATTTCACTTTAATTGGGACAAAATGAGCAGTGTCAGGTGAGATACTGATTGCTTTTTAAATATGCTGACAGGGAAATATATCTTACTAGATAGTTTCTGGATTTACTTTTTAAATGGACTTGGGTCTTGAATAAAGATTTTAAAATATATTGACTGTTAAATATCTATCAAGAACTTTAAAATGTGTATACATTTTAAAGTTCTTGAACGCAGACATATAGAACAGACTCGTGGACTCTGTGGATAAGGGCAAGGGTGGGATGATATGGGAGAATAGCATTGAAACATGTTAATTATTATATGTGAAATCAATCACCAGCCCAGGATGGATACTCGGGGCTGGTGCACCAAGATTTCCCAGGGGGAGGGAATTGGGAGGGAGGAGGGAGGGAGGTTCTGGAGGGGGAGCATATATAAACCCATGGTGGTTTCATGTCATTGTATGGCAAAACCAATAAAAAAAAAAAATTGGGGGAAAAAAATACCGTATTTTAGTTAAAAATGTTTCCCATTTTACTTGAGAGAAGCAAAAATTTAATTGGTTTCTCTCAATATTTTTGTTTGTGTTTCGTTTTTCTGTAATTGCAGTAATATGCAGCTGTTCTCATTCAATCAATTTACGCCTTGGAAAACATAAATGACTCAAATAGGAAGTTAAATAAGACTAAATGTCTGAAATCTGCATTTTGACACTCTATTAAAAGCAACATCTATATTTTAATGTATAACTTAGTTACCAAAAGCTGATTTCTACTCATGTTTCCAAGGAACTGTTTTGCTGTACCGTATAAAGCTATTATTTCTTTTAGTTAGTAAAAATCTAGTACCAACTATGGTAACAGGATTCAACTTTCTTCTGTTTCACAGCTAAAAAATATGATCATATTTACTTGCTAAAGTAACTGTCTGACTTCTGAGTGCTGCCTTCTCAGCTTCTGAGTGCTGCCTTTGTTCAGAAATATTCTGACATAGTCACTTAATCTTAATGTGCCTGCCATACATAGATGAGATTAAAAACCAACACAAAGGTTAATGTCAAAAAAGATCTCGGATTTTAGGTTTCATATATAATTTAAATTACTTTATTTAAAATATTTTTTAAAAAAAGATTAATAATAAGGAATGCCAGAGACAGTCCCTACGAAGACATTGTAATGGTCTCCAAGAGCAGTACCATGGGTTCTGTTGGTAGGGTGGGGTAAAAGACAGCTGCCTTGCGTCAGTGATATGTT
Organism: Antilocapra americana; assembly: GCA_007570785.1. NCBI lineage: Eukaryota > Metazoa > Chordata > Mammalia > Artiodactyla > Antilocapridae > Antilocapra > Antilocapra americana. Next base: position 3,370,544 of record ML663563.1, on the reverse strand, counting down.
AGCTCAATTCTAAGTCTTGTTTAATAGTTAACTTCTTAATGATTAAGAAAGCTCTCGGCTACTCTTGTTGATTTTCAGAGACTGACCTCTAGGAGACAAGACTGTCCTCACTGTGTTTCTGATAAGAGAATTAAAGTATTACCACCAAGGACCTAAAGACAAGGAGTTTTAAAGACGTTTTGGTAAAAAAAAAAAAAAAAAATCCTTTTCACCCACCCCCAAAATGCTATACATACTATGAAATATTGCAGAGGCCTTACTTAACTGCTGTTTTCATTTGTCATCTTTCTTCTGCACCTGCATAAAATTAAAACTTCTAGCAAATGTACTTTTACCCAGAAACTAGTGATATGTATAACTGTACAACATTGGTGCCTACATACATACATATAGGTCGTGCATAGAAAATAAATTGATGACCAGAATACAAGAATAATGTCTTACTGTATCTAGAGCTACTTCATACCTATATCCATCTCGTAAGGAATATGATTATGTTCTAAGTCACATGGAGGTGGAACTATGAATTGAACTGTGGGGTTCCTTTTTTGTTTCTCACTATGTGCAATATTTATCTTATATGACTCATCAATTTCCTAACATACTTTCCTCATTCAGGTGCTTGACTCCTTTCTACAAATGGCTTTATCTTTATGGACAGTCATTTTAAAATATGGATCACCAACTGTTAATAACACTAACAGGTGCTATGTCTTGGACTGTTGACATCTGCTACAAAGCTAATACATTGCCAAACACTCTTTGAAGTCATTAAAAATGCCAAACTTGGAGGAGTGTAGAAAAGATACTGAAAGAGATGATAAATAGATGCAGGAAAAAAGGTTTCCTTTTGCACATGTTTTAGCAGATTGGATAAGCTCTCTTTTCTAGGCACACAGTGACCTCAGTTATTGTCTAAGTGAAGTGTATCTGTTATAGTACAGACTTCATAAATAAGTCTTAGATAATTTGAGGTACATATATCATAAAGGAACTAAAATAAGGTTTGTCCTACTAGAGGTTGAGCATATATAAAAGTGGTTGTGACTTAGACAAACCTAACTACATAGAAAATGTATTTTCTAATTGTGTTCACCTACCTATTACTGTTCCTAATTTTTTGCAGATTGCCTTATTCCAAAACCTCTGGCCTAACTATGACTCTAGTCAGTAAACACATTCCCAAAATATATTATTGTGGGTTTTTGTAGATTTCAGGATTTGCAGGTATTTTGAAAAATATTCCAGATAAATCAGCAATTATCCTACCCAGTTCAGTTCAGTCTAACCAAACTCACGTCCATTGAATCGGTGATGCCATCCAGCCATCTCATCCTCTGTCATCCCCTTCCTCCTGCCCCTAATCCTTCACAGCATTAGGGTCTTTTCCTATGAGTCAGCTCTTCACATCAGGTGGCAAAAGTATTGGAGTTTCAGCCCCAACATCAGTCCTTCTGATGAACACCCAGGACTGATCTCCTTTAGGATAGACTGGTGGATCTTCTTGCAGTCCAAGGGACTCTCGAGAGTCTTCTTCAATACCACAGTCCAAAAGCATCAACTCTTCTGCATTCGGTTTTCTTTATAGACCAACTATCAGATCCATACATGACCACTGGAAAAACCATAGCCTTTACTCGACTTACCTTTGTCGGCAAGGTAATGTCTCTGCTTTTTAATATGCTGTATAGGTTGGTCATATCTTTCCTTCCAAGGAGTAAGCGTCTTTTAATTTCATGGCTGCAGTCACCATCTGCAGTGATTTTGGAGCCCAAAATATAAAGTCTGACACTGTTTCCACTGTTTCCCCATCTATTTCCCATGAAGTGATGGGACTAGATGCCATGATCTTAGTTTTCTGAATGTTGAACTTTAAACCAATTTTTTCACTCTCCTCTTTCACCTTGTGTGCAACAGGTCCCAGGGATGCCACAAGAGCCTGAGCCAGACCTACTATTGAGTATTTCAGTGTCTCCTGTGGAGGCACAGGTCAGCAGTGGCTACCTTGGGGACAGGGGCTCTGACTGCAGCAGACCTGGGAAGCGCGGGGTGTGAGTCCGTCATAGAGTCACCAAGCAGACAACCTACAAACTGGAGAACAATTATAACAAAGAAGTTCTTGCATTGTTGCAAAAGATCTAGGGCCTGCAACAGATTTTCCAACCTGGGAATCTGTCAAAGGGACTGAGAATCCCGGAGAAGTTTGACTTTGAAGACCAGTGGGATTTCATTACAGAACTTCCACAGCACTGGGGAAACAAATGCTTGGAGGCCACAAACAAAACATTGTATGCACCATGACTCAGGAGAAAGGAACAGTGACACCACAAGAGACTTAACCAGACTTGCCTGTGAGTCCAGAAGCAGCGTGGGTTGACAGTGGCCTGCTGTGGAGTCAGGGGAACTAAGTACAACAGTCTTGGCAGAAGTCTTTTTGAAGGAGGTCACCATTACCTCCATTACCCTACCATAGTTTGGTCTCAGGCCAAACTACAGGGAAGGAACACAGCTCCACCCCTCAACAGAACATTGGATTAAATATTTACTGGGCATGGCCCCGCCCGTCAGAGCAAGACCCAGATTCTCCCACAGCCAGTCCCTCCCATCAGGAAGCTTCCACAAGCCTCTTACCCTTATCCATCAGAGGGCAGACAGAATAGAAACCACAATAGCATAAAACTAACCAAACTGATCACTTGGATCACAGCCTTGTATAACTCAGTGAAACTATGAACCATGCCACGTAGGGCCACACAAGGTGGATGGGTCATGGTAGAGAGTTCTGGCAAAACATGGTCCACAGGATAAGGCAATGGCAAACCACTTCAGTATTCTTGCCTTGAGAACCCCATAAAAAATACAAAAAGGAAAAAAATATGACATTGAAAGATGAACTCCTGAGGTCGGTAGGTGCCCAATATGCTACTGGGGAAAAATGGGAAAATAGCTCCAGAAAGTATGAAGAGGCTGAGCCAAAGCAAAAACAATGCACAGCTGGGTATGTGACTGGTAATGGAAGTAAAGTCTAATGATATAAATAACAATATTCATAGGAACCTGGACTGTTAGGTCCATGATTCAAGGTAAATTGGAAGTGGTCAAACAGGAGATGGCAAGAGTGAACATCTACAATTTAGGAATCAGTAAACTAAAAGGGACTGGAATGGGCAAATTTAATCCAGAAGACCATTATATCTACTACTACGGGCAAGAATTCCTTTTGAAGAAACAGAGTGGCCCTCTAGTCAACAAAACTCCAAAATGCAGTTCAGTTCAGTTCAGTTCATTTGCTCAGTCGTGTCCAATTCTGTGACCTCAAGGATGGGAGCATGCCAGGCCTCCCTGTCCATCACCAACTCCCGGAGTTTACTCAAACTCATGTCCATTGAGTTGGTGATGCCATCCAACCATCTCATCCTCTGTTATCCCCTTCTCCTCCTGCCTTCAATCTTTCCCAACATCAGGGCTTTTCCTTTGAGGCAGTTCTTTGCATCAGGTGGCCAAAGTATTGGAGTTTCAGCTTTAGCATCAGTCCTTCCAATAATTATTCAGGAATAGTTTCCTTTAGGATGGACTGGTTGGATCTCCTTGTGGTCCAAGGGACTCTCAAGAGTCTTCTCCAGCACCACAGTTCAGAAGCATGAATTCTTCAGCACTCAGCTTTCTTCACCATCCAACTCTCACATCCATACATGACCACTGGAAAAATAATAACCTTGACTTGATGGATCTTTGTTGGCAAAGTAATGTCTCTGCCTTCCTTCCAAGGAGTGTCTTTAATAACCTTCCTTCCAAGGAGTGTCTTTAATAACCTTCCTTCCAAGGAGTGTCTTTTAATTTCATGGCTGCAACCACCATCTGCAGTGATTTTGGAGCTCCCAAAATAAAGTCTGACACTGTTTCCACCGTTTCCCCATCTATTTCCCATGAAGTGATTGGACCAGATGCCATGATTTTAGTTTTCTGAATGTTGAGCTTTAAGCCAATTTTTTCACTCTCCTCTTTCACTTTCCTCAAGAGGCTCTTTAGTTCTTCTTCACTTTCTGCCATAAAGGTGGTGTCATCTGCGTGGTGGTGTCATCTGAGATTATTGATATTTCTCCCGGCAATCTTGATTCCAGCTTATGCTTCTTCCAGCTCAGCATTTTTCATGATGTACTCTGCATATAAGTTAAATAAGCAGGGTGACAATATACAGCCTTGATGTACTCCTTTTCCTATTTGGAACCAGTCTGTTGTTCCATGTCCAGTTCTAACTGTTGCTTCCTGCCCTGCATACAGGTTTTTTAAGAGACAGGTCAGGTGGTCTGGTATTCCTAACTCTCAAATTTTCCACAGTTTATTGTGATCCACACAGTCAAAGGCTTTGGCATAGTCAGCTAAGCAGAAACAGATGTTTTTCTGGATATAGGTAGGTACAGATTTTGAAGAACTGATGCTATGCTAAATGACTTGGAATTTGTGTTAGCTTCAAGGAACCATTAAAGAAGTTTTGTCAGGAGAGTAGTACTATCTATTTTCTTGCATTTTAAAGAGCATTTTGTTGGTGTTAATGAGGATTAATTACAGGACAGTGGTTTTATAAGAAAGAGATGCTAGTTAAGATGTCACTGGAATATTCTGGATAAAACAATGATAAACCTTATATACTGTGTGTTAGAAAGAAAGACATGGTGATATCTCAGAAAATGTTTAGAATCTATTTTCACTAGATATGCTGTTCCTATCTTTTGCTCTTCTAAAGGAGTTGCTGTAATCTGATTCACACTTCCTGAGTTGTTTTACAGACACTAACACCATCACCAAATGGAAGAAATTAATGATTTGATGACCATGAGCCCCCAGAACTAGTGGCACCCTAAGGATTAATAATGTTAACCTCCCTATTACCACAGTATCAACCAATCAGAGAATTATGCACAACCTAATCACAAACCCTGTGTATGATGCACCCTCCCTTGCCCCCTACTTTGTCTTTAAAATCGCTTTGCTGAAACCCTTTGAGAAGTTTGGGGTTTTAGAGCACAAGCCACCATTCTCCTTGTATCAGCGCCTTTATAATAGATGTGCATTTTCCT
>ML663563.1:3340162-3360466 GCA_007570785.1 Antilocapra americana | reverse complement strand
CTTTGGGTTATGGCAGAGAGTGTTTTGCCTATGTTATCCTCTAGGAGTTTTATAGTTTCTGGTCTTATGACTTTATTTGGTTAAGGTGAGCAGATCCAAGTTTGGTTCAACAACAAAAATTCATGTGATATGGAGTACCAGCTTAAAGCCAGAACTTTAGTTTAGACTTTTCTAAGTGGATAATTTCTCCCTTTATACTTAACACTTGCAGAAAGGAAAAAAATTTCCTCTACCCTTCTAAGTTCATTGGCTGGTCCAAGAATTAAATTGATTTGAGGCAGTGAAATTGAGTAGGGCCCTGTGGGCTCCTGGAAACAGGAGCTTTTCTGTTCAGCCTCTGTGACCTTCCCTGAGTTCCAAAGAGCAGGTTCAAACAGTTGCTAATCAGAGAAGGGAGGGGACGGATAGAGAAGGGAGGAGCAGCCAAGAAAAAAGGGAGTAACTTTACAAAATGCGTGAAACCCTCACTTTAAATACCTTCTTCAGCTAAAGACTAAAGAGGATGTTGGCAGAAGTAGTTCGGGACTTCAAAGAGGACGAAAACAATTCACATGGAGATGGAAAATCAAGAGTTTGGTAAACAAGTGTTTACTGGGCAACCAGAAACAATGGGACACAGAGTGGACTCTGATCTCTAGGCCCTGCTGATATTCCCACTACACTTAGGAATATTCTTTGCATATACCTTTGGTGATAGCTCTACTCTGGGAACAAGACCTCTCTCTAAAATCTTTTAGGCAGTTAAGAGAGAGGTAACACAAAAAAACTTCCTGAGTCTTCCGTTTCTTAAAAATAATCAGTTAAATTAGCATTCATGTCAAAGACAGATATTTTTTGGAACTTCTGTGGTGTTCTAGTGGCTAAAACACTGCACTTCCAATGCAGGGGGCCTACATTCTATCCCTAATCAGGGAACTAGATCCCACATGCCACAACTAAGAGTTCTCATGCCACAACTGAAGATTCTGTGTGATGCAAATAAGACTCAGTGCAGCCAAGTAAATAAATAAAAATAAACACTGAAAACAAAGACACATATTTTTGGTGTGGCAAATTTTGCTCCTTTACAATATAAATACCAACATGTTTCATCTAAAAAGGAAAAATCCTAAGTACCAAGCACCTCACATACAGGAGAAAATTAAATTTCACCATCATGTTCAGAATATGAATAAAATCTCACAGTATTCTTTATCTGAATTTGGACCTGTTCTTCATAAATTTGATATCATTCATTTACAAAGTCTTTTAAAAACCATTTTCATTAATTTTTGAAATCCTAACAACTGGGTACTAAAAACATCAAACACACAAACACAAACGTTGTTTTTATAATAAAGCCTGAAAAGACCTAAAAGTCTTTAATTACTGTGCAGTGGTTAAGCAATATGAAAGTGAAATAGTGCAAAAAAAGAGGAGACAGAATTCTTGTGTGTTCATTTAATTGTCAGTCATAATAGGTCCTGGACAAATAGAATCTGGAACTAGCATCCTCAAACAGTATAGATAATTTTTATCTGAATTTGATATGCTTTAGTCAGATGAGAACTTATGTGCTATTGTGTTTCCTGTGTTCAAAGTTTGGTGGTGGTGGTTTAGTCGCTAAGTCGTGTCCAACTCTTGCGACCCCATTGACTGTAGCCTGCCAGGTTCCTCTGTCCATGGGATTCTCCAAGCAAGAATACTGGAGTGGGTTGCCATAAAATTATTTCTTCATTGTTAAATAAATAAAACTCACAAACAAAGTGAGAACATGATAAGGAAAAAAAATCACCTCAAATCTCTTTGCAAGATAAGGTACGTACTGACCTCATCATGGATTTACCATCTGACAGATAGTAGTACAAATCCAAGTGCCACTAAACACTGAATTTTTACAAAATAGCCATGCTGTTTCCTTTGGCTCTAATGCACTGCATGAATTCACAATCCTCCTTAATGGTCTCTGAATTTCTCATTTCCTTTACACAGTGGGATAGCATTATTTTTGCAATTCCATTCTGAAATAGAACTTTGGATACAAGAAAATATATACACTTATAATTTGCATTTTTGCTGTTATTTAAAATAGACATAATAGTTAAACTATTTTCTTGACATGAGGAAAAAATAAAAACAACAGAACTGCTCTTATATTTCTATATTCTCTTCAAATGGAAGTCATGTCCCACCCAAATAGATCACCTGAAATTCTATTTTACTTGGTAGGTAACAATTCAAGTGTTCTACTTTTTTACTCCTAACTTAAATCTTACTAAATTATTCCAGAAGTATAAATAAAATTTTCTTCATTTTTATCCAGAATCTCATGATATAGATCCTAAAAATGAGCAAGCATTATAGTCTATCAATATCAAAATGTTATTACCCAAATAAATCAAAAAGAAAAGTTTTGAGTTTTTAGGTACAAGTCAAGTGAGCCTGTGTGATGCGGTCAACAAAGGTCAGCCTCTTTGGGTAAAGCCAGACAAAGAAAGGTAGGGAGACAGTTTGTAGAAGTAAATGGAAAACATCTTTCATGCAATGTTTTCTGATGTTGATACAGAAATGCATAGAGCCAATTGATCAGGCTACTGACTTCCTAGATGTAGTCAGAAAGCTTCATGTCACTCATAGATCAAAAAATATTTCTTTGTGCTTCGAAGGTTTGAGAGATATTAGTGAAATTTTCATCTTACATATTTTTTATGGCCTCTTGTTTGTTGGGCTCTGCCACAATCTCTGAATGAGAGCAGCATTAGAGCAAGTGCATATTGTAAAAAAAAGATACATCAAAATCTTCATCTCTGTCATGTAAACAGATCTGATAGGCTTTCTGAATGACCCAATCATGAATATAGAGTCTTATGTTCATATCCTGCTCCATATAGTTTTAAAAGGAAGATTTTAATTCACATAAATGTAAAGGAAGTAAAATGTCTGTTAAGCAAATATTTCAAGTAAGTTCAACTACCTTTCCACTAATACACACACACACAAACACACATACTTATGCATGTACACTACATAAAACTTTAGTTTGGGTTTAAAATCTATTTTACTTTTATTTTCAAATGATTTCTCAAATACTGTAATATTTAAAAATGATACTTGGCTTGTGCTATGCTCTATCTCATGCTTAATATTAAATATAAGGTTAAAAGATTGTCATTGGATTAATTAGGATATTCTGATTTAAGCACCTGTGAATCTGTTTAGGAAACAGCTATAGTCACTTCCTCTGGTGTATTGGGAAAAATATCTCTACTTCTTGGATGATCCCAGAGAATTAATTTGTATCTTTTCATCTTATTCCTTTCTGCTAGCTCTAAAAACAAAAATTTCCAACAAATCTGTAGCAGATGATTTTCCTCACTTCTAACTGGAGGGGCAGTCCAATCCTGGAATTAACCTAGTTTCATATTTTTTTTTCCTCCCTTGTTCAGTAATCTCTTTTTATTGTTGAATTGGAATCCATTCTTCCCTTGAAGGCCAATTCACACCTCTAATGCCAAAGTGTGAATGGTCTATATTAAGCAAGGGCAAGGTAGTTATTCTACAATTGTTCTTATTTATTTAGGAGTATCATGTATGTAAGAAAAATACCAAGCTTAGACAATATCATTGCCTCCCCCACAGCTCCCAATCCATTATTACCAATGAGCTATTGTGCAGATTCTACTATTTCTAGTTGTAATCATGGGCATTCTGTTCAGTAACAGGAATGCTATGTCCATTGCCTTCCCTCTAGTTATTTTTTTATAATGCAATTTCCTGAAAATATTACTTGGTCAAAACAAGAAAATGAACAGATCTTAAACTTGTAGATTCTTATTTGCAGTTGCATCATGGATTAGAAATAAAATCAATATGATATTATATAGAAGCCTCTAACAAAAGATACCAGAAGTATATAAACAAATGTATATTGACTACCAAAAAGATTACTTGCAACCCGGGAAATATTACCTCATAATCATAGAATAGTTTGTTTCGGATCATGATAAACTGGAAGTAAAAATAATTGTGCACCCTTTCAGAGGGGAGACAAACTTCCATTTTCTTTCTTTCTTTTTTTTTTAATTCCAGAAGGAAGGAACTGTAGGGGGAAAGGACATAAAGGAAACTGTTAACAATGTACATAAAAATTGTTTTAATCTCAACAGAAGAATATTTTAAAATAATGGTTGCCCACAGACCCCAGAAAACATGCCTGTTGATAGACTGCTTTGTAATTATACATGGATGTACAAATGCATTATTAAAATTGCTGCAATTATTGAAGAAGGTAAAACGTTAAGACAAGGTTCAAGGACTGGGTCAGTCTCCCTGAGCCTCCTGTGTTTCTGCATGGCTTGTGAATAATACAGTTTGTCCTTTGTCATCTCTTTAAGAATGATTATATAGTAAACATTCTATTTACTTACTGGCTACTTACTGCAGAGTATAATAACCATGTTTACCCTTCAGGGTAAAGAGCAGGTTAGACTACTGCCCATTATAAAATATTTAGGCTCCTTAAGCCTAGTGTTCTCTCCTGTAATTAACACATTATAGTGTAAATGTGTCACATGGCCCTTTTTTGTCATTCTATAGGAACTGGAGGGAATCAATGCAAAATTGCTGATATTCTGGTTACTGTTCTTTCTGTGATTAACAAATTTAAGTTTACTTTTTATACAAGCTGACTCATTACCTTGTAAATAGGGTAACATCTCAGAACCTTCATAGTTCTTGAGAGTCAATGCCCAGAAGGTGGAAAGGTTTAGGATTAGGGTTATAAAGAGGAGGTATAGTAGTGTCATATTTGGGATTGGGGTGTGGAAGCACATTGAAGATGTCATTTTCTTCCTTAGGATGACTAAGGCATGTCCAACTAAATCACATTTTTTTCCCACAGGAAAAGACATGTATGTTAATGATTCATACAAACATATTTTATCACATTTTCCTTTTTTCCATGCTACCCTCTAAACAGAGTCGCTTCATACTATCTAGTAGCCAAAATGTAATTAGAAAATCAGAAAAAGGTTATGGAAGAGAAGCTGATATAGCTACTTTAAGGGAGATGTATAAGGAAAAGCCAGTGGTGAAGTAACAGTTGTTAACATTTATCCAGTTTATTTATTGAGATACCTCACAATACACGCACCTGGCCTAAAGAAAAACTTAGATCCCTTCAAATATATGACTGCAAATATTTAATAGAAAATTTCCTAAACTTCAAGATTATATCATATTGAATCTGCATACTAATACCACAAAAGAGATGTTTCTATCTTACAGATAAAGTTGAGGCTCAGGAAGAATAAAGAAACATATTGAAGACTCTGATTATTTATTTGCAAGAATAGGGGCAAGATGTGGTCTCAGGTTAGTCAGAGTTCAAATTTGCCTGCCTTTTTGTCACTACTGAACACTTTTTACTATATGAAAAGTAAGAGCAGAGGGCAGCGTTGGCAGCTCAGAAGCTCTTCTGCGAGATTCATAGCAGTGCACAGTGGCCAAGCAGCTGTACCCAGCCTCACAGGTACAGCCAGCCTCAATATATGTCATGTCCTGCATGGACACATTGGGCTTCTCCAGAAAAAATGGCAGAGGAGTAAAACACCCCTTCAGTGTTGTAACCTAAAGAACTTACCTCAAAGCCATGCATTAGCAACCCGTGGTGATTCCCTAAAATACTTGCAAAAGAAAGCAGCTTTTCTGTAATTGTCAGTGAGAGAAAAAAACAGAGATAGTGTCTTGCTATCATTATTACGACCCCAGTACTAGTGCACAGTTCTGAAGTCTGGGGAAACAATGAGTTACATTTATTTTTTTCATATATTCTCTAATCAATTATAAGCTTTTAAAGACAGGATCCATGTTTTATTCATTTCTATTTTCCCAGACCTTATTTCAGTGACTATCATATAGCAGATGCTAAATAAATATTTAATGAACTAATGAATGAGTTAATGAATAATGGTAAATGAAATCTACAGAAATTAATAAAAAGAGATAGTGAATTCTGAGAGAAAACATAAGCAATAGGAAAGATAGTGTTTATAGTGAAGGACAGGGAAGCCTGGCTTGCTGCAGTTCATGGGGTCACAAAGAGTTGGACACGACTTCGCAACTGAACATCAACAATGAATGAGTTAGTGAGTAGTAATAAATGTAATCCACAGAAATTAAACAAAAGAGAAAGTAAATTCTGAGAGAAAAAAATAAGCAATGGTAAAGACCGTGTTTATTGACAGTATATATAAGGAGTAGAAAGAACTAGAAGCAGTTGTTTTCTATAACCCCAAAGCTTAATATACCTAATATAACCCCAAAGCTAGACTTAAAAAGTCTCACCTCGAATGAAATCAGTTTTGGGTTGAAAGAAAATACAAGATGAAATAGGCCAAGTCAGAAAATAATACTAAGTTACTATATATTCTTGCTTAATGAGTCAGGTTTTACAATACAAGAGATATGCTCAATGATGTGATTTCATTAACTATATAATTTATTTAGTGTTTTTCAATTAGCAAGTCTTTCAGCAAGCATGGACTATGAGCTGACTTGAGGCTGTGCTATGTGATTGTGATTACATGAAAATAAATAAAATAGTTCCAGTCATGAGTTATCACATAAGTCTAGTGGAGAAAAAAAGACACTCAAATAGTAATAATACAATGTCTAGGGCAACGAGTCAAATGAATACAGAGGAAAGAAGAGGCACCAGCCCACCCTTGTGAGATGGTTCCTAGACGAGACAATGCTGAGGATGAGTCACTGTCTTCACAACAAACAAGGTCTGTTTTAAGCTGACCTGACTTGTCTACCTGCCCAGGTTCATACCTAAATATCTTCAGTTCTCCATCAGGGACCTTGTTCACAAAAAAATTGCAAACCCTTTAGCCCTTCCTTGTCCTTCTGTTGGAGCATGTTCAAATCTAATTCTCATAACCACCTTACAGGTGTGTATGCACGGGAGGAGAAGGAGACAGGAATGTATTACAGATTAATCCTTGAAAACAAAGAGAAACAAATGCAGAAAGTTAGATTATTTCTTTAAGCTTGAACATCTGTTAATCCAAAAGAATTCACTTCTCTTAAAAATTGGTGCATGTAAAATTCTATATGATGTTAAGCCATTTTTTTTTCAAACTAATATGTGGAAGTCTAGGTTATGAGTTTGAAAAATCAATGCTGAGAATAATGGGTGGAGGGACCCAATGAAAACCCTGGCCTCCTCATCATCTTTGACCTAAGCTGTCCCTCCTTTCATCTATTCTCTACATTGGCTTACGTTTTAAGACTTCATAAAAATATATATCAATTATACCATAGCTTAAACTCTATGTTAGTCTATACAGAAGAACTTCCTCTGTTATCACACATTCCTGAAAAGTCTTTTCACCCTAACATTTTTCCTGATCTGAGCACAGAATATGGATTTTCCATAAGCTTTGCTAACTTTGAGTAATTAAGTAGTAACCACAGTAAGACCTCAAGTATGAGTGTGTATATGCAATGCTATGATACCTCCATGTTTGTTTCTGTTGTATTCAGATTCGTCAATAATATGTTTCCACTTTATCTTTCCATATGATACACACCAGTTGTAATACAAAGCAGATCAAATTCAATTCAATTCATTTAATTCAATTCTGACCATGTGGTTCAAACTAAAACTTGGTTTAGGAAGAATGAAATATACAACACTAATTTTTAACCAGGAAAATCTCAGAGAAATAACAAGTCATATTCATTTGAAGAAGAAAAGTATTGTTTCCTCATTTCTACTCAACGTTACATAATTAATGTGTCTTTAATTATTTTTCACTTAATAAATTGATTACCAAAAATGTATAACAATAAAGGAAAAGTCCTGCACCATTTAGTTTCCAGTATAGTTCAGTGACAGATAAAAGAGCTAGACACAACAAAGTATAGAACTAAAGTTATTTTTATTTCATGAAACACGGTTTAGGTTGAAACTTTAACTTTCCTATTCCTAGTTGGCATGCAGTATAATACTCATTTGAGAATCACAAGATTTCTTCTTAGTGAAATGGATTAAAATTTTCTCTTTAGTATGAAAGAACAAAATTATTTTGAATAAAGAAGTGCAAGATGGAAGAAGATGGCAGAGGAGTAAGACAGGAGAGCCCCAGCTTCTCCACAAATACATCAAAACTCATCAAGATATGAAACCACTCCTACAAAGCAACCTCTGGGCGACAGCAGAAGACCCAGGCCTCCAGGGGACAGGCTAAGTTCCCTGAAATGAGGTAGGAGAGAGGAGAGAGACATCAAAAGGGAAAAGATTGAGAAATTCTGGGCACGAGCTTATGCTGGGTTGTGAAACAGGAGTTCTGTGCACACAGGGAAACTCCCTCACAGACGGGCCCAAAGGGGAGCTGCGAAGTCTTGGAAAAACCACACAAAGCAGGGACTTGGAGGGCAGGAAAGAGAGAAAGCTACACTTGTCAGCCTGTTAACGGCTCCTGTACTGTGGCCCCAAACAGACCGTGGGCTCGGGCTCAAGAAACCGAGAGTGGCAGCGGCTTACAAACTCAGCGAGCCCACAAAAACCTTGCAGCCCAGAACGCAGGCCCAGAAAGCCGTGTGTGAGCTGCAAACAAACACAGTGGGTGCAAAGGGCGGGGCTGGGGTGCTGATAGAGGGGAGGCAAACAAATAACCCTCCCCGCACCTCTGAAGGAACAAATAACCCCCGGGACGAAGAGTGCGGGCAGTGAGAGGAAATAGTGCACATAAACCCTCAGGACGCAGAGGGCAGCCCTGGGAGCCGAAAACAAGCCCACACTAGCCCCGCATTGCAGAGGCCAGCCCGGGGAAGAAATAAGCAACCTCCTTGAAAGAAAATTCAGAATAATGAGAGTAAAGATGCCCCAGAGACTTGAAAATAGAATGCAGAAAATGCAAGAAGCATTTAACACAATTAATACAGTCACTAAGGACATAGAAGAAATAAAGAATAAGCAAACATAGATAAATAACACAATTACTGAAATTAAAAATACTCTAGAGGAACCAATAGAATAACTGAAGCAGAGGAATGGGTAAGTGAGCTGGAGGATAGAATGGTGGAAATAACTGCTGAAGAGCAGAATTAAGGAAAAGGAATGAAAAGAATTGAGGATAGCCTCAGATATCTTTGGGACAATATTAAACACACCAACATTCGTGTTATATGGGTCCCAGAGGAAGAAGAAAAGAAGAAAGGCACTGAGAAAATTTTTGAAGAAATTATGGTTGAAAACTTTCCCAATGTGGGAAAGGAAATAATCAATTCCCAGAAACACAGAGAGTGCCTTACAGGTTAAACCCAAGGAGAAACACACAGAGACATATATTAATCAAGTTAACAGAGATTAAGCACAAAGAAAGAATATTAAAAACAGCGAGGGAAAAGCAACAAGTAACATATATGGGAAAACCCATACAATAAACAGCAAATCTTTCAGAGAAACTCTACAGGCCAGAAGGGAATGGCAGGACATACTTAAAGTACTGAAAGAGAAAAACCTACAACCACGATTACTATACCCTGCAAAGATCTTTTTCAAAATTGATTGAGAAATCAAAAACTTAACAGACAAGTGGAAGTTGAGAATTCAGCACCACCAAACCAGTCTTTCAACAGATACTAAAGGGACTCACATAGCCATTGAACACAAGAGAAAAAAAGACCTACAAAAACAAATCCAAAGCAGTCAAGAAGATGCCAAGTGGAACATATGTATCAATAATTGCCTTAAATGTAAATGGGTTAAATGTACCAACCAAAAGATACAGACTGACTGAATGGATACAAAAACAAGACCTACATATATGCTGCTTACAGAAGACCCACTTCAGACCTAGAGACACATACAGACTGAAAAAAAAGGATGGAAAAAGATATTCCATGGGCAAGGAAACCAAAAGAAAGCTGGAGCAGCAATCCTTATTTCAGACAAAATAAACTTTAAAATAAAGAACAGTATACGAGACAAAGAAGGACACTACATCATGATCATGAGATCAATCCAAGAAGACATAACAATTGCAAATGTCTATGCACCAAACTAGGAGCACCTCAATAAATAAGGCAAACACTAACAGGCATAAGAGAAGAAATTTACAGGAACACAATAATAGTAAGGGATTTTAACACCACTCTCATCACTGGACAGATTATCAAAACAGAGAATCAATAAGGAAACACAAATCTTAAATGAAACTTTAGACCAAATGGACCTAATTGATATCTTCACGACTTTAAATCCAAATGCAGAAGAAAACACTTTCTTCTCAAGTGCTCATGGAACATTCTCCAGGATAGACCACATCTTGGGCCACAAGTGAAGCCTCAGTAAATTTCACAAAACTGAAGTTGTGTTAAGTATTGTCTCTGACCACAATGCTATGAGACGAGATATCAACATCAGGAATAAAAAGAAAAGCAAAAAACACAAACTCACTGAGATTAAACAATGCATTATTAAATAACAAAGAAGTTACTGAAGAAATAAGAAAAGAAATCTCAAGATTCCTGGAAACCAATGACAATGAAAACGTGACAACTCAAAGCCTATGGAATTCAGCAAAAGCAGTTCTAAGAGGGAGGTTTATAGCAATATATACTTGCCTCAAGAAACAAGAAAAGCATCAAATAAGCAGCCTAATGCTCCATATAAAACAGCTGAAAAAAGAAGAACAAAAACAAAAACAAAAACACTAAAGCCAGCAGAAGGCAGGAGATCATAAAAATCAGAGCAGAAATAAATGAAAAAGAAATGAGGAAACAACAGCAAAGATTAATGAAACTAAAAGCTGGTTCTTTGAGAAGATAAATAAAATTGACAAACCACTAGCCAGACTCATCAAGCAAAAGAGGGGAAAAAATCAAATCAATAAAATTAGAAATGAAAAAGGAGAAGTTAAAACAGACAACACAGAAATACAAAAGATCATAAGAGAATATTATGAGCAAATATATGCTAATAAAAATGGACAACCTAGAGGCAATGGATAGATACTTAGGAAAGACCAGCCCCCCAAGACTGAACCAGGAAGTAATATAAATTATAAACAACCCAATTATAAATGCTAAAGTTGAAATAGTGATCAAAAACTTTCCCCAAAACAAAAGCCCAGGGCCAGATGGCTTCACAGGAGAATTCTATCAAACATTTATAGAAGAGCTAGTGCTTATTTTTCTGAAACTCTTCCAAAAATTGCAAAGGAATACTTCTAAACTCATTCTACAGAGGCCACAATCACCCTGAAGCCAAAAACATGAAAAGACAACATGAAAAAAGAAAATTACTGGCCAATGTCACTGATGAACATAGATGCAAAAGTCCCCAACAAAAGTCTAGCAAACAGAATCCAACAACACATTAAAAAGCTCATAAACCATGATCAAGTCTGGTTTATTCCAGGGATGCTAAGATTCTTCAACATATGCAAATCAAACAACATGATACACCATATCAACAAATTGAAAGATAAAAACAATATGATCATCTCAACAGATACAGAAAAAGCCTTCAACAAAATCCAGCATCCATTTATGATAGTAACATACAAAAAAATGGGCATAGAAAGAACCTACCTCAACATAGTAAAGGCCATATATGAAAAGCACACAGCAAACATTCTTCTCAATGGTGAAAACTAAAAGCTTTCCCTCTAAGATCAGGAACAAGACAAGGGTGTCCATTCTCACCACTATTATTCAACATAGTTTTGGAAGTCCTAGATATGGCAATTAGAGAAGAAAAATATATAAAAGGCATCCAGATCAGAAAGCAGAAGTAGTAAAGCTCTCACTGTTTGCAGATGACATGATACTATATATCAAAAACCCTAAAGATAGTATCAGAAAATTACTAGAGCTAATCAATGAATTTAGCAAAGTTGCAGAAATCAGTTGCATTTCTATATACTAACAATGAAAATCAAGCAGAGCAATTGAGGAATCAATCTCATTCACCATTGCAACAAAAAAGAATTAAATATGTAGAAATAAACTTACCTAAGAAGACAAAAGAACTGTATGCAGAAAATTATAAAAACACTGATGAAAGAAATAAAAAAATGACATAAACATATGGAGAGATATCCCATGTTCTTGGGTCAGAAAAACCAATACTGTGAAAATGACTATAATAGCAAATGCAATCTATAGATTCAATGCCATCTCTATCAAATTACCAATGGCATTTTCACAGAACTAGGACAAAAATTTCATAATTCAAATGGAAACACAAAAGATCCTGAATAGCCAAAGCAGTCTTGAGAAAGAAGAATGGAGCTGAAGGAATCAATCTTCCTGACTTCAAACTATACTACAAACATATATTATCTAGAGAGTATTGTATCGGCCCCAAAACAGAAATATAGACCAATGGAACAAGATAGAAAACCTGGAGATAAACCCACACACCTATGGATCCATTATTTTTGACAAAGGAGGCAAGAATATACAATGGGGCAAAGACAGCCATTCAAAAAGTGGTGCTGGGAGAACTGGACAGCTACATGCAAAAGAGAGAAATTAGATCACTACCTAATGCCACACACAAAGATAAACTCAAATTGGATTAAAGACCTAAATGTAAGAACAGTTCAGTTCAATTCAGGTGCTCAGTCGTGTCCGAATCTTTGTGACCCTAATGAATAGCAACACTCCAGGCCACCCTCTCCATCACCAGCTCCTGGAGTTTACTCATGTCCATCGAGTCGGTGATGCCATCCATCCATCTCAACCAGTATCTTCCACTTCTCCTCCAGTCCTCAATCCTTCCCAGCACAAGGGTCTTTTCCAATGAGTCAACTCTTTGCATGAGGTAGCCAATGAATTGGTGCTTCAGCTTCAACATCAGTCCTGCCAATGAACACTCAAGACTGATCTTTAGGATGGACTGCTAGGATCTCCTTGCAGTACAAGGGATTCTTAAGAGTCTTCTCCAACACCACAGTTCAAAAGCATCAATTCTTTAGCACTCAGCTTTCTTCATAGTTCAAGTCTCACATCCATACATGACCACTGGAAAAACCATAGCCTTGACTAGACGGACCTTTGTTGGCAAAATCTGCTTTTTAATATGCTGTCTAGGTTGGTCATAACTTTCCTTCCAAGGAGTAAATGTCTTTTAATTTCAAGGCTGCAATCACCATCTGCAGTGACTTTGGAGCCTCCCAAAATAAAGTTTGCCACTGTGTCCACTGTTTCCCTATCTATTTGCTACCAGGGTCCAGCCCCAGCGGGTCCAGGGGTCTTGAGGGATGAGTGGCATCGGCGAAGTACTGAGCTGAGTCAATGTGTTGATCAAGCAGTCTCTCTTTTTATTGTTGTTGGTTTTCAGTTTTATACCCAAAGAACATCCCCATTACATCACATATCATTCAAGGTAACATTTTTTTATCAGGTGCAGCTCTGTAGAGGCTTTGAGGGAAAGGCTAGGCTTGAAACTTTTTATTACAGTGACCTCAACCACTGTCTGTCTCATTCTGTTCTGAAATCCTTGTCTATAACTATTGTCTCACACCTGCTATTTTATACCTGTATGGAAAATAAAGGAGGGGTCAACTAAGACAAGTACAGCTGATTGCGTTATGTCCACACACTCAGGTTCTAGGAAAGGGGACAATGAGACAGTCTAGCAGCACTGCTTTAACAATAAAACCCTATTAACTTTATATAACTACTATAATGAAATCCTATGTCTACACTATCCTAAAGCAATCAATGTCTCCAACTATGCTGGCTACAGTTATGAGAATTCCTAAGTCCTATCCCTCCTTGTCTCTTCAAGGAAGGGAGCCTCCACCGTGGAGTGGACGGGGAGTGGGAGGTGGAAAGGTGACTCAAGTACGAACCCTTCTGGTGGTGGCTTTGCCATGACACCCAGAATGAATTCTTTCTAACTGGAACTGACTTACTGAGATGAGCTAATGTTCCGAGCATGAACACAACCCCCACGAAAAATACCAGGAGGGGCATTGCCCCAGGATGCCCCTAAGGAAAATCATCTTTGAAGTTTCCTTCTCAGTCTCATGACCTTGACATCCAAGCAAGGGGGCATCCTGATGGCTTCCAGCAATTTGCCATGAAGTGATGGGACCAGATGCAATGATCTTAGTTTTCTGAATATTGAGCTTTAAGCCAACTTTTTCACTCTCCTCTTTCACTTCCATTAAGAGGCTTTTTAGTTCCTCTTCACTTTCTGCCATAAGGGTGATGTCATCTGCTTATCAGGTTATTGATATTTCTCCCGGCAATCTTGATTCCAGCTTGTGCTTCTTCCAGCCCAGTGTTTCTCATGATGTACTCTGCATATAAGTTAAATAAGCATGGTGACAATATACAGCCTTGACGTACTCCTTTTCCTATTTGGAACCAATCTGTTGTTCCATGTCCAGTTCTAACTATTGCTTCCTGACCTGCATACAGGTTTCTCAAGAGACAGGTCAGGTGGTCTGGTATTCTCATCTCTTTCAGAATTCACAGTTTATTGTGATCCACACAGTCAAAGGCTTTGGCATAGTCAATAAAGCAGAAATAGATGATTTTCTGGAACTCTCTTGCTTTTTCTATGAGAGTCCAGCGGTTGTTGGCAATTTGATCTCTGGTTTCTCTCCCTTTTCTAAAACAGGCTTGAACATCTGGAAGTTCATAGTTCACTAATTGCTGAAGCCTGGCTTGGAGAATTTTGAGCATTACTTTACTAGCGTATGAGATGAGTGCAATTGTGCAGTACTTTGAACATTCTTTGGCATTGCCTTTCTTTGGGATTGGAATGAAAACTGACCTTTTCCAGTCCTGTGGCCACTGGTGAGGTTTCCAAATATGCTGGCATATTGAGTCACCACTTTCACAGCATCAGCTTTCAGGATTTGAAGTAGCTCACCTCGAATTCCGTAATCTCCACCAGCTTTGTTCATAGTTATGCTTCCTAAGACCCACTTGACTTCACATTCTAGGATATCTGACTCTAAGTGAGTGATCATACCATTGTGATTATCTGGTTCGTGAAGATCTTTTTTGTACAGTTCTTCTGTATATTCTTGCCACCTCTTAATAACTTCTGAATCTGTTAGGTCCATATAATTTCTGTCCTTTATTGAGCTCATCTTTGCATGAAATGTTCCCTTGGTATCGCTAATTTTCTTGAAGAGATCTCTAGTTTTCCCCATTCTATTAGATTTCCTCTATTTCTTTGTACTGATCACTGAGGAAGGGTTTTTTATCTTTTCTTGTTTTTCTTTGGAACTCTGCATTCAAATGGGTAAATCTTTCCTATTCTCCTTTGCTTTTTGCTTCTCTTCTTTGCACAGCTATTTCTAAGGCCTCCTCAGTCAGCCATTGTGCTTTATTGCATTTCTTTTTCTTGGGAATGGTCTTGATCCCTGTCTCCTGTACAATGTCACGAACCTCCATCCATAGTTCATCAGGCACTCTGTCTACCAGATCTAATCTCTTGAATCTATTTATCACTTCCACTGTATAATTTTAAAGGATATAATTTAGGACATACTTAAATGGTCTAGTGGTTTTCCCTACTTTCTTCAATTTAAGTCTGAATTTGGCAATAAGGAGTTCATTATTGGAGTCACAGTCAGCTACCAGTCTTGTTTTTGCTGACTGTATAGAGCTTCTCCATCTATAGCTGCAAATAATATAATCAATAGGATTTTAGTATTGACCATCTGGTGAAGTCCATGTGTAGAGTCTTCTCTTGTGTTGTTGGAAGAAATTTTTGGCTATTACCAATGCATTCTCTTGGCAAAACTCTATTAGCCTTTTCCCTGCTTCATTCTGTACTCCAAGGCCAAATTTTCCTGTTAGGCCAGGTGTTTCTTGACTTCCTACTTTTGCATTCCAGTCCCCTATAATGAAAAAGACATCTTTTTTGGGTGTTAGTTCTAGCTCTTGTAGGTCTTCATAGATCCGTTCAGCTTCAGCTTCTTCACCATTACTAGTCGGGGCAAAGACTTGGATTACCGTGATATTGAATGGTTTGCCTTGGAAACAAACAGAAGTTATTCTGTCATTTTTGAGATTGCATCCAAATTCTGCATTTCAGGCCCTTTTGTTGACTATGATGGCTACTCCATTTCTTCTAAGGGATTCTTGCCCACAGTAGTAGATATAAGGGTCATCTGAGTTAAATTCACCCATTTCAGTCCATTTTAGTTTGCTGATTCTTGAAATGTCGATGTTCACTCTTGCCATCTCCTGTTTGACAACTTCCAATTTGCCTTGACTCATGGACCTAACATTCCAGGTTCCCATGCAATATTGCTCTTACAACATCAGACTTTGCTTCTATCACCAGCCATATCCACAACTGTGCGTTGTTTTAGCTTTGGCTCTGTCTCTTCATTCTTTCTGGAGTTACTTCTCCTCTGATCTCCAGTAGCATATTGCATACCTACCGACCTGAGAAGTTCATCTTTCAATTTCCTATCTTTTTCCCTTTTAATACTGTTCCTGGAGTTCTCAAGGCAAGAATACTGAAGTGGTTTGCCATTCCCTTCTCCAGTGGACCACATTTTGTCAGAACTCTCCACCATGACCCATTCGTCTTAGGTGGCCCTACATGGCATGGTTCATAGTTTCACTGAGTTGGACAAGGCTGTGCTCCATGTGATCAGATTGGTTAATTTTCTGTGATTGTGGTTTTCAGTCTGTCTGCCCTCTGATGGAGAAGTATGAGGCTTATGGAAACTTCCAGATGGGAGAGACTACCTGAGGGGGAGACTGCATCTTGTTCTGATGGGCAGGGCCATGCTCAGTAAATCTTAAACCAATTTTCTCTTGATGGGTGGAGCTGTGTTCCCTCCCTGCTATTTACCTGGGGCCAAACTCTGGTGGAGGAGATGAGGATAATGGCGACCTCCTTCAAAGGATCCCATGCATGAACTGCTACACTCACTGTCCGCCAACACTGCAGCAGGCCATCACCAACCATCGCCTCCACTGGAGACTCCTGGGCATCTGAGGCAAGCCTGGGTCAGTCTCTTTTGGGGTCATTGTGCCCTTCTCCTGGGTCCTGGTACACACAAGGTTCTATTTGTGCCCGCCAAGAATCTGTTTCCCAGAGCCTAGTTTACTCATTATTAGAGAAATGCAAATCAAAACTACAACGAGCCATCACCTCACACCTGTCAGAAGGGCCATCATCAAAATGTCAACAAACAATAAATTCTGGAGAGGGTTTGAAGAAAAGGGAGCGCTCATGCATTGCTGGTGGGAATGTAAACGAATACAGTCATTATGGAAGATTTCATGGAGACTCCTTAAAAAGCTAGGAATAAAACCACCTGATGACCCAGCAATCCCACTCCTAGGCATATACCTTGAGGAAGTCAAACCTGAAAAATACACATGCGCCCCAATGTTCACTACAGCACTATTTACAATAGCTAGAACATGGAAGCAACCTAGATTTCCATCAACAGATGAATGGATAAAGATTATGATACATATATACAGTGGAATACTACTCGGCCATAAAAAACAATGCATTTGAATCTATTTTTAATGAGATAGATGAAAATGGAGCCCATTATACAGAGTGAAATAAGTCAGAAAGAGAAATATAAATATCATATAATGACATATATATATATTTAATTTTGGAATCTGAAGAGATGGCACTGATGAATTTATTTTCAGGGCACCAATGGAGAAACAAACATAGACAACAGACCTATGGGACACAATGGGAGGAGGGGAGGGAGAAGGGGAGATGTATGGAGAAAGTAACATAGAAATTTATAATGCCATATATAAAATAGATTGCCAATGGAAATTTGTTATATGACTCAGGGAACTCAGGGACTCTGTGACAAGCTGAAGGGTAAGGTGAGGAGGGAGGTGAGAGGGAGGTTGGGAAGGGAGGGGATATATGAGTACCTATGGCTGATTCTTACTGATGTATGACAGAAAACCACAAAATTCTGCAAAGCAATTATCCTTCAATTAAAAAAATTAAAAAAAAAGAAATGCATATAAGATAGATTGAGAAAATGTGTATTTTCTAAGATGGACCCACTGAAAATATTTGGGGGAGAATAGAAAAATAATGTATATTTATGCATAGACATCCATTTCGTTATTCATGTACATCCTGCTTTATAAAAGAAGCTGGCTATTTTAAATATCAAGAGGTTTATATTTCAGAGACAATATCATAGTAAATGTTATAATTCTTTGAAACACAATGTATAACTCAACCACGTTAATGATTCCTCACAGAGTCAATCTAAGAAGACTGACAAATCTCTTTGACTTTCTTCCAAAATTGTTGCATTAAAACCAAGGGAATATCATTTATTTATTTAATAAATACTATTTATTAAAAATAGTGAAAAAAAAGAATTGGGGTTTTAATCACTCATCATTTATTCACAATAAAAAATTTCCAGATAATTACTAAATCTTTAAAAAAAATTTAAATATGGTATTATATGTTACCTGAGTCAATGTTGTTTTTACATTTTAATTTTGGATTTCTAGCTGTTCAGTGTTAGTATAACATTCAAAGCGCTTCAAAGCCAGTATCTTCCATTTCTTTCCTTCTTTCTAGGCAAATTGATCAGTGGTGTTTTGAGGACTGGCTCTGTGCCCAGTTTCCACAAATGCCAGAGACTTCTGTGCACCAAGTTAATTAAAATTGACTGCTTGTTTTAGACAGAAGAAACAGACAGAATGCCGGATGGTTCTAAAGAGTGATTGAACAATTTAAGCAAACAGAATAACTTGCCTTCAAGCGAAAGAATAAAAATAGTTTATTATGTTGTCTTTGCTCAAAAAAGAAGCTTTAAAAGTTCTGGTTTTAATTGAAAAATATGAAATCTATACTTGAATCAAATAGAAACTTCTATGTTTGTCATACAAAAACAATAAAAAATATGCCAACCATCACGTCTCACAAAATCTATAAATTAGACTTTTTGATGACCAGTGTTTTAAGCAAAGGTTTGTTTAGATTACAAATACATACGAAATTTCATTTACTACTACCTGTAGGAAAGGTACATTTTGCAGTTAGGCATATATATGTCATCAATTAAATCTTGTTCTGAAGCTCAGGAAAACTAGAGTAAAATATTTTTAATACGGTTAATTGATATTTGAAGCTGGAATTGACTTTTAAATAGCACTCTGTCTAAATACTTGTGGAAATCCTTCTAGGTTCTATTGCATGAAAGTTATCAGCTTAAATATTTAATGTGTGATGTAAACACGGCTTAATGAGCTGCGACTTGACTCCATAGCTAGAGCTTGGACACTTTTTAGGCAGGAAATAGAAAGCAGTTAACATGTACTGAGAGTCTACTAAGTGGCAACAACACCACAAGATACAGGGTATTTAAGATATTATTTTTAATTCTCATCATAACTTTATTAAATGATTATGTATATACATATTTTACAGATAAAGAAACTTTCTTACTTTCTTAATGTAAGAAGACCATTGTTTTCTGTCACTCAGTCGTGTCCAACACTTTGTGACCCATGGACTGCAACACACCAACCTTTTCTGTCTTTCATCATCTTCCAGAGTTTGTTCAAATTCACATTCACTGAGTCGGTGATGCTTTCCAACCATCTCATCCTCTGTTGTCCCCTTCTCTTCCTGCCTTCTATCTTTGCCAGCATCAGGGTCTTTTCCAATGACTCGGCTCTTTGCATCAGGTGGCCAAAGTATTGGAGCTTCAGCTTTAGCATCAGACCTTCCAATGAATATTCAGCACTGATATCCTTTAGGATTGATTGGTTGGACCTCCTTGGAGTCCAGGGACTCTCAAGATTCTTCCCCAGTGCCACACTTCAAAAGCATCAGTTCTCTGGTGCTCATTCTTTTTTTTTTTTTGCTCAGTCTTATATATGGTCCAACTCGCACATACATACATAACTACTGGAAAGACCACAGCTTTGACTATATGGGCCTTTGTTGGCAAAGTAATGTCCCCGCTTTTTAATATGCCATCTAGGTTTGTCACAGCTTTTCTTCCAAGGAATGTCTTTTAATTTCATGGCTGCAGTCAACATCTGCAGTGATTTTGGAGCCCAAGATAATAATGTCTGTTATATTTCCATTGTTTCCTCATCTATTTGCCATGAAGTGATGGGACTGGATGCCATGACCTTAGTTTCTTGAATGTTTAATTTTAAGCCAACTTTTTCACTCCCCTCTTTCATTTTCATCAAGAGGCATTTTATTTTTTAATTTTTTTTTCTTTTTCTTTTTCTTTTTTTTTATTGTTTTTGCCATACATTGTCATGATATCACCATGGGTTAACATATGCTTCCCCTCC
>ML663563.1:3272172-3335162 GCA_007570785.1 Antilocapra americana | reverse complement strand
ATGTCATCTGCAAACAGAGAGAGTTTTACTTCTTCTTTTCCAATCTGTATTCCTTTGATTTCTTTATCTGCTCTGATTGCTGTGGCCAAGACTTCCAAAACTATGTTGAATAGTAGTGGTGAGAGTGGGCACCCTTGTCTTGTTCCTGATTTCAGGGGGAATGCTTCCAGCTTTTCACCATTGAGGATAATGTTTGCTGTGGGTTTGTCATATATAGCTTTTATTATGTTGAGGTATGTTCCTTCTATTCCTACTTTTTGGAGGGTTTTTATCATAAATGGATGTTGAATTTTGTCAAAGGCTTTCTCTGCATCTATTGAGATAATCATGTGATTTTTATTTTTCAATTTGTTAATGTGGTGTATTAGTTGGAGTTGCAGCTCAATATCCTGCAGGCAAGGATTGAGAAGATGCAGATAAGCTTTAACAAGGACTTAGAAGAAATGAAAAAGAGTCAAAATACAATAAATAATGCAATAAATGAGATCAAAAACACCCTGGAGGGAACCAACAGTAGAATAACAGAGATAGAAGACAGAATTAGTGAGGTAGAAGACAGAATGGCAGAAATAAATGAAACAGAAAGGAAAAATGAAAAAAGAATTAAAAGAAATGAGGACAATCTCAGAGACCTCTGGGACAATATTAAACGCACCAATATTCGAATTATAGGAGTCCCAGAAGAAGAAGACAAAAAGAAAGACCATCAGAAAATTCTTGAAGAGATAATTGTAGAAAACTTCCCTAAATTGGGAAAGCAAATAGCCACTCAGGTCCAAGAAACACAGAGAGTCCCAAATAGAATGAACCCCAAGCGGGACACCCCAAGACACATATTAATCAAATTAGCAAATATCAAATACAAAGACCAAATATTAAAAGCAGCAAGGGAGAAGCAAAAAATAACTCACAAGGGGAATCCCATAAGGATAATAGCTGATCTCTCAACAGAAACGCTTCAGGCCAGAAGGGAATGGCAAAACATACTTAAAGTCATGGAAGAAAACAATCTACAACCCTGACTACTGTACTCAGCAAGGATCTCATTCAAATTTGAAGAAGAATTCAAAATTTTCTCAGACAAGCAGAAACTGAGAGAATTCAGCAACACCAAACCAGCCCTCCAACGAATGCTAAAGGAACTTGTCAAGAGGCATTTTAATTCCTCTTTGCTTTCTGCCATAAGGATAGTGTCGTCTGCATATCTGAAGTTAGATATTTCTCACTGCAATCTTGATTCCAAGATTGTGGTTCATCCAGCCTAGCATTTCACATAATGTATTCTGCATATAAATTAAATAAGCAGGGTGACAATATATAGCCCTGAGGTACTCCTTTCCCAATTTGGAAGCAGTCCATTGTTCCATGTCCAGTCCTAACTGTTCCTTCTTTAGCTGCATAGAAGTTTCTCAGGAGACAGGCAAGGTGGTCTGATGTTCCTACCTCTTTAAGAATTTTCCACAGCTTGTTTTGATCCACACAATCAAAGGCTTTTGTGTAGTCAATGAAACAGAAATAGATGTTTTTTCTGGAATTCTCTTGATTTACCTATGATTCATTAGGATTAATTAACTTAAATTTAATAATTTCATTTATTGTGAGTTTTGATGAGCCCCTGAAGTTACCTTAATCTGTCCTTTTTAAACTGTTTAATTGTTAGACATTTAGAATAAATTCTTATTTGGAACTCTGTCAAGATCCAAGGTACTGAAAAATGAGCTTGAATCAAAACTATAAAATGACACACTGATACTCAGGCACTTTCCTCTGTAATGCTGACCAAACCTGAGTTTCTAATTTCCAGGAGAAGATAAAATTAAACCTAAACCCTATGTAGCTTGCCAATTCCTCTCTCCATGGGTTTCTCCAGGCAAGAATACTGGAGTGGGTTGCTAGTTCCTCCTCCAGGGGAATCTTCCTGACCCAGGGGGATCAAACCCGTGTCTCTTGCATTGGGATGCAGATTCTTTACCACTGAGCCACGTGGGAAGCCTATATGAAAGGAGGACTCAAAATAATTGGATGCCAACAGTCATAGTATCACAGGACAGCCTATATCAACAGAAGAAAAATAATATCTGAAAAAAGAGGTCAATAATCTCTAAAGTCATGTGATGTTGAGGTGCTTTTAACTGAAAGTTAATTGTCTAATATTCTCAACAAGGCATACCTCAACTAACAATCTCTAATATATCTCTGTACTATATTCTTACCCCACACAAACAAATAATTGAGGGAGGGTGAGTGTGGTTAGCAGGTGGATAATTGTAGACCTCCAATCCTCACTATCTTTTTCTTGTCAGAAAACGTTTCAGCATATTGCAAGTTTAATTTGCCTTTCTACTACTGAGACTGCCCTACTTGAAACCAAGTGTTACCTAATTGGCCATTGCTTATTTTCTTCACTAATTTATCAAATATTTTGGAGCACTTTCTGATGCAAAGTATGATGTTAGGTAAAGGGTATATGTTGCTGAATAATGATGATTATGATAGTAATTGTGATAATATTGATGTTCACTAGTCAAAATCTTTAGAAACACAATTGTAGTGAAATAAATTCAGTTTTAATTAACCAAGAAAGAACTTAATTCAAGGAAATGTGGGGATTTCTCAGTAAGGGGAATTTTGGAGCGGCTTTTTACAGGGTTGTTAAATTTCCTGGATGGTTATAAAAATAAATAAAGGAATTGGAGGCCTGGATTAGATCTGTTAAGAAGCAGGTTCAATTTGAATATTTAATATCTTGACTATTATCCAGCAGATGGGAGAATTAAAAAGGGACTAGAATTATCTTTAATAAACAAGAAGTAATCACTGATTTTGACTAGAAGGAGGCTTGTTATTTTTACAGACAAGAAAGGTCTTGTCCTTATCTTGTTCCTATCAGAGTTACAGAGTGAACTTGTCTACGTCTTGTTCTAGGAGGGTTTATGTTCTCAACTTATCACTTAACAATTTTACAGTAACAATTAATGGATTTTTTTAACTGTTTACTGTATGCCTAGCATCATTCTGAGCACATTAACTGTGTTAACCAATTTTGAACTTCGTAAAAACTTCTAAAATAAATATAGGTATTTTTCTGGTTTGAAAATAGGGAAGATAAGATAGGGATTTTTTTTTTAAATGGTTTCAGTGTGTCTGCCCTCTGATGCCCTCTTGCAATACCTACCGTCTTACTTGAGTTTCACTTACCTTGGACATGGGGTAACTCTTCATGGCTGCATGACATGATAATAATGATGGTATGATCACTCACCCAGAGCCAGATATCCTGGAGAAAGCATCACTATGAACAAAGCTAGTGGAGGTGATGGAATTCCAGTTGAGCTATTTCAAATCCTCAAAGATGATGCTGTGAAAGTGGTGACTCAATATGCCAGCATATTTGGAAACCTCAGCAGTGGGTTCCACAGGGCTGGAAAAGGTCAGTTTTCATTCCAATCCCAAAGAAAGGCAATGCCAAAGAATGTTCAAAGTACTGCACAATTGCACTCATCTCATACGCTAGTAAAGTAATGCTCAAAATTCTCCAAGTCAGGCTTCCACAATACGTGAACTGTGAACTTCCAGATGTTCAGCCCAGTTTTAGAAAAGGGAGAGAAACCAGAGACCAAATTGCCAACAACTGCTGGATCATCGAAAAAGCAAGAGAGTTCCAGAAAATCATCTATTTCTGCTTTATTGACTATGCCAAAGCCTTTGACTGTGTGGATCACAATAAACTGTGGAGAATTCTGAAAGAGATGAGAATACCAGACCACCTGACCTGTCTCTTGGGAAACCTGTGTGCAGGTCAGGAAGCAACAGTAAGAACTGGACATGGAACAACAGACTGGTTCCAAAGGAAAAGGAGTACGTCAAGGCTGTATATTGTCACCCTGCTTATTTAACTTATATGCAGAGTACATCATGAGAAACACTGGGCTGGAAGAAGCACAAGCTGGAATCAAGCTAGCTGGGAGAAATATCAATAACCTCAGATATGCAGATGACATCACCCTTATGGCAGAAAGTGAAGAGGAACTAAAGAGTCTCTTGATGAAAGTGAAAGAGGAGAGGAAAAAGTTGGCTTAAAGCTCAACATTCAGAAAACTAAGATCATGGCATCCAGTCCCATCACTTCATGGGAAATAGATGGGGAAACGGTGGAAACAGTGGCAAACTTTATTTTTTGGGGCTCCAAAATGACTGCAGGTGGTGATTGCAGCCATGAAATTAAAAGACGCTTACTCCTTGGAAGGAAAGTTATGACCAACCTAGATAACATATTGAAAAGCAGAGATATCACGCTAACAAAGGTTTGCCTAGTCAAGGCTATGGTATTTCCAATAGTCATGTATGGATGTGAGAGTTGGATGGTGAAGAAAGCTGAGACCGAAGAATTGATGCTTTTGAACTGTGGTGTTGGAGAAGACTCTTGAGAGTCCCTTGGACTGCAAGAAGATCCAAACAGTCCATCCTAAAGGAGATCAGTCCTGAGTGTTCATTGGAAGGACTAATGTTGAAACTGAAACTCCAATACTTTGGCCACCTCATGTGAAGAGTTGACTCATTGGAAAAGACCCTGATGCTGGGAAGGATTGGGGTCAGGAAGAGAAGGGGACGACAGAGGATGAGATGGCTGAATAGCATCACCGACTCGATGGACATGGGTTTGGGTTAACTCCAGGAGTTGGTGATGGACAGGGAGGCCTGGTGTGCTGCGATTCATGGGGTTGCAAAGAGTCAGACACAACTGAGCACTGAACTGAAGTGAAGATAGCTGTTTGCCCAAAGTCACACAGCAAGTAAGTGACAGAACTAGACCTGCAGTCTTAATTTCTGAATGCTATCAATATCAAGACTGCCATGTAAAAACATCATGACTTGTCACATTACACTCTTTAAAGAAGTTAACTTTGCTCACTACTTTTAGAAATTCCTTTCTCTGGCTATTGTGATCTCCTCTGGCTATTGATCTCCTCTGGTTATTCCTTCATACTATATAACACTCCTGTTTAAACTCCTTGGCTGGTGTTTCTTTACCAGACTGGTCATTTTCTTTTTCTTTCTTTTTTTAAATATAAATCCTATTATGATTAATTTCTTGGATTTTGTTTTTTGTCTATTCTCCACAAGCAGAAATATACACACAGAATTTCAACCACTCTATAAATGCCAATGACATTCAACGTTACATCTTCACTTATGTTGTCTCTCTAAATTCCAAATCATAATTTTAATTATCTAGATATTTCATAAGCATTTCAACATGCTGAAACTAAAATCAGTTTATCTCTACTTCTGCTACTACAAACGTAATAGAGCCCATAATAATCTCTTACTTAGAGTATTACAAGATTCTTATTACAAGTATTACAAGATCTTCCCACTCTAGTGTTTTTCATTTCCTTCTTGTCTTTTCCTTTATGTCTTCTTTACATTGTATACTGTAGAAGCTATCTAAAATGTAAATTCAAAAATATTCCATTCACATAACATCATTTATAATAACTTCAAGGCAAATGAAAAATGTGATACAAATCCACCAAAACATGTACAGACATATTCTGTATGCTAGAAGCTATAAAATACTATGAAAGAAATTCAAGAAGATTAAATAGACATATGCTGTACATATTTCAGAAAATGCAATGCACTAAAGATATCAACTCTCCCCAAGTTGATTTATATGTTTAATGCAACTCCCATTAAAGTCTTCAGCAAGGTTTTTTGGAGAGATAGAAAAATTTATTCTAAAATTTATATGGAAAGTCTTAGGACTTCAAATAGCTAAAACAATTTTGAAAAAGAAGAGTAAAGTGGGAGGAATCATTCTTACTGACATTAAGGTTTACTATATAATCATTCGAGGAGGTGTGATATTGGCAAAGGGACAGACATAAATAACTGAAGCTGATTAAAGAACCTAGAGACAGACCCACAGAAATATGCTCAAATTGTTTTGATAAAATTCCAGAAGCAATTCAATGAAGGAAGGGTGGCCTTTTCAAAAAATGAACAAACAGACATATATGGATGGAACAAACAGACGTATATACACACTTAGAAAAATAGAGAATCAGGCTAAATGCCACATCTTATACAATAAATAAGGCAATATGTATCACAGATTTTAATATAAAATGTAAAGCTTTTCTTTCAAAGTTTATGTTAAGAGGATTAAAAGAAAAGCTGTAGATGGAAAATATATTTGAAACCATGTATATGAAAAAATGCCTAATAAATCAAATAAAAAATTCTCAAACATCAACAGTAAATATCAATAGATAACATATCAGTTAGAAAACGGGCAAAACACATGAACAGATATTTTACCAAAACTATGTATAAATAGAATATAAGCACATTTAAAGATATTTAACACCCATTAACCATTAGAAAAATGCTAATTAAAATCATACTGATGTATCAGTACACACCTATAAGAAACTTTTAAATCTTCTCAGTTTATGAGCAAATACAGTTTCAGTTTTAGAACTGAGAATAACCATACCATTGGTGTGGTCAGCATTCTATCTTAGTACTTCACTGTTCAAATGAAGACTCAGTATTATGTTTTTGAGGGAAATATTTTGTCCAAACACTGAAGAAAAAAAGTGAATATTTCTTACAAAGTCTATGAGATGGATGGGAATTTTTGAATTCTTCATAAACAGATTCTTTATTCTAACATGAGAATATGAGGTTGGAGACAATATGGCACAGTAGAAGGTCTAAAACTCACCTCCTCCCAAAAAAACACCAAAATCACAACAGATGATAGAAGGAGTGCATTTGTGATAAAATCAAATCCCATACCCACTGCGTGGGTGATTCACAAACTGGGAAATAATTATATCACAGAGTTTCTCCCACAGGGATGAGAATTCTAAGCATCATCAATGTGCTCCTCAGAACTCACACACTGTCATTCATCTAAGTCCTTAACCTCTTTTTGAATATTTCTTTCACTTCCCCATTTTTACTGAAATTTTGGCTTTGATGAAATCAGCTCTCTTTGGAGTGGATCTCCCATCTCTCAACTCCCAACTGTTTTGAATCACTTGCCTCTGTATTTTATCATCTTCTATTTCTCCTTGTTTCAGTCCCCTATACATCTTTTTGAAACATAATTATGGTAACCCTTTTAAAATCTTTTTGTATTAGTTTCATAATTTTTCTCCTGATGATGAGTCATCATTTCCTGTTTTTGTACCCTGTACAGAGTAACTTAAGCATAATTCTTAAGTGCCTTAGGATTTTCATGATGGTACATAAACAACAAAGTCACCAGCTGCATTAGACTTTCCCATCCTTGAGATTTTGAAGTCAGGCATTAACTTCATTCCAGCCATGAAAGTCCTAGATGGCATCTTCTTCCAATATAAAGCTGTTTTATCTACAATGAAAATCTGTTATTTCATGTAGCCATTTTCATTATCTTAGCTATATTTTCTGAATAACTTGCTGCAGTTTCTACATAAGCATAGGATGCTTCACCTTTCAGTTTTATGGAGATGGTTTCTTTCCTTAAACCTCACGATCAACCTCTGATAGTTTTAAAGTATCCTTCTTCAGCTTCCTCAACTCTCTTCAGCCTTCAGAGGATTGAAGAGAGTTAAGGCTTTATTCTGGATAAGGTTTTTGCATAAGGGAACATTGTGGCTGGTTTGATATTTTATTGAGAACACTAAAACTTCCTCCATAAGCCTATTTTGCTTTATCATCATTCATGTGTTCACTGGAATAGAACTTTTAACTTCCCTCAAGAAATTTTTTTACATCCACAACTTTGCTGTTTGGTGCAAGACGCAAGGTTTGGCCTATTTTGACTTTTCAGCTTCATGCTAAGTACCGAAGAATTGATGTTTTTGAACTGTGGTGTTGGAGAAGACTCTTGAGAGTCCCTTGGATGGCAAGAAGATCCAAGCAGTCCATCCTAAAGGAGATCAGTCCTGAGGGTTCATTGGAAGGACTGATGTTGAAACTGAAACTCCAATACTTTGGCCACCTCATGCGAAGAGTTGACTCATTGGAAAAGACCCTGATGCTGGGAAGGATTAGGGTCAGGAAGAGAAGGGGACGACAGAGGATGAGATGGCTGGATGGCATCACCGACTCAATGAGCATGAGTTTGGGTAAACTCCGAGAGTTGGTGATAGACAAGGAAGCCTGGTGTGCTGTGATTCATGGGGTTGCAAAGAGTTGGACACGATTAAGTGACTGAGCTGAGCTGAGCTGAGCTGAGCTGAGCTAAGCTGAGCTGATGTCTTCCTCAGTAAACATAATCATGTCTAGCTTTTGATTTAAAGTAAGAGATTTCCTTTCGCTTGAACTGAGATCAGTCAATCCTAGTGTAAATCAGTCCTGAATATTCATTGGAAGGACTGATGCTGAAGCTGAAACTCCAATACTTTGGCCACCTGATGTGAAGAACTAACTCATTGGAAAAGACCCTGATACTAGAAAAGACTGAGGGCAGGCGGAGAAAGGGATGACAGAGGATGAGATGGTTGGATGGCATCATCGACTTGATAGACATGAGTTTGAGCAAGATCTAGAAGTTGGTGAAGGACAGGGAAGCCTTGTGTGCTACAGTCCATGCAGTCACAGAGAGTTAGACACTACTGAGAGATTGAACTGAACTGAAGCCAGTGTAGAATTATCAATTAGCCTAATTTTAATGCTGTCATGTCTCAGGAAGAAAGAAAGACCAAGGAACAAGAGAACAAGAAACAGGGTCAGTGGAGCAGTCAGAACCCACACATTAAGTTTGCCATTCTATAGTTGCATTTAGGATAAGAAATAGTATATCTAACTATTCTCTACATTTTCTCTAGGGATATAAACTCATAGTATTTGATTTTCCTCCCTTAGAATGCATACAGATGCGATGTCTTTTCCTCACTTAGGCTGAAATTTAACTTTGTTCTGGACAAGTCAGAGAAGTATCCTTACACTTCAGGATACTATTTTAAAAGAAAACACTGCAAGAAATGTGATATTGGCTTTCTTTAGAACCCCACTGCTTTCTATCCATACCAGCAAGTAGAACTCTATATTCCCCAAGTCTATAATATCAGAAAGAAGGTGAGGAATGAATTAGAGGTGATGTTTAATTATGCCTAATTACCTTATTTCTTTATGTGGTCCATGCAGAGAAAGAATAAACTTGTTATTTGCCTCTACTGCTCTGTTTTGATTTTAAAAAAATTGCAGTGCTAAGAAATGAAAGTGGTGCTTTATCCAGGTGTCTTAAGGATTAGCAAGCTGTTGTTCACTTTCTTATAATACACTCTTTTATTCTATAACATTTCCTGTTCTATGCAAGTGTTTAATACCATCAACAATACCATCTGAAGCCTTTTACACAGCAGGGTGATGCAGTTCCTATTACCAGTGAGACTTGACCATAAGGCATGCTTTAAGAAGACACAGCATCTGCCCCTGTGCACATGCAGTGGCACATCTCATCATTCAGTATCTCAGTGACTGCACAGAACAGGCGTTCCACCCATTTCTGTTGGGATTTTCTTCAGTGAAACCCTCCTCAAACACAACCATGTCCTTCCTGCTGCTTTGCTGGTGAGTAGTCATCTTCCCTGCCATCATCTGCCAGTGTCTCATTGGCTTTCTCTTTATTTCTCAGAGTTATGAGACATGTCAGTTTTCAGAGGTCAGTTGCTGCAATTCCCCCTTCCTCTTTACTTATTTACCTCTAGCAAAATCCCAAATCAGTCAATTCCATGAGTCTGGTACCCCATGGAGCAAAACAGGAAACTCTCAGAGACCTGTATCTTTATAACTGTAGGATGTAGTGTCTCAGAGTCTAATCATTATATCCTAATTCCTCTTACAGTGCTTCAGGATTTTTTTTCCTTACAGCAGAAAAGGAGTATAGTTCAGTGACAGGAAATTCAAAGTGATGGTTACATCTGGCCATTATTTTATGTAATGCTTGTCTTTTCGCATTATTTTGATATTCATTAAACTGATTTTTTTAATATGCTTATTTTTAGATCCTATAATTTAGGTTCAAATATCTGCATATCATTAAAAAAATTTAACTAGTACTACCTTTTGTCTTTTTGACATGTTTTTATTTATATATATTAATTAAAGTGCTCTTTTTAAATTGAGTTATAATTGACATACAACATTGTATAAGTTGGGTTTCCCTGGTGGCTCAATCTGTAAAGAATTTGCCTGCAACTCAGGACACCCGAGTTCAATCCCTAGGTCAGAAAGATTCCCCTGGAGAAGGGATTGGCTACCCACTCCAGTACTCTTGCCTGGAGAATTCCGTGGACAGAGGATCCTTGTGGGCTATAGTCCATGGGGCCTCAAAGAATTGGACACAACTGAGTGACTTTCACTTCACTATTGTGTAGTTTGAGGTGTACAAAATAATGATTTCATATATTTATATTGCAATATAATCACCACAATAATGTTAGCTAACACGTCTATCATGCCACATGATTACCATTTCTTTTAGTGCTAGGAACACTTAGAATCTAGCCTCTTATCAGTTTTAATGTTTCTAATACAGTGTTATTGCTTATAATCACTGTACTGTATATTAGATCTCCAGGACTTATTTATCTACTAGTTGCAGGCATGTACCCTTAAACATCATCTCTCCTATTCCACCAACCACCCTCTCTCCTTTTATGATTTCAGTTTCTGTAGCTTCTGTCTTTTAAAGGATTCTATCATCATTGAAATCAAGCTAAATAAAAATTATTTGGGGGATTGAAGGTTTTCAGAGGATTAAATTCTAATCTAGTAGGTAGTTGATGGTTTAGTCACTAAGTCATGCCCAACTCTTGCGACTCCATGGACTATAGCCTGCCAGGCACCTCTGTCCATGGGATTCTCCAGGCAAGAATATTGGAGTGGGTTGCCATTTCCTTTTCCAGGGGATCTTCCTGACCCAGGAATCGAACCCAGGTTTCCTGCATTGCAGGCAGATTCTTTACCAACTACAGGGAAGCCTCTAATCTAGTTGACTACTTTCAAAATATTTTTTTCATGTTATCACACTATACAATGTCTACTGTATAGTATGAGTTTACAGTTGTTTACACACACACACACATACATAATTGAAAAAGAAATCAATCCTGGCACAAGGCTGGCCTGTTATTTTAGTGCTATGCATTGCAGGCAGATTCTTTACCATCTTAGCCACCAGGGAAACCCACCCAAATAAACCCACCCTTTACTAAATCTTAAGATTATTTGTTTAACATAACATTGCCTAATGGCAGGTTTATAGAATCAAAAGAGTGATAGAGTACAAAAACATTTTAAATTTGAAATAACTTCTAGGTTATCTAATAAGAACAAAATTAGTCAACACAAGCAGATAAAAGTCAGTATTAAATAAGAACATATGCTAATGAAGACCTCTATTAGCCTAAATTCTTTATTGAAATATGTTTCTAGTATGCTGAATCGTCACCACCCTAGGGCATAAATAAGGCCACCCATACATTAAGATTCTGAACCCCCATCAAAATTAGCAAGAAAAGTTTTCTCAGAACTACCTCCCTTGACATTTCCCTAAATCTCAGTGTGCTTGTTGATAATGCAGCTACCAGCCCTGGTTTCTCTCAGTGTTTGATAGCATAGGAGGAACACAGATATATCTTTGGAGCTGAAAAACTACTGAGATTGATGACACCTGTGCTGAAAAATCTCGTGACATAACATACATTGCCACTGTTATTGTTCCCACTCTCACTACTGCTGGTACAGTCAATGTACCCAAAAATTATGAAATGATGGGAGAACATGAATACTGCTACTGCACATGGGTATACAATGCATGCCACCATTACACAGGGGAAGAAGACACTTCCTCTGTAATATATTCCTTTAAGCAGAAGAGGATAAATATCATCTCACACCTATCAGAATGGCTGCTATCCAAAAGTCTACAAACAATAAATGCTGGAGAGGGTGTGGAGAAAAAGGAACCCTCCTACACTGCTAGTGCAAATGCAAACTGGTGCAGCCACTACAGAGAACAGTGTGGAGATTCCTTAAAAAAAAAAAAAAAAAAAAAAAAAAAAACCAACTGGGAATAGAACTGCTATACAACCCAGCAATCCTATTGCTGGGCATAGACACCGAGGAAACCAGAATTGAAAGAGACACATGCACCCCAACATTCATTGCAGCGCTGTTTACAATAGCTAGGTCATGGAAGCAACCTAGATGTTCATTGGTACATAAACACAATCTAACATTCAATTCAGTCGCTCAGTAGTGTCCAACTCTTTGTGACCCCATGGACTACAGTACACCAGGCTTACCTGTTCATCACAAACTCCCAGAGCTTGTTCAAACTCATATCCATTGAGTCGGTGATGCCATCCAATCATCTCATCCTCTATTGTCCGCTTCTCCTCCTGCCTTCAATACCTCCCAGCATCAGGGTTTTTTCCAAGGAGTCAGTTCTTTACATCAGGTGGCCAAAGTATTGGAGTTTCAGCTTCAACATCAGTCCTTCCAATGAATATTCAGGAATGATTTCCTTTAGGATTGACTGGTTGGATATCCTTGCAGTCCAAGGAACTCTCAAGAGTCTTCTCCAACACCACAGTTCAAAAGCATCAAATCTTTGCACTCAGCTTTCTTTATAGTCTAACTCTCACATCCATACCTGACTTCTGGAAAAACCACAGCTTTGACTAGACACACCTTGGTCAGTAAAGTAATGTCTCTGCTTTTTAATATGCTGTCTAGGTTGGTCATAGCTTTTCTTCCAAGGAGCTAGTGTCTTTTAATTTCATGGCTGCAGTCATCATCTGCAGGGAATTTGGGGCCTCCAAAAATAAAATCTGCCACTGTTTTCATTGTTTTCCCATCTATTTGCCATGAATGGAACATTGCTCAGCTATAAAAAGGAACACATTTGAGTCAGTTCTAATGAGGTGGGTGAAACCGGAACCTACTATGCAGAGTGAAATAAGTCAGAAAGTGAAACAGCCATACCTTGTATCATTGCATACATATGGAATTTGGAAAGATGGTAAAGACATCCTATATGCAAGGCAGAAAAAGAGACACAGATGTAAAGATCAGAAGTTTGGACTCTGTGGGAGATGGCGAGGGTGGGATGATTTGAGAGAATAGCATTGAAACATGTATATTACCTTATGTAAAAAAGATGACCGGTGCAAGTTCAGTGCATGAAGCAGAGCACTCAAATATGGTGCTCTGGGACAACTCAGAGGGATGGAGTGGGGAGGGAGATAGGAGGGGTTTCTGGATGGGGGGACACATGTGAACCTGCAGCTGATTCATGTTGATGTGTGGGAAAAAAACATCATAATATTGTAAAGTGATAATCCTCCAATTAATTAAAAAAGAAACTTTAAAATGAAAACAGTTAATTTTCCTTCAAACTAAGTACATATATGTAATAAATAACCATTTCCACTTAAAAAAAAAACAAAGAAGAGGCTAAAAATTTTAAGAAGTTGGTGGCCCCAAAGTACCTGGAACTTAAAAGGTATGATCTTACATACAGTGCTTACCCTCACCATTGTGGTTACTCTTGGTCAAACAGCTGGGTTTCCCAGGGGATTTGAGGCTCTGACAAACTCACTTATTCTTGATGTTTTAGGAACCCCTGGAAGCACAGGGGTCACTCTCTGTTGAAGGCTGATGGATCAACTTAATTAAGATGACTGGCCCCGCTAGCCATCACTGTCCCTTGTGCACATGGTGGAACCACCAGGATGTCAACAGTATAATAAATATATGGTGGACAAGTGAATTCCCTGCAATTCAAGTTAAAATGGTGCTTTCTTCAGGGGTATATATACTTTATCAATGATATTACGTGTTTGGACTCCACAATTTACCAGGTTTCAGATTCATTCTTACTGGCAATTGTCTGTGGCACAAGTTGCCATGAGAATTGCTGAGACCAAAATTTTTCTAGCATCAGCCACCGTGGACTTGAACGAATGCTCCACTTAAATACACCATAGCACCTAGCTTATAAACTCTCTACCTTCTTGGTGAACAGACTGAAGAAACAATCTAGCTTTTGTCAGTATCAATATTATTAAATCAAGATGTTTATAGAGACAAGATCAGCAGTTACCAAGGGTTAGAAATGGTAGAAGGAGAGGTGGTATGGAAAGAAGCTATAGTTTTATGAAAAGGCCATACAAGGGATCTTTGTGGTGACAAAGATATTTAGTATCTTAACTGTGACGGTGGATACCCAACCTACAGATGAAGCTGTGTAAGAAACTAAACACACACACATGCACAAATGGGGAACTCAAATTAAAATTGGTGTATGTATCAATGCCAATATTCTGGCTGCCACATTCTATTGTAGCTTTTGCAAATGTTCCATTGAAGGAACCTGGGTAAAGTACACACACATTCTCTGTATTATTTATTAAACCTACATATCTAATTATCTCAATAATAATATCAATTAAAAGTTAGTCCTCAAATTCTACCCCCTTTACTTAGGCTTTCCCCTCCCAGGTAAATTCTTTTATGCAAACATATAAAACACATAGCCAAATTCATTAGTGATATCAAAACTCTAAAGGTTAAAGGGTATGTTGGAGAGAGGATATGAATTTAATTACTATGTATAAGCCCAGCTCTTGGGTCAGATAAAATATTCTCTTCTATGTATTAGGAAAAAATATACTATGAAATATCCTTATGCAAGCATATATTATGAAACATCTTTAGACAAAATTAAAGGAAGAAAGGAAGGGAAGGGGAGGAGGAGAAAGAAAGAGACACATGTAAGAATAGTGTGGAATAGTTATAAAAGATGGGATATATCATATTGCTTTATACTTACTTTTTTTGCTGTGGTTTTCCCAGTAGTCATATACAGATGTGAGAGTTAGATCATAAAGAAGACTGAGTGATGAAGAATTGGTGATTTTAAATTGTGGTGCTGAAGAAGACTTTTGAGAGTCCCCTGGACAGCAAGGAGGGCAAACCAGTCAATTCTAAAGGAAATTAGTCCTGAATATTCATTGGAAGGACTGATTTTGAAGCTGAAACTCCAATACTTTGGCTACCTGATGTGAAGAGTTGATTCCTTGGAAACACCACTGATGTTGGTAAGATGGAGTGCAGAGGAGAAGGGGGTGACAGAGAATGAGAATGCTGGATGACATTACCGACTCAATGGACATGAGTTTGAGCAAACTCCAGGAGATGGTGAAAGACATCGTGAAGCCTGGTGTGCTGCAGTTCATGGGGTCACAAAGAGTCGGACATAACTTAGTGACTGAACAAACACCAACTGAACAGAATACCAACGGTACTTATATTACCTCTATAAATTTAATCGCCTTCTGATTGTGAAATCCATTACAACTTAAACTAATCACTACACATACATACATAACACATACACCACACCTACATACATACATATGTAACTACATAAATCACTATAAAAATGTACTGTAAAGCAAATTGAAGTAAATGAATTTCATTTCATTCCTGGAAAGAATAGAGAAAATTAGAATAATCTGATATTCATTAGTCAAGAAAAAAATTGGGGGATATCTGAGGTAAATAATCGATGAAACAAAATTTTATATCATAAATATTTATAAACATGGACCCTTAGTTTAAAACAAACAAAAACTTTTGTTTAGTCTTTGTCATTTGATAAAATACAACATTATTTTATGTCCTTACTTTCAGAAAAGTGCAGAAGAGCATCCAAACACTGCCTAGGAAAAAGAATCTAGGTTTCTAGTTATATTGCCCATTAATCAGGTACTCCTTGTAGAGAAATCAAAGATCATACCTGGTCTGAGCATAAGATATAAGTTCTTTAATCTTTTGAGATTTAGAGTAAGACTTTATAGAAGATCTGATATTTGAGCTGGATTTAGATTCCAAATACTATGAAAGGGGAACTTCTGTGAACAAATATGAAGGGTTTATGATATTTTTGGAGAAATCATTAATAGTACTCTGTAGGAGCAGCTTGGTTTATGTAGTCAGAAGAAAAGGCTAAAAAACAGTTTGGTTCCAGATGCTGGAAAACCTTAAAAATTATTAAAGAAATTTAAAGCAGTGTAGTGACAATAGATCTGTGTTTCACAAACAGATTTTTTAATTTGCTTTCTATGTGTAATAAAGACTGAGGATGACAGACAAAAGTTAGAGACACTGGTTAAAAGAGTATTGTGATTATAGAGGTAATTAAGAGAGAAAGCCAATTCAGGAAATTGTGTTTCTTTTTAATTGACAGACTTCTAAGAATTGTTAATTAATTAAAAAGGGAGAAAAAGGGAAATGAGGGAGACAGAGAAATCTCTAATATGTGTTTTTAAATTGTAGATAGCTACATCATTCATGAAGATAACAGTAATAATAAAAGAAGTTAGAGATGAGAACCGACGGTATCCACAGGGAACTCTACTCAGTGCTCTGTTGCTGCTGCCTAGTCGCTTCAGTCATGACCAACTCTTTGTGACCCTATGAACTGCAGCCTGTCAGCCTCTTCTGTCCATGGGATTCTCTAGGCATGAGTACTGGAGTGGGTTGCCATGCCCTCCTCCAGGAGATCTTCCAGACCCAGGGATCGAATCCAAGTCTCCTGCATTGCAGGCAGATTCTTTACTGCTGAGTCACCAGGGAAGACCACTCAATACGCTATGGTGACCCAAATGGGAATGGAATCTAAAAAGGAGTAAATAAGCTACTCATAC
The DNA here is from genome assembly GCA_007570785.1 of Antilocapra americana. Taxonomy (NCBI): domain Eukaryota; kingdom Metazoa; phylum Chordata; class Mammalia; order Artiodactyla; family Antilocapridae; genus Antilocapra; species Antilocapra americana. Next base: position 3,318,441 of record ML663563.1, on the reverse strand, counting down.
ACATATAACTTACTTACTTTGCTGTAGAGCAGAAAACAACACAACATCATAAAGCAACTATACTCCAGTTTTTTAAAAAAGTAGTAATTAGTACTAGTAGTGGTAATAGTAATCAACTACTGTATCACAAAGACTAAACTAAATGATGTCACCATCGAGTAAGTGACACAATACACTATGTAACTTCTATAAGGTTTCATCTCTTTATCTTCAATCAGACTAAGGTTACTTGCATATAAGTTAAATGAAATAAAATATCTCTATTTTATAAATTCAGTTCAAGGCCACTTATTTGATAAATATAGACTCAGGACACAATTTCTAATTATCATATAATTATCCTATCTATTAAATGAAGAGAAGAACAGCAAGTGGGGAAGAATCAGAGAGACAGCTGAAGAGAACAGTAACCACCATGTTGTGATTGTGGTGGTGATGATGATAATAACAGCAACAACAAACAATTTGTAAGTACTTATTATGAACAAGACACTATTCTAAGTATTTTACATGATTAATTTATTATCATTAAAAGTTTTATAAGTTAAACACTGTTCTTATAATCCCCAACAGAAGGCTAGTTGGTGGCTCACACTTGGGTATGTCCTAACCCCAGGAACCTGCAACGAAACATGACTGTATTTGTAAAGGGATCTTTTCAGAGGTAGATAAGTTAAGTATTTTGAGATGAACCCATCCGGGACTGCACAGGTTATCCCTAAGTGTGTCCACATGAGAGCTGGCAGAAGACAAAGCAATGGGAAGACAGAGGCAGAGACTGCAGTGATGCAGTCACAGGGATGTGACGGCCACCAGAAGCTGAAAGAGGCAAGGAATGATTCTCTTCTAGAGATTCCAGAGGGAGAACAGCCCTGCCAATACACTGATTTCAGACTTCAAGCCCCAGAACTATAAGAGAATAATTTTGGTGTTCCGAGCCACCCAGATTGTGGCCACGTGTTATGAATCCCTTGGAAACTAACACACTATCAATTTATTGCTCTTCCATATCAATCTTCCTTGTCTGTTCTGTGAAAATTGAGTAGGTGCATTAAATATTTCTCCTTTGCAGTTGGCTCCCTATTTAAGCTTTGACTGCAGACAGCACTGGAGGGACACTGAAGAAGGGACATCTCTTCAAAGTCTTGGTGTTTTCTTTTAAATTGTGTTTTGTTTTCTTGCTTTGGCTGCATGCCTGCCAGTGGTTTGTATGAAGGTTCAGTGGTGCTCTCCCACACTGAGTTTCAGCTGCAACCCTATGGGACTATTCCCAATGAGACGCCAAGATACCTCTCAGGGCTGATTTCCTGGTCTCAAGTTGACATGTCACCAGAGAGTTAATTCCTGTTTGCTGGACCTGGCTGTCACTCTCTACCCACCAGGATCCCTTCTGACCTGGAATCACACAGAGAACTTCTCTATAATCTATTTAGTTATAACTAATGAGAACTGAATCACATTATATATAGCTAATGAGATCAGAATAAAATCCTTGCTGCTGCTGCCGCTAAGTCATTTCAGTCATGTCCGACTCTGTGCGACCCCATAGACAGCAGCCCACCAGGCTCCCCTGTCCCTGGGATTCTTCAGGCAAGAACACTGGAGTGGGATGCTATTTCCTTCTCCGATGCATGAAAGTGAAAAGTGAGAGTGAAGTCGCTCAGTCGTGTCCAACTCTTTGCGATCCCATGGACTGCAGCCTACCAGGCTCCTCCATCCATGGGATTTTCTAGGCAAGAGTACTGGAGTGGGTTGCCATTGCCTTCTCCAGAATCAAATCCTTGGAGACAACTTATAAAAGGTAAAGAGAGTTCTCAAAAAATAATGTAAGGCTGAGGGTTGTATTTCTCAGGTACACTCCTCAGCACTATAGTATTTTTCGAGAACACTTTTTACCAGTTTCAAGAAATCCCCGTTACAGTTCACAAATTAGTTTATATTAAAGGTCTATTTTTCAAATTACCATGTGCTTCCTGCTTGGACTGTGATTGAAATATCCATCTTACGTAAGAGGACGCTGATGCATAAAAATGCTAGTTGACTTGCCTAAGTTTCACACAGTAATTGGCAGAATCACTACTCAAAGTCAAAATGTAAGGTTTACCATTTGTAGTCACTGGATTGTAAAACAAATAAAAAACTGACAGGAATGAACTAGATATTTGGCATATTAAATTAGAGATAACTGCAAAGTAACTAGATGAAAGAAAAGAAACCTATTTTTTCCTATTTCGTTTTTCTGTTTCCCCTATTCAACACTCTACACTCACCTCTAGACACCAGATGAAAGGAAATCCCTTGTTTTTCTGTTTAGTGTTCGCAGCATACTTTTTACTCCACGTGTGTAATTTTTCCACACCAAGCAATTCTTGCAGTTATTTAGGGACACAGGATATATGTCCTAAACTCAACTCTGACGGTACCTACCTGGACTCAACGTCAGATCTCAGAGGTTAAAGATTCATTCCACAAGACCACTCCTCCCCATCTCTGATGCAAGTTTCAAGTCCAGTTTGTTACTTGTACTTCTGATCGACGTGCATGTGTGCTCAGTTGTATTTGACTCTTTGCAACCTCATAAACTGTAGCCCACGAGGCTCCTCCATCCATGAAATTTTCGGACCAATCAAGTATACATGAGAAGTTCCCTCCTTAAGCTCAATAATTTGCTAGAACAGCTCTCAGCAATCAGGAAAAACAGTTGTACTGGATCTTCAGTTGATTAACAGCCAAATAAAAGAGATCCATAGGGCCAAGTATAGGGATTATATAAGAGAAGCATCCTTTCCAGGCCCACCCCCATCTTAGAACTTCCACGTGTTACCCAAGCTAGAAGCTCTCAAAAACTCATATTTTAGGAATTTTTAAGGAGGCATGATTGATTAAATCACTCACCATTGATTATTATTTCAACCTCTAGCACCTTGCCCCACTCCAGGGATCAAGGAAAGTTCCAACTGAAAGTTCCAAACCTCTAATGAAACAGTTTGGTTCCACTGACAACCAGCCCACATCCTGTGATTTTCTAGAAGGTTTCCAAAATTAATCTCATAATATAAACCCAGATGAAGCTGAAAGAGCTTGTTATGAAGCAAAAGACACACTTTTCTCTTTTATGGCTTTGGAGATACTTCAGGAACTGAGGACAAATGATTGCATATTATAATTAAGGATACTTCTATTGTCTTCATCATTTAGGAAGTTACTAGGATTATATGATTTTCTTGCTAAGAACAAGGACAAAGACCAAAGATACATTTCTTCTTATAAATCATAATATCACACGAGGCCATATTTATAGTAATCATTTGGCAAGTATAATGTTCACTGATACCTATAATGTTGATGTTCACTCTTGTCATCTCCTGTTTGACCACTTCCAATTTGCCCTGATTCATGGACCTAACATTTCAGGTTCCTATGCAATATTGCTCTTTACAGCATTGAACCTTGCTTCTATCACCAGTCCCATCCACAACTGGGTGTTGTTTTTCCTTTGGATCCATCTCTTCATTCTTTCTAGAGTTATTTCTCCACTGATCTCCAGTAGCATATTGGGCACCTACCAACCTGAGGAGTTCATTTTTCAGTGTCCTATCTTTCTGCCTTTCCATATTGTTCATGGGGTTCTCAAGGCAAGAATAGTGAAATGGCTTGCCATTATCTTCTCCAGGGGACCACATTCTGTCAGACTTCTCCACCATGAGCTGTCTGTCTTGGGTGGCCCCACATGGCATGGCTTAATTTCACTGAGTTAGACAAGGCTGTGGTGCATGTGATCAAATTGTCTAGTTGTCTGCGATTGTAGTTTCAGTCCGTCTGCCCTCTGATGCCGTCTCAGTGCCTACTGTCTTACTTGGGTTTCACTTACCTTGGATGTGGGGTCTCTTTTCATGGCTGCTCCAGCAAACTTCAGCCACCGCTCCTTATCTTGGATGTGGGGTAGCTCCTCCCGGACACCGCTCTGGACCTCGGACATGGGGTAGCTCCTCTCTGAGGTGCCTGTGTGCCGTTGTAGCTGCCCCGCCTGTGCACCTTCACAGCCGCTGCCACTGGATTATAGAAAAAGCAAGAGAGTTCCAGAAAAACATCTATTTCTGCTTTATTGATTATGCCAAAGCCTTTGAATGTGTGGATCACAATAAACTGTGGAAAATTCTGGAAAAGATGGAAATACCTGACCATCTGACCTGTTTCTTAAGAAAACTGTGTGCAAGTCAGGAAGCAACAGTTAGAACTGGACATGGAATAATAGACCGGTTCTGAACAGGAAAAGGAGTACGTAAAGATGGTATACTGTCACCCTGCTTATTTAACTTATATGCAGAGTACATCATGAGAAACGCTGGGCTGAAAGAAGCACAAGCTGGAATCAAGATTGCCAGGAGAAATATCAATAACCTCAGATATGCAGATGACACCACCCTTATGGCAGAAGGTGAAGAAGAATTAAAGCACCTCTTGATGAAAGTGAAAGAGAAGAGTGAAAAAGTTGGCTTAAAGCTCAACATTCAGAAAACTAAGATCATGGCATCTGGCCCATCACTTCATGGCAGATAGATGGGGAAACAGTGGAAAAAGTGGCAGACTTTATTTTTCTGGGCTCCAAAATCATTGCAGATGGTGATTGCAGCCATTAAATTAAAAGATGCTTACTCCTTGGAAGCAAAGTTATGACCAACCTAGACAGCATATTAAAAAGCAGAGACATTACTCTATCAACAAAGATCAATCTAGTCAAGGCTATGGTTTTTCCAGTAGTCATGTATGGATGTGAAAGTTGGACTATAAAGAAAGCTGAGCACCAAAGAATTGATGCATTTGGACTGTAGTGTTGGAGAAGACTCTTGAGAGTCCATTAGACTACAAGGAGATCCAACCAGTCCATCCTAAAGGAGATCAGTCCTAGGTGTTCCTTGGAACGACTAATGCTGAAGCTAAACTCCAATATTTTGTCCTGATGCAAAGAGCTGACTCATTCAAAAAGACATTGATGCTGGAAAAGATTGAGGGCAGAAGGAGAAGTGGACAACAGAGGATGAGATGGTTGGATGGCATCACCGACTCAATGGAAATGGGTTTGGGTGGACTCTGGAATTTGTTGATGGATAGGGAGGCCTGGTATGCTCTGGTTCATGGTGTCACAAAGAGTCAGACACAACTGAGTGACTGAACTGAAGAATAATGTACAGATTAAAGAGAAAAATGGAAACACTGTACATCTAGATGATACCAATAAGTATATGTATCATTCTAAAAGAGAGTTTGGAGCAGTGGGTACAATCTGGAAAGAGTCTCATAGATCACAGAGGTTCACAGATATACTGTGAACAGATAGGGTGGAGGTCCTCAGAGAAAGGGAATCTGGCTTTCTTGACATAAGAGAAGCCACTTTTGGCCTAAGTCATTTAGTGATCTAAGTCTGGCCACATGGCTAGACCATGAACAGTTCTCAAGAAAAAGAAGAATGAAAGAATAAATGACTGTTATCAAGCAAGAGAGGGCTTCCCTGGTAGCTCAGTTGGTAAGAATTTGCCTGCAATGCAGGAGACCCTAGTTTGATTCCGGGGTCAGAAAGATCCACTGGAGAAGGGATAGGCTACCCACTCCAGTATTCTTGGACTTCTCTATTAGCTCAGCTGGTAAAGAATCCACCTGCAATATGGGAGACCTGGGTTTGATCTCTGGGTTGGGAAAATCCACTGGAGAAAGCAATGGTTACCCACTCTAGTATTCTGGCCTTGAGAATATACTATACAGTCCATGGAGTAGCAAAGAGCAGGCCATGATGAAGGAAACTAAGGAACAAATGACTGTTATCGGGCAAGATAAGTAAGAACAGCAAAGACAATAAACCAGTTTTAAAGGCTGTCTCAGTTCTATCTTAATGGTAAGGATTAGCCTGAAGGATTTTCTTGAGTTGTTTTGCAGAATTCAAAGCCCTCTCTAACCTCAGCCACTGCCTGGGAAGCCCTGTGCTAAAGCAGGAGACACAGAAGACACAGGTTCTATCCCTAAATCAGGACAATCCCCAACCCACTCCAGTATTCTTGCCTGAAGAATCCCAAGGACAGAGGAGCCTGGTCGGGTACAGTCCATGGGGGTGGCAAGAGTCAGACATAACAGTATGCATGCAGTGCAGCCTCAACCTTCAGACCAACTGGAACACGAGAAATGATGATTTTGACCTTTCCTGACCCTCATAAATTCACTTAACTAAAACCCAGACTCTCAACTTTTGCCCTGAATCTGTGCTGAATTCTTCTCTGTTCAAGCCCCTGCATGAATATGCATATACCACTCAAATCTTTTCATGAATATGCATATATACCCTTAGGTTGAAACTTCCTCAATTTTGCTGTTCGGAAATACACTGCTATGGGAAAGATCCCTGATGTTCTCCTTACTTGCTGCAAGTAAGAACTTCTTCCTTCTCCCAGTCATTGCCTTGGCCATGTCTTTTAGCTGGATACCCACCCAAGAGGCAAATCAGCTTTCAGATAACAATACTCCATTTGGCCTATAAAGTAACAGCCTTCAAGATGCTTTGGAAACTATCTAGTCCACAACATTTAAAAATCAGGATGCTTCACATAATAACAATAATTTTAGCTCCTCTGAAAAAAAAATTAGAATATTGCAACTTTCTCTCTCTCTCTCTCTCTATATATATATATATATATACATGGATTAAAACCAAGGGAGTAAAGGAAGTGAATTGAGATTACTGCAGACAATGAATAATCTTTTACTTTAATGGAAAAGTAACCAAAAATTGTGTTACAAATTTATATATGTATGAATTATGACATATAAGCAATTTTAATATGTCAGAAAGTTAATTCACAGTAACACATGTATAATGAGAAATAATGAACATGAACTCTTGACTTTTAATCCATGTTTTGGAAGAGTATCTGAGATTTTAAGTAAATACAAGATTCTGGTCATGGTTATTAATATATTAGCAAAAAAAGATCTTTGGAAAAATTTAAATATTCTGAACAAACACTCCATTTTTGGTCAATGTTCCACCCAAATTTAGTCACACATGCACACACCAACAACAAAGCTCATTCTTACTTTGTTGTTGTTGTTGTTCATGCTGCACAGCTTGTGTGATCCTAATTTCCCAACCAGTGCCCTGAACAGTGAAAGTGCAGCCCTAACCACTGAACTGCCAATTCTCAATAAAACACATTTTAAAATCATTATAATCATTTTCAAAATGTAAACTGAACTTTAAATCTTAAAGAACAAAAGAAAAAAAATGCTCATTAGTGCTAAAGAACGTTTTAAAAAAGTTTTATTCTTGGAAAATGGTACACGACCAAGTCATAATAACTTTCTAAGTCTGCATAACGTATCAGGACGATTCCAACTCTCCCATTTTAATATTGTTGCACTGTGGATCATATCACTCATTTAAATCTTATCATTCCTCTTCATTAAAACCTTTTTGCTCTACTTTCAAGGTAATATCTTCAAAATAAAAGATTATGCCATATGCTTATTTTTAAAAAATTATGTGTTTAGAAAATTTAAGTCTTAATTTAATCCTCTCTTAATTTGTACTGCCCTAACTTGCTTTATTCCCTCTGGCTTATTTATTTTATATACTTAACTTTCACCTTCAGTCCTTGCTTAGATTTTCAACCTATATTGACCTCTTTAAAATATAGATTCAGGAGTGCTGTAGAGGGGCCGCAAGGAGACGTGTGCTGGCATTGGCCCTTGGGGAAGGCTGCTTTCTAAGATTCAAACCTTCTTTTCAGTCCTCTCCCTACTTGCCACTGGGCACCTGATCTGGAGGAGCCAAACCGTCTATTGGTGCCAAATAACATGGTAAACAGTGGTGTGGAACCAGGCATCCAGTGCGCAGGGCCTGGGCCTCCTTGCCTCGCCTCAACTCGCCAGGACTTTATAAGATTCTTTTCCCATATGGATTATTACAGAATGTTGAGTAGAGTTCCCCGTGCTATACAATGAATGCATCTCTTCTTCTGCCATGCTGGATCTTGTCTCACCAAAACTTCGGTGTGAATTGGAGGCACTGTGATCTTTCTGGAAGGTAGTATTCTCAATGTTGACTTCACAAGCTAAACAGTTTTATCACTTTCCCCAACCAGGAAACCTTGACAACCCACCCAGCCAACCCCACCCACACCAAGGAACCTCCCCAATAAAGAGGAACCACAAACTGCCAGAATATGGAAAGGCCACCCGAAACACAGCAATATAAACAAGATAAAAAGACAGAGAAATACCCAGCAGGTAAAAGAACAGGATAAATGCCCACCAAACCAGACAAAAGAGGAAGAGGTAGGGAATCTACCTGATACTGATACAGAATTCCAAATAATGATAATGAAAATGATCCAAAATCTTGAAAACAAAATGGAGTTACAGATAAATAGCCTGGAGACAAGGATCAAGAAGATGCAAGAAAGGTTTAACAAGGACCTAGAAGAAATAAAAAAGAGTCAATATGTAATGAATAATGCAATGAATGAGATAAAAAACACTCTGGAGGGAACCAACAGTAAAAGATGGAGGCAGAAGATAGGATACGTGAGGTAGAAGATAGAATGGTAGAAATAAATGAAACAGAGAGGAAAAAAGAAAAAAGAATTAAAAGAAATGAAGACAATCTCAGAGACCTCTGGGACAATGTAAATGCCCTAACATTCGATTCATAGGAGTCCCAGAAGAAGAAGACAAAAAGAAAGACCATGAGAAAATACATGAGGAGATAATAATTGAAAACTTCCCTAAAATGGGGAAGGAAATAATCACCCAAGTCCAAGAAACCCAGAGAGTCCCAAACAGGATAAACCCAAGGCAAAACACCCCAGACACATATTAATCAAATTAACAAAGATCGAACACAAAGAACAAATATTAAAATCAACAAGGGAAAAACAACAAATAACACACAAGGGGATTCCCATAATGATAACAGCTGATCTTTCAATAGAAACTCTTCAGGCCAGAAGGGAATGGCAGGACATACTTAAAGTGATGAAAGAAAATAACCTAAAGCTCAGATTACTGTATCCAGCAAGGATCTCATTCAAATATGAAGGAAAAATTGAAAGTTTTACAGACAAGCAAAAGCTGAGAGAATTTAGCACCACCAAACCAGCTCTCCAAAAAATGCTAAAGAATCTTCTCTAGACAGGAAACACAGAAAGGATGTATAAAATCAAACCCAAAACAATAAATTAAATGACAACAGGATCATACTTATCAATAATTATTTTAAATATAAATGGATTGAATGCTCCAACCAAAAGACAAAGACTGGCTGAATGGATGCAAACACAAGACCCCTATATATGTTGTCTACAAGAGACCCACCTCAAAACAAGGGGCACATACAGACTGAAAGTGAAGGTCTGGAAAAAGATATTCCATGCGAATAGAGACCAATAGAAAGCAGGAGTAGCAACTCATATCAGATAAAATAGACTTTAAAGCAAAAGCTGTGAAAATAGACAAAGATGGACACTGCATAATGATCAAAGGATCAATCCAAGAAGATATAAAAATTATAAGTATATATGCACCCAGCATAGGAGCACCACAGTATGTAAGACAAATGCTAACAAGTATGAAAGGGGAAATCAACAACAACACAATAATAGTGGGAGAATTAAATACCCCACTCACACCTATGGCTAGATGAACTAAACAGAAAATTAACCAAGAAACACAAACTTTTGATACGATAGACAAGTTAGACCTAATTGATATCTATAGGGCATTTCACCACAAAACAATGAATTTCACATTTTCCTCAAGTGCACACGGAACTGTCTTCAAGATAGATCACATCCTGGGCAATAAATCTAGCCTTGGTAAATTCAAAAAATTGAAATCATTCCAAGTATCTTTTCTGACCACAGTGCAGTAAGATTAGATGTCAATTACAGGAGAAAAACTATTAAAAATTCCAACATATGGAGGCTGAACAACATGCTACTGAATAACCAACAAATCACAGAAGAAATCAAAATATTCATAGAAAAGAATGAAAATGAAAACACAATAACCCAAAACCTATGGGACACAGTAAAAGCAGTGCTAAGGGGGAGTTTCATAGCAATACAGGCTTACCTCAAAGAAATAAGAAAAAAGTCAAATAAATTACCTAACCCTACACCTAAAGCAACTAGAAAAGGAAGAAATGAAGAACCCCATGATTAGTAGAAGGAAAGAAATCTTAAAAATTAGGGCAAAAATAAATGCAAAAGAAACAAAGGAGACCATAGCAAAAATCAACAAAGCCAAAAGCTGGTTCTTTGAGAAGATTAAAAAAAACAAAAACAAAAACTGACAAACCATTAGCCAGACTCATCAAAAAAACAAAGGGAGAAAAATCAAATCAACAAAATTAGAAATGAAAATGGAGAGATCACAACAGACAACACAGAAATACAAAGGATCATAAGAGACAACTATCAGCAACTATATACGAATAAAATGGACAACTTGGGAGAAATGGGCAAATTCTTAGAAAAGTACAACTTTCCAAAACTGAACCAGGAAAAAATAGAAAATCTTAACAGACCTATCAGAAGCATGGAAATTGAAACTGTAATCAGAAATTTTCCAGCAAACAAAAGCCCAGGACCAGACGGCTTCATAACTGAATTCTATAAAAAATTTAGAGAAGAGCTAACACCTATCTTACTAAAACTCTTTCAGAAAATTGCATAGGAAGGTAAACTTCCAAACTCATTCTATGAGGCCACCAGCACCCTAATACCAAAACCTTATAAAGATGCCACACACACACACACACACACACACACACACACACACACAAACAGGCCAACAACTCTGATGAGCATAATGCAAAAATCCTTAACAAAATTCTAGCAAACAGAATCCAAAAACATATTAAAAAGATCATACATCATGACCAAGTGGGCTTTATCCCAGGGATTCAAGGATTCTTCAATATCCACAAATCAATCAATATAATACACCAAATTAACAAATTGAAAAATAAAACCACCTGATTATCTCAATAGATGCAGAGAAAGCCATTGACAAAATTCAAAATCCATTTATAAAAAAAAAAAAAACCTCCAGAAAGCAGGAATAGAAGGAACATACCTCAACATAATAAAAGCTATATATGACAAACCCACAGCAAACATCCTCAATGGTGAAAAATTGAAAGCATTTCCCTTAAAGTTAGGAATAAGACAAGGGTGCCCACTCTCACCACTACTATTCAACATAGTTTCAGAAGTTTTGGCCACAGCAATCAGAGTAGAAAAAGAAATAAAAGGAATCAAGATTGGAAAAGAAGAAGTGAAACTCTCACTGTTTGCAGATGACATGATTCTCTACATAAAAAACCCTAAAGACTCCACCAGAAAATCACTAGAGCTAATCAATGAATATAGTAATTGCAGGATATAAAGTCAACACACAGAAATCCCTTGCATTCCTATACACTAACCATGAGAAAACAGAAAGAGAAATTAAGGAAACAATTCAATTCACCATTGCAACGAAGAGAATAAAATGCATAGGAATATATCTACCTAAAGAAACAAAAGACCTTTATATAGAAAACTATGAAACACTGGTGAAAGAAATCAAAGAGGACACAAATAAATGGAGAAATATACTGTGTTCATGGATCGGAAGAATCAATATAGTGAAAATGAGTATACTACCCAAAGCAATCTATAGATTCAATGCAATCCCTATCAAGCTACCAGCAGTCTTTTTCAGAGAACTAGAACAAATAATTCCACAATTTTTATGGAAATACAAAAAACCTCGTATAGCCAAAGCAATCTTAAGAAGAATGGAATGGAAGAATGGAGGAATCAACCTGCCTGACTTCAGTCTCTACTACAATGCCACAGTCATCAAGACAGTATGGTACTGGCACAACGACAGAAATATAGATCAATGGAACAAAATAGAAAGCCCAGAGATAAATCCATGCACCTATGGACACCTTATCTCAACAAAGGAGTCAAGAATATACAATGGAGAAAAGACAATTTCTTTAACAAGTGGTGCTGGGAAAACTGGTAGCCACTTGTAAAAGAATGAAACTAGAACACTTTCTAACACCATACACAAAAATAAACTCAAAATGGATTAAAGATCTAAACATAAGACCAGAAACAATAAAACTCCTAGAGGAAAACATAGGCAAAACACTCTTTGGCAAAAATCACAGCAGAATCCTCTATGACCCACCTCCCAGAATATTGGAAATGAAAGCAAAATAAACAAATGGCACCTATTAAAATTAAAAGCTTCTGCACCACAAAGAAAACTATAAGCAAAGTGAAAAGACAGCCTTCAGAATGGGAGAAAATAATAGCAAATGAAGCAACAGACAAAGAATTAATCTCAAAAATATACAAGCAACTCCTGCAGCTCAAAAATTCCAGAAAAATAAACAACTCAATCAAAAAATGGGCTAAAGAACTAAACAGATATTTCTCCAAAGAAGACATACAGATGGCTAACAAACACATGAAATGATACTCAACATCACTCATTATCAGAGAAATGCATTTCAAAACCACAATGATGTACCATTTCATGCCAGTCAGAATGGCTGCTATCCAAAGTCTACAAGCAGTAAATACTGGAGAGTGTGTGGAGAAAAGGGAACCCTCTTATACTGTTGGTGGGACTAGTACAGCCACTATGCAGGACGGTGTGGAGATTCCTCAAAAAACTGGAAATAGAACTGCCATATGAGCCAGCATTCCCACTGCTGGGCACACCGAGGAAACCAGACTTGAAAGAGACACATGTACCTCAATGTTCATCACAGCACCATTTATAATAGCCAGAACATGGAAGCAACTTAGATGTCCATCGGCAAACAAATGGATAAGAAAGCTGTGGTACATATACACAATGGAATATTACTCAGCCATTAAAAAGAATACATTTGGATCAGTTCTAATGAGGTGGATGAAACTGGAGCCCATTATACAGAGTGAAGTAAGCCAGAAAGAAAAACACCAATACAGTATACTTACGTACATGTATGGAATTTAGAAAGACAGTAATGATAACCATGTATGTGAGACAGCAAAAGAGACGCAGATGTACAGAACAGTCTTTTGGACTCTGTGGGAGAGGGCGAGGGTGGGATGATTTGTAAAAATGGTGTTGAAGCATGTATATTATCATATGTGAAATGCATCAACAGTCCAGGTTTGATGCATGATACAGGGTGCTCAGGGCTGGTGCACTGGGATGACCCAGAGAGATGGGATTGGGAGGCAGGTGGGAGGGGGGTTCAGGATGGGGAACACGTGTACACCCATGGCAGATTCATGTTAATGTATGGCAAAACCAATACAACATTTAAAGTAAAAATTTTAAAAAAATTATATAAAAAAAATAAATTCTAGACTCATCTGTTAATAACATCTACTTATTTGGGAACAAATATCTCCTGTGTAGTAACTATCTCAATTCTTCCTTTTACTTTGTTTCTTTTCTCACCTGCTGCTGTAAAGGCTGTTTCACCCTATATTTAGGAGGAAACTACATAATTATGAGCAACAAATGTAAAAGGCCTTAACTTTAAACAGATCCTCACGTTTTTAATTGATTTTGAACATCATTGTTTTAATAATGGAACTTAATAATTTAATAACATAATTATCTTTTCAGCTTAACTCTATCATAACCACAGAGATGCTGGGTGTGCTTCCAGTTCCTATTCTCCTTTTCATAATTAAGATAGATTTAGAAATACTATACCTAATCTTTCTCATGTCATATCAACGTTTAAAACTATAGACTGTTGGTAGTGTGTAGCTAGATATACACAAATGTCTATAGTATATAACTGAATTTGTATAAATCCTTATGATGTATGGTTAAATGCATAGCAATGTATATAACACAGTAAAATGTATATAATTATGGAGTTATTATTAGAAACCTTCTAGAGCATTTACTTTAAAGTTAGTCTTGTTTTAAATGCTTAACATGTGTCTAGAAATTTAATTCTAGTAAAAATTCTATGAGGTAAGTACTCTTATTATCATACTTGAATGAAAATTGAGGAAATCTAAGAATAGGGCAATTAATTAAAACGGACCAAGGCCCGTCAGCAAATATCAAATGGTGCTGAGACTCAAATTCAGGCAATCTGCCTCTAGTATTTGTCCTCTTTAATGCATTATGCTATACTGTGACATAATTCAGAAAACATAATTTAATTTCACTGACCATTGGAGAAAGAATCTCAGATATAAATAACAACTATAAAAGTACTGAATTGACCAAAAAAGTTTGCTTGAGTTTTTCTGTAAGATGTTACTGAAAACTCCAAACAAACTTTTTGGCCTTCTCAATACTAATATTTACACTGAGGAGTTACATAAAGTTTCATAAAAGTTTTGTGTTCATCATCCCTAATGAGCTTAAAATCCAAGGTAAATAAATATTATTGAATAAAGTTGAAGTTATGATGATAGCAAAAATATGTTACAACGCATGAGGTGCTTCACTTTTATTGAATTTTATTGAATAACTCAGAAAAAGTAGTTTATTGCTATGCAGAGAGTACTGAATGTAACTCCAAATTGGGGAAATTTCTTTGTACTTCTTGCCATGGGAAAGGCCACTGCTGAGTTTCATGCAGCTTCTTTTTTATGTTCTTGCAAAAAGATGAATGAGATGCAAGTCAAAGTTACTTTCATTCAGAGTTGAAAGGCAGAGATCAGTTGACCTATTTGCTCTGTCATCAGAGAGAAATGAGAATTGTGACAGAATATGTGTCTCGGAGAGAGTCTTAAGAGCCTTACTTCAAAGAAGGCTATTCTTTAAAATAGAAAGCACTGTAGATTATGATATAAGGTAATATTCAACCTATTCCAATTCATTGCAAATATATCTTATTTCTTTACATTGGGCTCTGTTGTAAGTTATGGTATCCAGACTGTATGTGAGGTGATAGAAAACAAATGGACAGAAGAGTACTACATAAACTTTCATTCTTTAGTTTTATACCTTTGTTCTTTGACTTTCACAGGAAATAAATTCTAAATCTGAGTAATTGACTCTTCAATTTCCCAGCCTTGGGCTTCAAATCTATTTTATAAGCTTCAAAATCATTTTAGTTTGAACAATCAAAACAGATGTCATAGACACTTAAAGATCTCTTTAAATCACTTATGAAATCAGACAGGGCGAGTCAGGTACCTTTTCAGTATGTGTATTAAGTACACATTTAAATGATTATATATAACATTGCCATGGTAGGCCTCCCTCCCATCCTGCCATCTTCATGTTCCAATACAACATTTATAAATCCTTTTTGCTATGCCTTTCATAAACCAGCAGTGGTATCTGGTTTTTTTTTTTTTTCAATATGCACTATACTGAAAGTTTAAAAGTTATATATGTACTGATAAAACTATTTTTTCCTAAATCAAAAGAATGGTGAATGTATTTATAAAGTAAATATTACTCAACCTTTAAGGGAAGCTGTGTTTTCATTCTTGCACCATTCATTATCTAAAAGCAAGGTAATAATCTCCTTCAGCTTAATGGAAAGAAACCTGTGCCTAATTCTGAGATTCCCTCTGTATTTAGGATTTGAATTTTTTTTTCATAATAGCCTTCTCTTATCTGTATAGAAATTATAAATGTAACATGCAATGAATCTGAGTCAGAATTCCTGATTTACCATTTATTAGTCATGGTAACACTGAGAAAAATAACTTTTCTGAGGATTGACTTCCTCTTACTTACCTCACAGAATTGTTGTGAAAATAAAACAAGTTAGAATACTTAAAGTATTTAGTAGAGTACTTAACACATACTGTACTCATTGTACATAACAGTAGGTGCTACTGTTGCTTTGGGCTTTCCTTGCGATTCAGACAGTAAAGAATCTGCTGGCAATGCAGGACAACCAGGTCGGAGCCTTGGGTTAGGAAGGTCCTCTGGAGAAAAGAATGACAACCCATTCTATTCTTGCCTGGAGAATTCCAAGGACAGAGGAGCCTGGCGGGCTATAGTTCATGGGGTCACAAACAGTTGGACATGCTGAGTGACTAGCACTTTCACTTTTTCACTGTTGTTTTTGATATTTTTAAGATCTCAAATGACTTTAACAAGTAGCTAGCCCAATCTTAGACAAAAAAAAAAACAAATACACAACTCTTACTTTACAACAAACATAGTTATTCTGATATGGTTAGCTAAGATCCTGACGGATGAAACCAGGAAGGTACTTCCTTTCCAAAATAAGACAATTAATGGAGTCATTTATAAATGTGAAATCAATGACAGTTGTAAAATTTAAAGTTAGTCTATAATAATTTTTCCTATTTTCAAACATAACAATTGGGGGAGGAAGTTACTAATTATAAAAAAAGTATATTCTAAAACAAATGTCATTCATATAAGCAGTACATAATTCTTTAATGACTAAACATATTATTAAAGCTTAGGACAATAGTTGACCTATGCACACAGATAAAATGACTAAGCACAGAAGTTAATTCCAGATTCTAACAAGGCAATTTCCACATTAAAATATATATTTTAAAAGTTTGGTATTATGAAACCATGCATTCTTATTTATATACTTACCAACATTTTCACTAGGTATTATCAAATAGGAAATGACCACCCCTCCAAAAAATAAAACAAAATCAGAATTTGGTGTCCTGTCATTTTGCCCAGAGGAAGCTTCAATAACATGGTGAAAATCCATTTAACACAGATATCAATTACTAGAAAGGAAAACACACACACTTAGTTTCAGAGTGTCTGAAGAACTTGATTTTCAGTGGAATCCATTTACAATCCTCAAAGTGACACCGACTCTATTAGAAACCAAGTGTAAGTAAATGATCAAGCTTAACAGAAGTGCTTAAAGAGCCATAAGTCAGGAAGAGTTTGAAAGTGAGGGCATTATTAAGGTTAACTGCTGTAAGATAAGAAGGTGAGAAGCCTTGACAGAGCAACAAGATAGTTATCACTGCTTTAAGGTAAAAATCATTACTTTAGAAGGGCAATTTAATTTGTTTCTAAATAAAAGAAGATTGATTTTTGTTTTCATTTTATAGGTTTTATTTTCCTATTGAAATTCCAAGCTGGGGATGGAGGATGGTGGAAAGAGCAGACATAGTGATACACTAAAAAAAAACTTTGTTATGAGAAATTCATAAACATAAATTTCTTTTTGTGACATTACAAAATGAAAGATAAAAGTCCCCAAACAATTGAGTTCAACATTATATTTACAGCACTAGAAATTTTTGTGAAATAAAGATAATTTATAGGAGAGAGATAAGCCTAGGGAATTGTCAACCTTTTGTATACAAGTTTACCTTAACTCAGTGATTTTACTAATGTTAAGTAATTACTGACAATAGCAAAATGATAGCAATAAGATCTTCAGATGTATTTTATATCTATCTCTAAAAGCAATTATGAGACAATTTTCAAGGTGGGGATCAGGACTCAAATAGCTCTTTCCTAATTAAGTGAGAACAGTTCTCAATTGCCTTTGATAGAATCTAATCTTCAAAGCATAATGAAACTAAATTGACAGAAAAATACATACAGAGAAAAATATAAATACAGTGGATAAATACCTAGTCAGCAAAGTCTATGGTGAAAACAGCTTTTCTTTTTCTCTCTCCCTCTACTTTTTGAAGTGATGACTGTAACCTTGAGCAAGTTTTAGTCAGATATTTTGCTTCTTAAATTGTGCAATAAAAATAATATCCCTTTCTGCACCTACTATGGGCTAGGTTCTATGTTAGACACTGAAAGTTCAAATACAAATTGAATATATGTTCTGCTCTCAAGAAAATAAAAATTTACAAATATATCAGACAACAAAGGACATTCTATAGAATAAGTATTATAACTGAGATTGAATACTTGAATTATCCTTTAATAATGGGCATAAATAGGTAATTTCTTTTCTTCATTTCTTCACTACCACCAGCACTGTCAGAAAGTTAAATATTGTAGAAGATAGTAAAAAACTAAGCTCAATAGAAGTTAATAGCTTTACGAAAATTCTGCAACTGTTTTAAACTTGCATATGGTAGAATCACCAAATCTTTCATCTTTCATAGTTGGATTACCATTTCTTTCTTAAATTAGTACCACTTTACCCAACATCTGTGCTTCCCTGGTGGCATAGTGGGTGAAGAATCCACCTGCAATGCAAGAGACACAGGTTGATATGGGTTTGATCCCTGGATCAAGAACATTCCCTGGAGGAAGGAATGGCAATCCACTCTAGTATTTTTTGCCTGAAAAACCCCATGGAGAGAGGAGCATGCCAGGTTACAGTCAAAAGGGTCACAGTGAGTTGGACACGACTGAGTGACTAAGCATGCATGCATGCCCCCAGCAGGAACAGTTAGGGCTTTTGCATTCACTACCAAGTTGAACTTCAGAATGCTCTACCCAGGGTTTTATCTAGCCCACAATGGGTTGAAAATTAGAGTCATAGCTTACCCTCAATGGACTGGGAGATGCTGAAATTAATTTTTATTGTTTAATTCATAGTTGGTTTAATCTGATTTATCTCAAATCCTTGTAATCTTTGAAATTCTCCAATTTGAGAGTCCTTAGTCCATAATCATACTCTACCTTGCTCCTCTCTTTATCCAATCCTATCAGGTGTGTTATCTGAAAACTCCATTATATGAATAACAATTTTACATAAATCTTAAATTCTTCATTATTGTTTTTAATTGAGAAAATGTCTTGTTGATGAGGGAACGACTTTACATAAACTCTTTTCAAGTCCTAAGTCTGGTGAACATTAAAATTGTGGCCTAGAGTTCCTCTAGTCTGACTACTTTTCAGGCTGTTTCTCTTATTTGTTCATGAGTAAGGATCAGTTAGATGATGTTTCTTTGACACTTTATCTACTTGACTAAAATATTCTTTCCACATCTTGAACTTGTCTCTTCTAATACAATACAGATTTCAGAATTTAACTTATGGTCTTTCTTACCACACCATGTCAATTGCCAGCCTGACTTAACAATTCCTTTTCCAATAACCTCCAAATAGTATTCAAAGAATAATTTGAAATAATATTTTCAGACTCCTATCCTTTTAATTATCCAACTGTATTATGATCCAACTCAATATTCCTATACTTCTTTCCTACCTAACAGATCCTTTACTTTCTTTCATTTCTAGATCAAATTTCATATTCCAACAGCTTACCTAATCTCTCACCAAGGTTTTCACCTCATTTTTTCAATAGCCTGTCAGTGTCTGTTAGTGTTACTATCTGTTAGTGTCCACAAGGGGCTCATAGAATATTGTAAAAAATGGCCCATTGTGATGATCTGACAAACAAGGCATGAAGTCACGGGGGCCACATTGTCCTGGTGACATCCTGCTTTTTCCTTAAGGTGATATCATGTTTTTCCTAGCTGGTGCCAATTTCTCAGGACTACATGACCTTGAGACCCCTCTGGCTATGTGACCACAAGACCCCAGCTGCGGCTAAAGATGAACTGAGGCCCGCTCCCTTTGGGGCACAATTTCCTATCAATAGGGTAAAATAAGGGTTAGCTGTAAATGGAGAGCTCCAGTTTCTCTCTAAAGCCAGTCACTTTCTTTCCTCCTATAATAAATCTTTCTCTGCCTGAATGCCTGGCTCACCTTACACTATCCATCTGATAAAATCACCCATTTGTGAATTTGGCCACATTCTCTTTTCCTGCCTCTAGATTCCAGTGGCAGCCAGTCTCAAATTGGCCTTTAGCGATTCATGGCTCTGGGTATGCAGCCTCCTTCCACATTGTACCAAGACTGTTTAGCGTGAAAAATAGAATATGGCAAAAGTGATAGTATGGAACTGCCAAGATTAGGTCCTAAAAGGCACTGTAACTTCTGATTCTTTCTGTCTCTGTCTTATCACTTGCTGTAGGGAAGCCATGTTGTGATCAGGTGATCAGCTATATGAAACCTCTTAACAGCCACGTAAGTGAGCTTGGAAGTGAATCCTTTGGTCCTCATTGAGTCTTTAGAAACTATAGCTCATACAAATCAATATCACAACATAAGCAACCCAAATAAAAAATGGTAGCTCAGACAGTAAAGAATCTGCTGCAATGTGGGAGACCTATGTTTGATCCCTGGGTTGGAGAGATCCCCTGGAGGAGGCCATGGCAACCCATTCTAGTGTTCTTGCCTGGAAAATCCCCATGGGCAGAGGAGCCTGGTGGGCTATAGTCAATGGGGTTGCAAAGAGTTGGACACAACTGAGGAAATAAGTACATACATACATAGGAGACTTGATTAGAGCATTTACTTCAGAAAACTTGCAATGTAATGTCTTTCTTTTCCCCTTTGAGTTGTAAATCTCCCAGGTATTTTTGCTAGTTTTATAACCTAGAAATATCTTTCTCAAGTACCTGGGAGACATCCCTTTGAAACATAACCATCAAGAAACACAGTTCCCCTATTTTCCAGTCTCTGCTGGGGCATATGAGCCTAACAATCTTATGTGCTGATTTTGAAAACACAGATGACCTCATTACTTTGACCAGCTCTTAATGTCCTTCAGAACTTTTCCACTAGCTTACCTCAACACTTCAAAATTCTCCTGCCTTTTGGTTAATAGTTCACTTCAGTCTCTCTTCCCTGTTGGAATAGTATTGAATAAAATCTTCCTTACCTGTTTAACTTATTGGGTACAACTTTTTCGACAGCACCCCTGTGTATCTGCTGTGATTACCTAGGGGGACACCTAGGTGTACTTTTGGGAAACTATCATTCTAGGCTTACTTTAATTTCATGGATCTAAGATGTAAAAAGGGGGACTAGTAAAACAAATAAAAACAAAACAAAACAATATTATTTATAGAATGCCTCTCCCTGGGAAAGCTTGAGGGCAGGAGAAAGGAATGACAGAGGATGAGATGGTTGGATGGCATCACCGACTCCATGGATATGAGTTTGGGTAGACTCCGGGAGTTGGTGATGGACAGGGAGGCCTGGCATGCTGCAGTTCTTGGCGTCTAAAAGACTCGGACACGACTGAGGGACAGAACTGAACTGAGCTGAATTCCTTCTTTTCCCCTCCTCTTCTCTGTTCCTCCTCCCAATTTCTAAGCCATTTAACCTCAGTTTCAAAATAAAAAGCTGTAGAGAAAAGTTAGCTAATATGAATGGGACTTTGTAATTCTAATAAAAGCAAAGGAAATTTTTTTCTTCTACTTATTTCTTAAATTGCACTGTGCCTAAGAATTCTCCATAGCTCCTTTCTAACCCAACAAAATCTCTAAACAATTTAATCTACTGCCAGATCTTCAATTACTATCAATCGTTTATCTTAAATGGGGTAGAAATATGCAACTTCCACTGGGGAGGGGAAAGCTAATATCAAGTCCATCGGGGAATTTCAAAATTACATGCCCCTTTCCACCACTCAATATCCAACGTAATCCAAGAGAATATATACTATATTTTATATATATATATATATATATATATATATATATATATGATTGAATATATAATATATAACCCAATATCCAAGGGAATTCTTGCCTTCTGTTTGGGTATCATTTTTAACATGAGTTACTGCCATAAAAAGGGCTATTACATAAAGAGTACTGGTAACTGTTGAATGCTGTTTATCTTCATCAGAATTCAATGTATTTTTATGCCTAAAACTTCTTTCTTGAGATCAGAACATGTATTTCAAATGGCCTGTGGACAGCTGATATATACTGCAAAAGAAACAAATCAGAAGTGAAATTATTCTTTCTTTATCCAAATTAATTCTGCAATAAACAGCATGAATCAAACTGATTCTACCGCCTTATAAAACTGAACATGGAATAAGATTCCCTTTCTTCAAGTACACTATTGCTATTCAAGATCAGGTTACCAGGTTTTCTTACTTGGATTTTTAGAAGTTTTATCACTGTTATACAGACTTTTTAATATTATACCATATTCAGTGTGGTAAATAGAAATAACATTCCACACAAACTCCTGCACACAAGTTTTATTTACAATTTCCAGAACCTGGAAGCAACCAAGTTGCCCTCCAGTAGGTGAGTGGATATATAAACTGTGGTGCATCCAGACCATGGAATTCCTTTCAGCACAAATATCAATCAGTTATCAAGACATGAAGGACACCTAAATGCCTATTAGTAAGTGAAAAAGGCCAATCTGAAAAGGCTCCATATTGTATGATTCCAATAATATGATATTCTTGAAAAGGCAAAACTATGGTAGCAATTAAAAAAAAAAAATCAGTGGTTTCCAGGAGTTGAGGATGGAGGGATAAATAGGTAGAGCAAACGGGATTTTTAGGGCAGTTAAAATAGTTCATATGATATTCTGATAATGGATACATGTCCTTATACATTTGTAGAAATTAATAGAATGTACAACACCAAAAGTAAACTGTAAAACACTATGTATACAGTTCACTTTTGGGGGATGTATGATGTGTCAGTGTAAGTTCATCAGTTGTAACAAGTACCCCTCTCTGGTAGGGATGCTAATTAACGGAGGAGCCTATGCCTGTGTGGGGTCAGGGAGTATATGGGAAATCTCTCTCTCAGTTTTGCTGTAAGACTGAAAATGCTCAAAAAATAAGTCTTAAATCACATAACATAGACTTTACCACGTTAGCCAGCTTTCAGCGTATAGGTCAGTGGTGTTGCACTGCTTTGCAACAGATCTCTAGAAATTTCTCGTCTTGCAAACCTGAAAGTACTGTTTACGCATTAAACATCTCCTTATTTCCCCCTCACCTAGGGTTAGTAACTACCATTCTACTTTCTGTTCTTATGAATTTGACTACTTTAGATACTTCACACAAGTGAAATCATACAGTATTTGACTTTTTGTGCATACCTTATTTCACTCAATATCCTCAAGTTTCATACATATTGTAGCCTGTGACAGGATGTCCTTCTTGAAGGTTAAACAATGTTCCATTGTATGTATATAGAACATTTTGTTTATCATTTTTAACTTTTCAACAGTCATGTAGGTCAGTTTTATAAAATGTAAATGTAATGATATCATTCACTTCCTTAAACACCTTTAGTTACATCCTTTGATATTTGGATAATCTTCAGTATGAGTGATATGAAATTAGTAATTTGATCTGCCTTTTTATTTAACCTACATAGTCTCATATCTCACCTTTCTCCCCGCCTTGCCTTTTTCCTGATAGCCTGTAATTTGTTTATAGTGAACTTCTTTTAGGTTTTCAAGCTCCTCAGGATTATTCTCATTTCTGGACTTTGATTTATATTGTCTTCTCTATCATAAACATTGTTCTTGTTCAGCAAATTTCAGTTCATCAACTCATCTTTCATATTGTACATTAAATGCTAATATCTTTGTGAGGACAGCAATAGCACCTGTATTTTTCATTACCTTATCCCCAAAAGCTAACAAAATAACTGCTTACTGAATGACTAATGAATAAATTTAATAGCAAATAAATTAAATAATGAATGAGGATTCAGCCTAGTCAGTTATTTTTCACAAACTGTATTTTTAAAATAATGAAATAAATTGCATTGTACTAATCTATTAAGACATGAGCTATCAGAATGAATCTTTGTGATACAATCTAGGAAGTTGTTCAACAATGTTAGAGGGAAGTGTTTGCAATTAAACAGGAACTCCATTCAGCAGAACTCTATACAAGCATTGAATTTGATTAAGAATTCATCAGTAATGCAAGGCTGAGATGATACAATAACGAATTATTGATGTCTAGCTCTAATTCTCTGGCTCCACAGACTTTCAGAACAAATATTTCCTTAGCAAGTGAATACAAAGAGTACTGGAACTCAGAAACAAGTACAAATTCATGTTTATATGATTCTGGCTGATGAACTTATTTCACAGCTGAATCCTTCATAATTTTCATTATTATGCTTTCAACTATTTGCAGTTACTTTTGGAAAATAAAATTCTATCCTAAATTTCAGATCCACTAGTGAAATGGTATTTCACCCAGTCTCAATTACACTGACTTACTCCTATGCACTGGGATCTTTACATATTCTCTTTCTCTGATAACCCATTACAGTGATAACCCCACTTGACTTAAATACCATTTGCCCCATACTCACCTGCATCTTTACTCTATTTTCATGTATAAATGTTTGTTTATTTATTTAACAACTCTTTCTTGATTGCTTACAGTGAACAAGGCATGCATATAAAATTGCAATTGTAACATAAAGGAACATCAGTATGAAGAATAGTAAACTTAAAAGAGTACAGATTCTGGAACTGTATGGTCTAGATTTGAATCCCAGTTTTGCCATTTGTAAGGTGTGTTCACCTGGGCAGTTTACTCAACTCTTTTCTTCTAATTCCTTGTTAGATGTGGTCAGGTCATCAAGGAAAGAGCCTATGTAAGCCTAAAATACTTTAGAGCTAACTAGGATACATCTCTAGCTTCTACTGTATCCAAACATATTGAGCCTATTAAATGGAAGGTAATACAACTCAGCCCAGAAATAAATTTAGCTTTAAGTGCCTTATACTCTTACAATGATAGTACTGATTTCCTCCCCAAGTTCATCTCTTGAGTCTTCTGAAACCCTTAGCTTCCTCCTGTCATTTTCCTACAGCTTCTTAAACCATTTTATTCTAATAGACACTCTACCTTAGAGAGAAACTTAGACTGCATATTAAGATTAGAGTAAACCTTTCACTGTTTTACATGAGCTAATAACTAAAATATCAAAAAAGACATTATACCTGAATATACTCTAGGCAACACTAAAAACTTGAATAGAGCCCTTTTATACCTTATCCCTTTTCAAAAAAGTTGAGTAGTTTTTCTTTCTTTCTTTCTTCTTTTTTTTTTTTTTTTTGTTTGCTTGCTTTATGGAAGAGGAACATGAGAGATCTACCTATTATGATGTTTCTTTAGGACATGGATAGAGACTATCACCAGACCTGTTGGTTCTCTATACTTACCTAAAATTAAGCAATGCTGAACACTTTAGAAAAATGTGAGCCATTAGCTAAACAAAAATAAATTTAAAATGTTTTTATCAGGTAGAAGGCAGCTAAATATGGCAGGTGTCTCAATGATTTCTTAAGTTACAGGGGAGATGTATGCATAAAGAACACCAATTCAAATTTCACAGCTCTACAAAAGGATGTAGAATTGACTGAGTTAGAATATTTAACTCCAATTTCCAATTTTGTTCTAAAATGTTCAGTGCAAACTAATACTGTGTGTGCTGTCTGTTGGGGAAGAAATTAAAGTCCTGAGTTTCACTAATGTATAAGCAGGAAAACACAAGAGAAATACAATATGATTCCCAAGTTTAATTAATTTAGCAAAGCAGGAGCTCAGAGCCAGCAGTAACCAAGAAAATGCTAGGGCTAGGAAATATGAACCTCAGTCTTTGAGAGAGCTTCACATCTTTGTTTCTGCAGGGATGTTAAAAGATCCTTTAAATATTTAAGGATCAAAAAACCCTACCTGGCATCTAGCTACAAATGCAAGACTTTTTATTTGTCTTACAAGCACTTTCCAAAGTGTTTTAAGGAACCGGGAATTCTCAGATAAAATTAAATATGGAGTATAAGTTCAACTGCCTTTCTGCTTTTTATCCAAAATACTTTTATTTGTTCAGAATCAGATGTAATTGTAGAAACAGTGTGAAAACAGTAATGCTGAAATATTTTAGAAAATATGAGTCATTAAAAGTAAAAATACTAAACAACTATTTCAGTGGTAAGATTGTAATCTTACTGGAGGAGAATGGTAAGATTGCAGACAATGCTGGGAATGAGGCTCATGAGCCCAAGCCATTGAGTTAAAAAATACCACCTGGGACAGTGCAGTCTTGAAATATTTCAAACTAAGTTGTTCCAAATATTTGAGAGTCGCTATGAATTTTAGTGATCTGTTCTTCCTGAAAGGAAAGATCCTGCTATTGGTAGAATAAAGAAACTCACTGAGGAACAGCCCATTGCTTAATTATAACAAGTATTATTATATTGTAGTTCGTTGACTAAATTTCTTAAATTTGCACTTGTTTTGCAGTTAATAATTATGGTTGATACAATAGTATATGTTCTCTCAGCTATATATTTACATTTTGGTAACTTTGTTTACATTGATTCACTGGAGGCAATTTCCTTATGTTGTGAGTGAAAGTCGTGTCTGACTTTGCAACCCCATGGACTACACAGTCCATGGAATTCTCCAGGCCAGAATACTGTAATGGGTAGCCATGGCCTTCTCCAAGGCATCGTCCTAACCCAGGGACTGAACCAGGGTCTCCTGCATTGCAGGTAGGTTCTCTACCAACTGAGCTACCAGGGAAGCCTTTGTTATGCTATCATTGTTTTATTTAGACTGAGACCTTTTATAGGTCATACCTATATTTTCCATAGAACCATGTTCCTTAAATACATTGCATAAGAAGAAGCCCATTCAAAGAAAGGCAGTCTCCCTTTCTCTTAGGCATAGGAACCTCAAGGAACTGATCTCTGGAACATCCTCACCTAACTGAAAGGACTGCACAGTCAAAATTCCCTCCTGGTGAAGAAAAAGGAAACAAAACCACAGTCTCTCTTCCATGATTCAAAAAACCTCTTCTTTCCCTTTCCTAGATTTATGGTAGTCCAAAGAGGGCAGCCTCTTCATGGATCACTGTAGCAGTGAAGGGGCTTGCATAACTCAATGAAGCTATGAGTTTCACATCAGATTAGATGAGGTAGACAGAGTGCCTGAAGAACTACGGATGGAGGTCTGTAATACTGTATAAGAGATAGTGACTGAAAACTATCCCAAAGGAAAAACATGCAAGAAGACAAAAGGGTTGTCTGAGAGTCCTTTGGACTGCAAGGAGATTCATCTTGTCAATCCTAAAGGAAATCAACACTTAATATTCACTGGAAGGACTGATGCTGAAGCTGAAGCTTCAATATTTTGGCCAACTGATGCAAAGAACTGACTCACTGGGAAAGATGCTAATGCTGGGAAATATTGAAGGCAAAAGGAGAATATGGTGGCAGAAGATGAGTGAGATGGTTAGGTAGCATCGCCAATTCAGTGAACATGAATCTGAGCAAACTCTGAGAGATAGTGGGCTTCCCTGGTAGCTCAGTTGGTAAAGAATCCGCCTGCAATACTGGAGACCCCGGTTCGATTCCTGGGTCAGGAAGATCCCCTGGAGAAGGGAATGGCTACCCACTTCAGTATTCTGGCCTGAATTCTATGGACAGAGGAGACTGGCAAGCTGCAGTTCAAAGGGTCTCAAAATGAGTCGGACACGAATGAGTGACTTTAACTTGCACTCAGAGATAGTGAAGGACACTGAGGGGTGTGGTGTGCTATAGTCCATGTGGTCACGAAGAGTTAGATACAACTTAGTGATAAAGGAATGTCAAGATTCCTTTATAATGAAGCTTTCTTGACCCCTCCTAACCTTTAATTTGCACTTCCAGTTGCCAAATGCTAGGTAAATACAGTGAAAATTCACTCAATATCTTATCCCTTGTTCATAGAGGAATTGTAACTTTTTGATAAAATGTGCTGCAGATAAGTCCACTGACATTTATTTTAAATACTACTCATAAATAGATTAATAGGCGAAATTCAATTATTATAAGATATTAATTATAGATGTTAAGAAGTATATGTTTCAGCATTTTGGAAACTAAAACCATTTTAAAAGAGAACTGCAGAAAAAATAATAGGGGAACCACTGAGCAAACCACAGCCCTGGGCAGGCACCATAGTAACCACTTGCATGAGTTATCATATGACAGGAGGCACTGGTAAGGAATGCACCACCAACAAGCTCTCACCAACTGGAAGAATTCAGGAAAAGTCAAAGGGAGAGATGAGTAGCCAGTCCATATGTCCGACCCACCACCTAGCGTTCTTTCTTGAATCCATCTTGGCTGAGCAATGCCTGTGCCACCAGGAAGGACTTTGAGTCAACGATTGGCCAGACGCACCCCGAAAACTAACCCCATTACCATCAAACGTGAGATTGCAAGCCACGTGGCAGAGCAATTGGCCAAGGTCCCCTTACTCTGCTGCTCTCCACCAAGGTGCCCCTTCCCAATAAAGTCTCTTGTTTTGTCAGTATGTGTGTCTCCTCAGACAATTTATTTCCTAGTGTTAGACTAGAACCCACTCCTGGGATCTGGAAGGGGCCCTGCTTCCTCCAATAAAAATTCCCTTAGAAAATTCTCTTTTTTTCCCTACCCCCAACTCACTCTGTGCTAGTCACTCTTAATTCTTCTCACACACACAGATACACACACTTTAAACTATCCCAAATATAGGACACACTGCTGTTTTCTGCGCTTTTTTTGATATAAACAAAGAAACTACTGCCAAAGGACACAAAGTAAAATATATTGTCAAAGAACTATTTCTGTAAAGATTTATTCCTCCAAAGACATATTTTAGTAGCAATTATACTAAGAAGAAGACATGTGTATTAAAAAATCACTTTTAAGTCTGGAGATGCACAAAGAGAATATATACTCAGAAGATTCAAAACTTATACAGATTGACTCAGGTTTCCTTATGTCTAAAGTATATGCTTTTTTGATTGGTGTCTCCATGTTTCATCAGCATGGAGACCACTTCAGTCTTATGGAGATTAACTTTAGAATAACAGAGCATGTTTCCTTTATTATTAAATATATTCAGCAAATTCTTACTGGTACTTCAGATTTCATGTTAAAATATGTTCTCCAATTATATAGAGCTACTAAATCAGAACCAACTGAAATTCACAATTTTACAGGTTTAACTCAAATTTTACTGACTCTACATATGATTCAAAAGAAACTATATATCTTCGACTCTTTTTTGATTTTGTGTAAAGAGATACCATAAACACAACTGACTCTTTTTATCTAGCAATCAAAACAACATATTTCAAACTATCCTCATAAAAAAGGACTATGAATTGAGTAAGTGTTTAGGAGAAGGTAACATTAAGAAATCCTATTTACTCATCTCAGAATCTGTACTGCTAGATGACTAAAAAAATAATTTAACTGCTAGATGACTAATTTTATTGATAAATATCCCCATACAATAGAGCATTATTATATAATATTTGCTTTAGAGCAAGATACTGCATATATATATATTGTTTTTTTTCTCAGACATCTCCAATGGAAAGAGTTTAAAATTTTATGTATTTAAATTTGTACAGATGTATATTTATACATATGTACATGCATGTGTACATACATATATACCTGTATTTACATATGTGTAAAAGGCTATGGTTTTTCCAGTAGTCATGTAGAGATGTGAGAGTTGGACAGTGAAAAAGGCTGAGCGCCGAAGAATTGATGCTTTTGAACTGTGGTGTTGGAGAAGACTCTTGAGAGTCCCTTGGACTGCAAGGAGATCCAACCAGTCCTTCCTAAAGGAGATCAGTCCTGAATAGTCATTGGAAGGACTGATGTTGAAGCTGAAACTCCAATACTTTGGCCACCTTATGCAAACAGTTGACTCATTGGAAAAGACCCTGATGCTGAGAAGGATTGGGGGCAGGAGAAGAAGGAGAAGATAGAGGATGAGATGTCTGGATGGCATCATCGACTCGATGGACATGAGTTTGAGTGGACTCCAGGAGTTGGTGATGGACAAGGAGGCCTGGCGTGCTGCAGTTCATGGGATCACAAAGAGCTGGACACAACTGAGCGACTGAACTGATATATATGTGTGTGCATATATAATCAGAAACATTCACTGTAAGCTTGTCCAGTTCTGATCATATAGAATAATACATGTATGTATTTTAAATCAGATGTTGGTGAACTTTTCCTCTAAAGAGCTATATGATAAATATTTTCAGCTTTTCAGGCCATTTGGTTTCTGTGGCAACTATTAAAGTCTGCTGCTGTAGCATGAAATCAGCCATGGACAGTACACAAATTAGTGAATTTGCTGCACTGCAATAAAATGTTATTTACAAAAACAGGTGGTGGGCTGTATATGGCCTTGTACTAGTATCCTAGCATCAACAAACAGATTTGGTGGCTTAAAACAATAGGTTATGCTCCGGCAGTTTGTAGCGTAGAGGGCTGAAATCAAAGTGTCAGTAGGGTTGATTGCTCTGGGCACTCTGAAAGAGAACTCTCTCATAGCTCCTAGGGGTTGCTGGCATTCCTTTGGGCTTGTTTATTTGCATTAACATATGTGTCTCTCCACTTCTGGCCTCCAGTGTCACATGGTGTTCTCCCCATGTCTTTTCTTACAAAGATACCACTCACAGTAGATTAGGGCCCACTCTCATAGAAACCCTATTTCCAAATAAGATCACATTCACAAGTATCCTGGGTTAGGACTCTAACACATCTTTCGGGGGAACACTCTTCAGTCCATAACAATCCCCTGGACTTTAGTTTCCTGGTGGTCATGGTTTCATCACTCAGTCATGTCAGCATCTCAAGATGCCATGGACTGTAGCCCACAAGACTCCTCTGTTCACAGGATTTACCAGGCAAGAATACTGGAGTAGGTGGCCATTTCCTCCTCCAGGGGATCTTCCTGACCCAGGAATTGAATCCATGTCTCCTGTATTACAGACAAACTCTTAACTGCTGAGCCACCAGAGAAGCTCTAGCCTCTGGTTTGAACAAACTAAGGTTTAGGATGATTGGTAAAAGGTAGATAATGGCAGAGGATGATAAATGTATAAGATGACATTCCAAAATGCTTTATCCATGAAAATATTTCATGATTATCTATATGTTTATACAAAAATCACCCCAAAATGTAGAGCTCAAATAATGATCATTTATTTATTCTTATGATTCTGTGGGTTGACCAGGTAGTTCTTAAACGTCTTTTGGTTTTAGGTACCAAATATTTAAAAATGGACTCACCTAATGGGCATTGGGTGCTAATTGCTGACTGAAAGTTCAACTTAAGCAGCCATAGGTTTCCGTTCTCTAACATGTCAGCCTCTTCCTGAGCTGCTTGTGCTTCCTCAGAGGGAGATATGTGGGTTCCAAGGAGTATTCTGGGATGCAAACGCAGAACTTGTGGTTCTTTTTAAATTGCTTCCACAATATACCATCTGTCAAAATATTTCAAAAGGTCAGTGCATATATACAGAAAGAAGAAATATACTCTTTCATTTGATGGGCCAAGTTAAATTTCAAAATAGAATGCGGAGTTGAAAATATGCTGACCAATCTATAATATATATTCCTCACACTCACTGTTCACATATTCTGTAAAAATAAAAATGGTTTTATAATTTTACTGCAACTAGATATCTAGTATTTAGAAGTGGTTTGTTTTAATGGAATTAATAAATATATATACTGTGAGCAATCTGCATACTGTTTGTGTATGTATGTGCAATATTTTAGATGCCTAAGCAAAAAATGTATTTTATTCTGTTATTTACTGCTACCTGCCAATCTCTGTCTTCTTCCACACACACTCTTCTTTGAATACATTATGGTGTTAGACTGTTTGATAATTACTACATAATGAAAGGAATGCTACCATAGAAAACAGAAAAAAAAAATGACTTTTAAGTTTCAAAAGCCTTTGTCCTGAAAAGGAACATGGAACCTTGGAGTCTGAGGCATAGAACAATTATCCCTTCAAAACAACCAATAAATCAGAGGAAGGTTTCCAGCTGTCAAAACTACAAAGAGATTTCTAAGGCTGGAAATTTTAACTTAGGTGATTGCATTATTTAATGTTTTAATATTACATGGTATCCAGGGTTATTTCCAGCACTCAATAAATACTTGATAAATTAATTAACTTTACTACAGGAAAACCAGAGAAATAAGAAACCTATAGTAAAATTTGCAAAATATAGACTCAAAGAGAGAAATGTAACAATGAGCCCAAAACACCATATGTGACCATTTCAGTTCAGTTCAGTTGCTCAGTCATGTGCAATTTTTGGTGACCCCATGAATCGCAGCACTCCAGGCCTCTCTATCCATCACCAACTCCTGGAGTCCACTCAAACCCACGTACATTGAGTCAGTGGTGCCATCCAACCATCTCATATTCTGTCGTCCCCTTCTCCTCCTGCCCTCAATGTTACCCAGCCAAACGGTCTTTTCAAATGAGAAGCTCTTTGCATCAGGTGGCCAAAATATTGGAGTTTCAGCTTCAACATCAGTCCTTCCAATGAACATCCAGGACTAATCTCCTTTAGGATGGACTGATTGGATCTCCTTGCAGTCCAAGGGACTCTCAAGAGTCTTCTCCAACACCACAATTCAAAAGCATCAGTTCTTCTGCACTCAGCTTTCTTTATTGTCTAACTCTCACATCCATACATGACTACTGGAAATACCATAGCCTTGACTAGATGGACCTTTGTTGGCAAAGTAATGTCTCTGTTTTTTAATATGCTGTCTAGGTTGGTTATAACTTTTCTTCCAAGGAGTAAGTGTATTTTAATTTCATGGCTGCAATCACCATCTGCAGTTATTTTGGAGCCCCCAAAATAAAGTCTGATGCTGTTTCCCCATCTATTTGCCATGAAGTGATGGGACCAGATGCCATGATATTAGTTTTCTGAATGTTGAGCTTTAAGCCACCTTTTTCACTCTCCTCTTTCACTTTCATCAAGAGGCCCTTTAGTTCTTCACTTTCTGCTATAAGGGTGGTGTTATCTGCATATCTGAGGTTATTGATGTTTCTCCCAGCAATCTTGATTTCAGCTTGTCCTTCTTCCAGCCCAACGTTTCTCGTGATGCACTCTGCTGCCGGAGTCCTGCTCGAGAGGCTCCAGGAGTACCCAAAGGGATGAACGGCGTCAGTGAAGGGAGGGAATAGGGCTAGGGTTAGGGTTAGAGGGGGAAGGAATTGAGGGGAAGGAATCACATGGAGTCTTCTGATGGTCCAAGGATGGACAAAATCTTTATTGCTTTTAGTTTCTACTTATAAAGCACATCTTTTTCTACGTAATGATTTTTGTAATATTTTTATGTTAAGATCAACATCCCCTGATTCTAAGATGTGTTAAAGGTTTTTTCCTAGCCCTTTCTTACATTTTAGTTACATGTTTACCCTGAAACTTATTTTTATTCTACAAAACATGGCCTATGAATCATGGTATTTCATGTACTTATTATGTACAGCCTGCTACTTCAGCAAATAAAGCATCTTGCTTTAGCGAATAATCACTATAGCTGTAGCTAAGGTCAGTTCAGTTCAGTTCAGTCACTCAATCATGTCCGACTCTTTGCAACCCCATGAATTGCAGCATGCCAGGCCTCCCTGTTCACCACCAACTCCTGGAGTCCACCCAAACCCATGTCTATCGAGTCGGTGGTGCCATTCAGCCATCTCATCCTCTGTCATCCCCTTCTCCTTCTGCCCCCCATCCTTCCCAGTATTAGGGTCTTTTCCAATGAGTCAACTATTCGCATGAGGTGGCAAAAGTACTGGAGTTTCAGCTTCTACATCAGTCCTTCCAGTGAACACCCAGGACTGATCTCTTTTAGGCAGGCTTGTTGGATCTCTTTGCAGTCCAAGGGATTCTCAAGCTAAGGTCAAGGGTTTTTTATAGTTTAGCCATTGTCAGTGGCAGTTTGTTTACCATATACCAACAAGACTATTTCTGGCAGGGATAAGTTTTTTACAATCTACCCAGAAACCATTTATATTATAACTCATATATTTCTTTCTGTCTACTTTTAGATTCTAGGGGGCACAAATATATCTAGTATCCCAATCCTTTTTTAGAAAAGGTAATTGGCTTAGTTTCTGTAACTTTCCCTGATATGTGACCCAATTTTTTCTAGTCATCAACAATAATCTCTTCATGAGGCCAGGTCACAATAGGCTTAGGGCTTGTTTTCCAAATGAACATGGCCTTATTCCCTGGCTGAATATTAGGGGCCCATCAGCCAGGGGCCTCAGTAGGCTTGTTTTCCAAATGAACATGGCCTTATTCCCTGGCTGAATATTAGGGGCCCATCAGCCAGGGGCCTCAGTAGGCTTAATCATTTTGGGAATATTTCTTTGGGACAGAGAATCATTTTTCTTTTTCCTGAACTCTCATGACCTCATCATGGAAGCCCCTACAACTCCAGCCGTCAAAGAATGAAACAGAGTTAGCCACAATAAAAACATAGAAACAGGAAGGAGAGGAGGTTCCGATCCTGGAGTGAAACCACTTTTCAGTTTCTTCTTGAGTGGTGCCGTGACTTTGTCATCCGGCAGTAGTGCCAGAACAGTTCCCAACATAGAAACAGAAAGGACTGAAGGTTCCAATTCTAGAGAGAAACTGCTGTGCAGTACCTTCTTGACTGGTGCTGAGACTTTGTCATCTGGCAGTAGTTCCAAAACAGCTCCCAACACTCTGCATATAAGTTAAATAAGCGGAACCAGTCTGTTGTTCCATGTCCAGTTCTAACTGTTGCTTCCTGACCTGCATACAGGTTTTTCAAGAGACAGGTCAAGTGGTCTGGTATTCCCATCTCTTTCAGAATTTTGCACAGTTTATTGTGATCCACACAGTCAAAGGCTTTGGCATAGTCAATAAAGCAGAAATAGATGTTTTTCTGGAACTCTCTCGGGTTTTAAATGATCCATCAGATGTTGGCAATTTGATCTCTGGTTCCTCTGGCCTTTTCTAAAACCAGCTTAGACATTTGGAAGTTCACAGTTCAAGTATTACTGAAGCCTGGCTTGGAGAATTTTGAGCATTACTTTACTAGTGTGTAAGATGAGTGCAATTGTGTGCTAGTTTGAGCATTCTTTGGCGTTTCCTTTCTTTGAGATTAGAATGAAACTGGCCTTTTCCAGTCCTATCGCCACCACTGAGTTTTCCAAATTTGCTGACATATTGAGTGCAGCTCTTTCATAGCATCATCTTTTAGGATTTGAAAGAGCTCAACTGGAATTCCATCACCTCCACTAGCTTTGTTTGTAGTGATGCTTCCTAAGGCCCACTTGACTTCACATTCCAGGATGTCTGGCTCTAGGTGAGTGATCACACCATGGTGATTAACTGGGTCATGAAGATCTTGTTTTGTACAGTTCTTCTGTGCATTCTTGCCACCTTTTCTTAATATCTTCTGCTTCTGTCAGGTTCATACCATTTCTGTCCTTTATTGAGCCCATCTTTGCATGAAATGTTCCTTTGGTATCTCTAATTTTCTTGAAGAGATCACTAGTATTTCCCATTCTATTGTTTTCCTCTATTTCTTTGCATTGATCTTATAATTAAAAAATATTTAATTCAGTACTGGTAGTCCTCATGATTTTTTTTCTCGAGATGATTAAGCTTGAGATAAAGCCATTCAAGACAATTTCAACTATTGACATTATTTAGCATTTAAATAGTTTGCTTCTTCCTCTTAATTTGAGGCACACATATTAATATACACATCTCCCAAATTTGGTAATTAGACAAGAGTAGAGCTCTTTGTTAATCATCTTACTACAGTTTTGCCAATAACTAAATTGCCACTCAAAGTTGGCAAGCTATATGCACTCAATTGTTAGGATGTTAGCAATTTGTTCTACTTGGGAAACCATATTAACAAAGAGGATATTATTGTGTGGAGATTAACTGCTTTGATTACACGAATGATGGATGGTTACTTTTGAATGTGTTAAAATATAAATACTTTTGTAAAAACAATAAAAATTATTCATTTTATTTAATTGCTTATTTTTATTTTCAGTAATGTTAGTAAGTAAAATGTCAGATTTTCTGGCATCTTAGATGAGATACTTGACCATTACTCTTTCACGGCTTTCAAGCTTACTAGTTCAAATTACTATCACATTAAGAATCCAAAGAACTTCACACTCTATCATTACATTGAAATTAAATGCTGGATAATTTAAGTACGAATATTCAAAATGAAACAAATCATAAATGCTTTTTTCTTAAAAGCAATGCTGTGAATTATCAATAGTTAATAGTATTCCAGTTGGTTTGCTGATGATCCAAAGATAAGTGAAGTCTCTCAGTTGAGTCTGACTCTTTGCGACCCCATGGATGGTAGCCTACTAGGCTCCTCCATCCATGGGATCCTCCAGGCAAGAATACTGGAGTGGGTTGCCATTTCCTTCTCCAGATCCAAAGATAATTAATGCTTAAAAAGAAAAAAGAGTGGAAACTACATGTTCTTAAATATTTAATGAAAACCTACCATATTAGTGATGTTTGCTATTCAAAACTGACTGATAATTGCATATGGGCTTTAAATTGTGTTTTGGAAGACCATGAAACTTTGTCCTCACTACCATGTATTTTTTTCATAGAATAATAAATCTTTCAACAAGAGTAGAAAAAAGGACAACCATATGACATGATATTTAAAAGTCACATAAATTTTAAGTATAATATAAGATATCCAAAGTTGGGTGATGAGACACATATTTACCACCTTTTTGAATTAATCTGTACCATCTATTTGTATATTTGGCATTATTAAGATTTGTGGTCAATGGAAATCTATAGTAGTAAGAATCTACAATTCCTTATGTTACCAGTTCTCAAACATTTTGTTTTCAGGATTACTTAAAACTGTTAAAAGTTGTTGAGGGCCCCAGTGAACTTTAGTTACTTAGGCACATGTATAACGTTTTCACAAATATTTCAAATATACATTTTTTGTATTAAAAAAAACTCAGAAATTTAAGTGTCTTAATATGTGTTGAGTTTATTAATAACTCATTTAATAATAGTAAACATGTTGTTACTAAAAGTTTTTAATCAAGAAAAATAAATGTAGATATCCATATCACTTTTTGTATGTCAGACATAATTAACATACATAAAGCTGTACATATTTAATGTATGCAACTTAATGAGTTTACAGATAATATAGATTTATAAAGCTATCACTGCAATAAACACATATTTCCTTCTAAAATTTTTCTCTTGTACACTTTATTTGCTATTATTTTTTTACAATAATAACTTGACAAAAGATTTACCCTCAGCAACTTTTAAAGTGTATAATACAATAATTATAAGTACTATGCTGTGCGGTGTATTTCTACTATGTCTTATTCTTGCATAACTAAAACTTTGTACCATTTGACTAATACCTTCTTATTTTCCCTGTGCCATCCCAGCTTCTAGCAGCTACGATTCTACATTCTACTTTTTGCTTTTATGCATCTGAGATCTTTAGATTCTTCATGTACATGGTATGAAACAGTATTTGTCATTCTGTTCCTGCTTTATATCACTTAGTATAATGTTCTCCAGTTTCATCCATGTGCTGCAAAAGGTAGGATTTCTTTCTTTTTAATCCTGAATAATATTTTACTACATATATGCATATATATGTATATTTTCTTTACATATTCATTAATCAATGGGCATTTAAGTTACTTTCATGTCATGACCATTGTGAATAATGCTGCAATAAATATGAGAGTGCAAGATATTTCTTTGAGATACTGATTTCTCAATATCTCACTGTATATATAGATATATATAATTATATATTTCTTTGCATATAATATATATTATATATTATTTTATTTATATATTCTTATTTGTATATTGTTTGGAATAATATATATTGTTATATATAACTAGGACATTATATATATATATATATATATATATGCACATAGACACATACACTTTAGAACTGAGATTGCTGGATCATACAGTAGTTCTATTTTTAAAGTTTCAAACTAGTGCTAAATGATCTCTCATTGTGGTTTTGATTTGCATTTCTTAGGTACTGATGATGTTGAGCAGCTTTTCATATACCTGTTGGTCATCCATGTATCTTCTTTGCAGAAATGTCTAATCAAGCCCTTGTCCATTTTTAAAGTAGGTATTTGGTTTTCGGCTGTTGGGTTGTAGGAATTTTTATATATTTTGGATATTAACCCTTTATCACATGTTGGGCTTACAAACATTTTGTACTGTTCTGTAGCTTGGCTTTCATTCATTGCTTCCTCTGCTCTACAGAAGATTTTTTTTTTTAATTTGATGTTAGTCTTACTTATCTGTTTTTGTTTTTGATGCCTATGCTTTTGGTTCCATATCCAAGAAATCATTACTAAAGAACCTTTCTCCTATGCTTTCTTCTATAAGTTTTATAGTTTCAGAACTTGCATTTAAATATTTTGAGTTGATTTTTTTGTATGGTGTCAGATAAGGGTCTAAATTCATTTTTTTTTTGCAAGGATATACATTCTTTTGTAGATGTCCAATTTTCTCAAAACCATTTATTGAATGGATCATTCTTTCATTATTGTGTATTCTTCTACCAATTTTTAAAAATCTCTGTGGGAGATCTGTTGACTATATATGCATAGGTTTATTTCTAGACTGTCTATTCTGATCCAGTGGTCTATATTTGTTTTTATGCCATTCCCACAGTATTTTGATTATTATAACTTTGTAATAAATTTTGAAACCAGGAAGAGGAATGCCTCTAGCTTTGTGCTTTCTCAAGATTGTTTTAGCTTTTAGGGATCTTCCTTGGTTCCATATAAATTTTAGGACTGTTATTTTCATGTCTGTAAAAAATGTCATTGGGATTTCATAGAGACTGCATTGAATCTGTAGATCACATTGGTTGGTATGGATATTTAGCTTTCCATGAACTAAACAGCTTGTATAGCTCACAACCCAAACATGCAAGTGATTTACCAGATCCGACCATCATTATGAGGCATGAATAATAAGTTATGGTCTCTTCTCATTTCAGCACTAAGAACATTCTTTCTTGAAGCTGACAACTATCTTTTGGTTTCATTCTGTTTTGGCTTGGCAGTGAAGAACATAACAACAACTAAAAAGTTGTATGCCATCTTTAAATCAATTAGCTTTATAATTCAAGAACAACAATAACTCTTTAATATATTTAATTATTCTATAACAGTATTTCTCTCAATAATATTTTACACCTTTGAATGTATAGATTAAGAAGATATTTTCTAAAATTTATTCCTAAGTAGTTTACAGTTTCTAGTGATATTTAATTGATATTTCTATGAAATTTCATTTTTTACATGCACATATATTTAATCTGTACAATATAATATTCAAAAATCTTATTTATTTATCACTTTATACTCTATCACTAATACTCTGGCCTCTCATGTTACTTGACAAAATTGTTGATATCAGATATATTTTTATTCTTGAATTCATGAAAAGCTATCAATAAATCACATTAATATATATACTCTACTGTTGTTGTTCAGTTGCTCAGTCATGTCCAACCCTGTGACCCCATGGTCTGCAGCATGCCAGCCTTCCCTCTCCTTCACTATCTCACTGTATCTGTTCAAACTCATTTCCTCTGAGTCAATGATGCCATCCAACCGTCTCAACTTCTGTTGTCCCCTTCTCCTCCTGCCTTCATCTTTCCCAGCATCAGGATTTTTTCCAGTGAGTTGGCTCTTCATATCACGTGGCCAAAGTACAGGAGGTTCAGCTTCAGGATTAGTCCTTCCAATGAATATTCAGGGTTGATTTCCTTTAGGATTCACTGATTTGATCTCCATGAAGTCCAAGGGACTCTCAAGAGTCTTCTCCAGCACCACAGTTCGAAGCATTAATTCTTCAGTTCTCAGTCTTTTCTATGGTCCAACTCTCACATCCAAACATAACTACTGGAAAAACTACACCTTTGACTATGTAAACCTTTTTCAGCAAATTGATGTCTCTGCCTTTTAATATGCTGTCTAGGATTGTCACAGTTTTTCTTCTAATGAATAAATGTCTTTTAATTTCATGGTTGCAGTCACTATCTGCAGTGATTCTGGAGCCCAGGCAAATAAAGTCTGTCACTGTTTCCATTGCTTCCATTTGCCATAAAGTGGTGGAACCAGATGCCACGATCTTAGTTTTGTTGAATGCTGAGTTTGAAGTCAGCTTTTTCACTCTTTACTTTAACCTTCATCAACAGGCTCTTCAGTTCCTCTTCATTTCTGCCATTAGAGTAGTGTCATTTGCATATCTAAGGTTATTGATATTTCTCCCAGCAATCATGATTCCAGCTTGTGATTCATCCAGTCCAGCATTTTGTTTGATGTACTTTGCATATAAATTAAGTAAGCCAGGGGACAATATTTAGCCTTGACATACTCCTTTCCCAATCTTGAATCAGTTCATTGTTCCATGTTTGATTCTAGGTTGCTTCTTGACCTGCATGCAGGTTTCTCAGGAGGCAGTTAAAGTGGTCTGGTAATTCCATCTCTTCAAGACTTTTCCACAGTTTGTTGTGATTCATTACAATAAATCCCTTCCCTAGTGGCTCATATGGTAAAGAATATGCCTGCAATGCAGGAGACATGAGTTTGATCCCTGGATTGGGAACATCCCCTGGAGAAGGAAATGGCAACCCATTCTGGTATTCCTACAGGAGAATTCCATGGATAGAGGACCCTGGTAGGCTATAATCCATGGGGTTGCCAAGAGTTGGACATGACTGAGGGACTAACACTTGCACTTGCACACAGTTAAAGGCTTTAGCCTAATCAATGAAGCAGAAGTAGATGCATTTCTGGAAATCCTTTGTTTTTTCTATGACCCAACAGATGTTGGCAATTTGATCTCTGGTTCCTCTGTCTTTTCTAAATCCATCTTGTACCTCTGGAAGTTCTCTGTTCATGCATTGATGAAGCTGAGCTTGAAGAATTTTGAGCATTACCTTGCTAGCATGTGAAATGAATGCAATTGTGTGGTAGTTTGAACATTCTTCTTCATTGCCTTTCTTTAAATAGGTGTTAAAATTTTTGAAAAATATTTTCTGGATCTATAAGATGTCAACATTAATTTTTATTTTTTTCCCTGTAATAATGCAGTAAGTGAGCACACTATTAATAGACATGCTTTTTGAATGCTATTCACTTCAGAAATAATCTCTGGTCAAAGCCTCATTGTTTTACACTGATATTTTGTTTCGACAATACTTTGATTAGATGTTTTACATCTATGGTCATGAAAAATGAACATTATGCATGTATGTTCATGGACCTTCAGTAATCTTTTGTGGTAAGATCACTGACAAATTTTTATTTATTTATTTAATTTATTTTATTTTTTTAAAATTTTCTTTACTTTATTGTGTTTGTTTTGCCATACATTGACATGAATCCACCATGGGTATACATATGCTCCCCCTCCAGAACCCCCCCTCCCTCCACCCTCCCGATTCCATTCCCCTGGGTCATCCCGGTGCACCAGCCAAGAGCATCAACCCTGGGCTGGCAATTGATTTCGCATATGATAATTAACATGTTTCAACTCCATTCTCCCATATCATCCCACCCTTGCCCTCTTCCACAGAGTCCACGAGACTGTTCTATACATCTGCGTTTCTTTTGCTGTCCCACATGCAGGGTTCTCATTAACTTCTTTCTAAATTCCATATATATGCGTTATTATACTGTATTGCTGTTTTTCCTTCTGGCTTACTTCACTCTGGATAATAGGCTCCAGTTCCGTCCACCTGAGTAGAACTGATTCAAATGAATTCTTTTTAATGCTGAGTAATATTCCATTGTGTATATGTACCACAGCTTTCTTATCCATTCATCAGTTGAATTTTTAAAATTTTAGTTGCTTCATGTAACTAGTTGGAAAGTTCTCACTTTCTATTCTTTGGAATAATTTTAAAAAGATATAAAACTTGTCTTATACTTAAAAGTATTTATCATTGATGCCATCTAGGCCAGGATACAGATATTTTAGGTAAATTTTACATGCACAGTTGAGAATATATTTTGTCATTTTTTTTTCTAAAGTTCAATGTTCTTTGTATTTCCATTAGGTTATTTTGATTAAATGGTTCTTCAAATCTTTTATACATTGACTAATGTATAATCTGCTTGTTCTATTAACTACTCAAAGATGTTAAAGCCTGCAATATAATTATATATATTTTTAATTTCTCCTTTTCAGTTCATTCAGTTCAGTTACTCAACCATGTCCGACTATTTGTGACCCCATGGAATGCAGCACATCAGGCATCCATGTCCATCACCAACTCCCAGAGTTTACTCAAACATATGCCCATTGAGTCAGTAATGCCATGCAACCATCTGATCCTCTGTAATCTCCTTCTCCTCCCACCTTCAGTCTTTCCCATCATCCGGGTCTTTTCCAGTGAGTCAGTTTATTGTATCAGGTGGTCAAAGAATTGGAGTTTCAGCTTCAACATAAGATCTTCCAATGAATATTCAGGACTGATTTCTTTTAGGATTGGATTTCCTTGCAGTCCAAGGGACTCTCAAGAGTCTTCTCCAACACCACAGTTCAAAAGCATCAATACTTCTGCACTCAGCTTTCTTTATAGTCCAACTCTCACATCCATATATGACTACTGGAAAACCATAGCCTTGACTAGACAGAACTTTGTTGGCAAAATAAATCTCTGCTTTTTAATATGCTGTCTAGGTTGGTCATAACTTTTCTCCCAAAGAGTAAGTGTCTTTTAATTTCATGGCTGCAGTCACCAGCTGCAGTGATTTTAGAGCCTCCCAAAATATAGTCAGCCACTATTTCCACTGTTTCCTCATCTATCTGCCATGAAGTGATGGGACTGGATCCCATGCTCTTAGTTTTCTTAATATTGAGCTTTAAGCCAACTTTTTCACTCTCCTCTTTCACTTTGATCAATAGGCTCTTTAATTCTTCTTCACTTTCTGCCATAAGGGTGTTTTCATCTGCATATCTGAGGTTATTGATATTTCCCCACAGTAGGGCTGAGAGGAGCTACTCCATATTTAAGGTCAGCAGGGGTGGCGGTGAGGAAATACCCCTCATTCAAGGTAAGGAGCAGTGGCTGCACTTTGCTGGAGCAGCCATGAAGAGATACCCCATGTTAAGGTAAGAGAAACCCAAGTAAGATGGTAGGTGTTGTGAGAGGGCATCAGAGGGCAGGCACCCTGAAACCATAATCACAGAAAACTAGCCAATCTGATCACATGGAACACAGCCTTGTCTAACTCAATGAAATTAAGTCATGTCATGTGGGGCCACCCAAGACAGATAGGTCATGATGGAAAGGTCTGACAGAATGTGGTCCACTGAAGAAGGGAATGGCAAGCCACTTCACTATTTTTGTCTTGAGAGCCCCATGAATAGTATGAAAAGAGAAAAATATAGGAAACTGAAAGATGAACTCCCAGGTTAGTAGGTACCCAAAATGCTACTGGAGATCAGTGGAGAAATAAGTCTAGAAAGAATGAAGGTATGGAGCCAAAGCAAAAACAATACCCAGTTGTGGATGTGACTGGTGATAGAAACAAGGTCCAATGCTATAAAGAGTAATATTGCATAGGAACCAGGAATGTTAGGTCCATGGATCAAGGCAAATTGGAAGTGGTCAAACAGGAGATGGCAAGAGTGAACGTCAACATTCTAGGAATAAGCAAACTAAGATGGACTGGAATGGATGAATTTAACTCAGATGACCATTATATCTACTACTGTGAGCAGGAATCCCTTAGAAGAAATGGAGTTGCCATCAGGGTCAATAGAAGAGTCCTAAATGCAGTACTTGTATGCAATCTCAAAAATGACAGAATGATCTCTGTTCATTTCCAAGGCAAACTATTCAATACCGTGGAGATACAAGCCTATGCCCCAACCAGTAATGCTAAAGAACCTGAAGTTGAAAGGTTCTATGAAGATCTATAAGATATTTTGGAACTAACACCCAAAAAAGATGTCCTTTTCATTACAGGGGACTGGAATGCAAAAGTAGGAATCAGAAACACCTGGAGTAATGGGAGAATTTGGCCTTGGAGTACAGAATGAAGCAGGGCAAAGGCTAAAAGAGTTTTGCCAACAGAATGCACTGGTCATAGCAAACACCCTCTTCAAACAATACAAGAGAACACTATACACATGGACACCAGCAGATGGCCAGCACCAAAATCAGACTGATTATATTCTTTGCACCAAAGACAGAGAAGCTCTATACAGTCAGTAAAAACAAGACCGGGAGTTGGCTGTGGCTCAGATCATGAACTACTTATTGCCAAATTCTGACTTAAATTGAAGAAAGTGGGGGAAACAACTAGACCATTCAAGTATGACCCAAATAAAATCCCTTATGATTATCCAGTAGAAGTGAGAAATAGATTTAAAGGACTAGATTTGATAGACAGAGTGCCTGATGAACTATGGACGAAGGTTCATGACATTATACAGGAGTCAGGGATTAAGACCATCCCCATGGAAAAGAAATGCAAAAAACAAAATGACTGTCTGAGGAGGCCTTACAAATACCTGTGAAAAGAAGAGAAGTGAAAAAAGCAAAGGAGACATGGAAAGATAAATCCATCTCAATGCAGAGTTCCAAAGAATAGCAAGGAGAGACAGGAAAGCCTTCCTCAGTGATCAGTGCAAAGAAATAGAAAAAAACAACAGGATGGGAAAGACTAGAGATCTCTTCAAGAAAGTTAGAGATATCAAGGGAACATTTTATGCAAAGATGAGCTCAATATAGGACAGAAATGGTATGGACCTAACAGAAGCAGAAGATATTAAGA
This sequence comes from Antilocapra americana, assembly GCA_007570785.1. Taxonomy (NCBI): domain Eukaryota; kingdom Metazoa; phylum Chordata; class Mammalia; order Artiodactyla; family Antilocapridae; genus Antilocapra; species Antilocapra americana. The sequence goes on along the minus strand of ML663563.1, from coordinate 3,273,947 downwards.
AAAGGTGGCAAGAATACACAGAAGAACTGTACAAGAAAGATCTTCATGATCCAGATAATCATGATGGTGTGATCCCTCACCTAGAGCCACCTAGAGCCAGACATCCTGGAATGTGAAGTCAAGTGGGCCTTAGAAAGCATCGCTACGAACAAAGCTAGAGGAGGTGATGGAATTTCAGTTGAGCTACTTCAAATCCTGAAAGATGATGCTGTGAAAGTGCTGCACTCAATATGTCAGCAAATTTAGAAATCTCAGCAATAGCCACAGGACTGGAAAAGGTCAGTTTCCATTTCAATCCAAAGAAAGGCAATGACAAAGAATGCTCAAACTAGCGCACAATTGCACTCATCTCACACGCTAGTAAAGTAATGCTCAAAATTCTCCAAGCCAGGCTTCAGCAAGTCGTGAACTGTGAGCTTCCAGATGTTTAAGGTGGTTTTAGAAAAGGGAGAGGAACCAGAGATCAAATTGCCAACATCCGCTGGATCATCGAAAAAGCAAGAGAGTTCCTGAAAAACATCTACTTCTGCTTTATTGACTATACCAAAACCTTTGTGTGAATCACAATAAAATGTGGAAATTTCTGAAAGAAACTGGAGTACCAGACAATCTCACTTTTCTCTTGAGAAACCTCTATGCAGGTCTGGAAGCAACTGTTAGAACTGGACATGGAACAACTGGCTGGATCCAAATAGTAAAAGGAGTACATCAAGGCTGTATATTGTCATCCTGCTTTTTTTTTATTAATTAATTTTTTTCCATTACATTATCTTGTTGGTTTTGCCCTACATTGACATGAATCCACCATGGGTATACACGATTCCATCCCTCTGGGTCATCCCAGTGCACAAGCCCTGAGCACCCTGTATCATGCATCAAACCTGGGCTGGCGATTCATTTCACATGTGATAATTTACATGTTTCAATGCCATTCTCCCATATCAACCCACCCTTGCGCTCTTCCATAGAGTCCAAAAGACTGTTCTATACATCTGTGTTTCTTTTGCTGTCTCGCATATAGGGTTATTATTACCATCTTTCTAAGTTCCATATATATGCATTAGTATACTGTATTGTTGTTTTTCCTTCTGGCTTACTTCACTCTGTATAATAGGCTCCAGTTTCATACACCTGAGTAGAACTGATTCAAATGTATTCTTTTTAAGGGCTGAGAAATATTCCATTGTCTATATGTGCCACAGCTTTCTTATCCATTCATCTGCTGATGGACATCTAGGTTGCTTCCATGTCCTAGCTATAGTAAACAATGCGGCGATGAACATTGGGGTACACATGTCTCTTTCAATTCTGGTTTCCTCAGTGTGTATGCCCAGCAGTGGGATTGCTGGGTCAAATGGCAGTTCTATTTCCTTTTTTTAAAGGAATCTGCACATTGTTTTCCATAGTGCCTGTACTAGTTTGCACTCCCACCAACAGTGTAAGAGGGTTCCCTTTTCTCCACATCCTCTCCAGCATTTATTGCTTGTAGACTTTTGGATGGTGGCCATTCTGACTGGTGTAAAGTGGTACCTCATTGTGGTTTTGATTTGCATTTCTCTGATAATGAGTGATGTTGAGCATCTTTTCATGTGTTTGTTACCCACGTTTATGTTTTCTTTGTCACCCTGCTTATTAATAACTTACATGCAGCATACATCATGAGAAACCCTGGGCTGGAAGAAGCACAAGCTGGAATCAAGATTGCTGGGAGAAATATCAATAACCTCAGATATGCAGATGACACCACCCTTATGGCAGAAAGTGAAGAGGAACTA
>ML663563.1:3225999-3272162 GCA_007570785.1 Antilocapra americana | reverse complement strand
GAGAGTCCCTTGGACTGCAAGGAGATCCAACAAGTCCATCCTAAAGGAGATCTGTCCTTGATGTTCATTGGAAGGACTGATGTTGAAGCTGAAACTCCAATACTTTGGCCACCTGATGCAAAGAGCTGACTCATTGGAAAAGACCGTAATTCTGGGAAGGACTGGGGGCAGGAGGAGAAGGGGATGACAGAGGATGAGATGGCTGGATGGCATCACCGACTAGATGAAAATGGGTTTGGGTGGGCTCCAGGAGTTTATGATGGACTGGAAGGCCTGATATGCTGCGATTCATGGGGTCACAAAGAGTCAGACTCGACTGAGCAAATTAACCCAGGAATCTTGATTCCAACATGTGCTTCCTCCAGCCCAGTGTTTCTCATGATGTACTCTGCATATAAGTTAAATAAGCAAGGTGACAATATATAGTCTTGACATACTCTTTTTTCTATTTGGAACAAGTCTGTTGTTCCATGTCCAGTTCTTACTGTTGCCTCCTGACCCGCATACAGATTTCTCAAGAGGCAGGTCAGGTGGCCTGGTATTCCCATCTCTTTCAGAATTTTTCACAGTTTATTGTAATCCACACAGTCAAAGACTTTGGCATAGTCAGTAAAGCAGAAATAGATGAAATAGGAGAAATAGACATTTCTCCTTTTAGTTGTGTCAATTTTGTTATTTATATTTCTCTTGCTTTATTGAGATATGATTTAATATTCAATAAACTATACCAATTTAACAGGTACAATTTGATATTATTTGACATGTGTATCATGTCCCTAGTGGCTCAGTGATAAAGAATATGCTTGTCAATGCAGGAGATGTGGATTGATCCCTGAGTCAGGAAGAACCCCTGGGGAAGAAAATTCTTGCCTCCAAAATCCTATGGACAGAGGAGTCTGGTGGGCTACAGTCTACAGAGTTTCAAAGATTTGAATATGACTTAGTGACTGAACAACAACAGCATATCCACAAAACCATCACCAAATTCAAGATCAGTTCCACATAGCTCACCTCGTCCTCATACTTCCTCATGCTCTTTTGTGATCTCTGCCTCTCACCTTTCCTCAACTCCTCCCTCAAATTCTGCAAAACAACCATCCACCTGCTTTCTGTCATTGCAGATTTCTTTGCAATTTAATAGGGATTTACACAAAATTATAATCACAAGATATATACTCTTAAGTAAAATAGATATAAACAGTTTATAATTTACTTAGTTAAACAAATTTAAAATTATGCCATTGATCCATTGATTTTAGTTAATTGCTAGTGTTCTCTCTTACTAATATCTTAAATATACAAATTTTTTTTAACTTCAAATTTAATTTGTCACAAATCATCCTACCAGAAGCTCAAAGCACTCTCCCAAACATGTATATGTACATTTTATAGAAAACATTTTATTTATACATGATATTCTTAAGAAATTATTACACTTATAGGCATAATTCATCATATCCCTTACAATCTTGAGAGTTAAAAGGTCAATTGAAATATAAGAAAATGATGATGAATTATTCTCCTTTAAGCACTTTTCTAAAGAATTATTTTGTTTTCAATAATAAGAATTTTTTTTTAAGTTCTTAATTCTTTGTAAATAAAATAAAGAATTTGTGAAGGAAAACTGAAAGAACTTTGGAAACAGTGATGATAGCAGCACTGGGAATATAAACCCCTCTAATTTCAGTGTAGATTAGACCAAAAACCTACTACTTCAGTTGCAATTTTCCCTTCTATAATTGGGGACTTGGAAAATAATTTACTTATCTTCCAATTGAATGTGCAACCAAAACTGTTTTTCTTTTTCCAAAATTTCTTACATGGAGTGTATTATGCTTTACAATGTCCTATCCATCCTCTAAAATTTTTATATAAAGGTTGAATGTGATGAAGTTGTATCCATACGAGTAAACAATAAAGCCAAAATAAATTTTATAATATCAACTGGTTCAAGATATGAACACACGAATAGAACTTTTCATCAATAAAGAAAAGGAAATTTATATAAGCATGAAATACCTATGTGTTTTGAAAGTGGAATTTAGAACAAACCAGCATAATGTTTATTCAAGTAATGGGTTTTTTGAATGGGTCAACTGAATTCTATTGCAAAATGTATGGAAAGTTTCTAAAGTTTCACATGAAATGTCAGTTTATTGACAATCACTAAATTAATTTGTCTACTTTATGCCTGTGTTTGAATTGTTCAATTAAGTAATTTGAATGAATGAGCCAGCATCTGGTCAATAATGAGGTACTGAAGGTTAGACGTGATGTTTACAGGAGTGGCTTTCCTTAACATCCATCACTGTTACCTGTCTCCAAAGGGTATTTGCATTTTAAGTACTTTCTATAATTACGTAAGAATGTTTTTGCATCCTATAATCATCAAAACAGATATGTAGATATATAGCTAAAAATTTGCAAAAATTTAATAGAAATCTGAGCAACACAAACTGTAACGGGAGTGAGGGGAGCATCTGATGCTCAAAATATGAGCTCATGTGTATTTAAAAAAATGAGTAAAATTTTCAATATGCTTTAAATATGAACTATTTCAAAATACAACGTCTGTTAAATATGAACTATATGACTACATCCCCAAACCACCACTCCATTATGAGGAAAGTGATAAGAAGTCACAATGCTTAAGAAATGCCCATCATATTCTGGTGTCTAACTTTGTTTCCTAATGGTTATTGACTCTTTCCATTATTATTCAGTAATGAATTAATTTGTCCTTAAAAACTATTCTAATAAATGCCTGTCTAGCACTAGATCCTAGGAAAATAAATTTTAAAAGTATGACAAATTGTCTGATTTTCATAAAATCAAAGTTTATAAGACTTCATACATGAGAAAATAAAAACATAGTACCATTTTAAATAGTTTTGTATTCAGTAGAAGAATCACAGCAGGATAATAGGTATGGAACTGTAAATGACAAAGGATAGTACTTCAGTGATGGTATGGACTGAATATTTATGTTTCCTTCAATCCAGACATTGTAGCTCTAACCTCCAGTGCAGTTGTGTTTGGAGATGGGGCCTCAAAGGAAGTAATCAAGGGTAAATGAAGTCATTAAGGGTGGGGTCTTGATTCAAAAGGACTACTGTCCTTATGACACCAGAGAACTTGTACCTTTTCTGCCCCCATTTCCCTGTAGGCAGTGAGGAAGGGCCCTGTGAGGACATAGCTAGAAGGCAATCACCTACAAGTCATTGAGAGTTTCCACCCTAGAAATCGAATTTGCCAATACCTTGAACCTGAATTTCCCAGACTCCAGGGCTGTAAAATAAATTTCTGTAGTTTAAGCCATCCAACATTGTGGTTATCAACTACAAATTGGCCCTTGCCAAGAGTATTTGCCAGCAATTGAACTACAACTACAAGAGTGTTTGCCACCTGCCTCGGTAGAGATTGAATCCTGCGCTGCTGCAGCTGTTGACTTTCACATCCCCTTAGGGAGTTCAGGGTGGAGTTAGGCACTCTGGGCTCCAGGGAATCTGGTGGAACAGGTCTTTAGATAGTTAGATATTTTCAGGAACTGAGTTCATGGTCCCAATGCTTGCATCTATTCATATCAAGAATAGCACTGAAACCCTTCATGATTACATCAGTTCCTCATGACTAGCAGAAAAACTTATGTCAGGTATGCTCTTGATTGCATTGAACTCCCCCTTCACCAAAATCCTATATATTGACCTTTCCTCATTGCCTCTCAGAGCAGTCTCTCAGAACTATCTGAGGCACTGTCTCCTAGGATGCAGTCCTTATTTTGCCTCAAATAAAACTTAACTTGCAGCTCTCAAATTGTGCCTCTTTTTAAGTCTATATGGTATTCTGTTTTGTAGCCTGGGAAGTGCTAACAAAGACTTCTCTCTGAGATAAACAACATATGTACTTCATACATAAAAAAGATATAAATATGAAAAAAAGGAGACAATAATGATAAGATTTTAAAGCATTAATCGGATTGGTATGTTTGACAAAGAAGTAAGAAGTTCCATGTAGCTCATCTGAAATACACCAGGGAAACAGGGATGGAAATTAGAAAACTTAATTTGAAAAATTGGCAGGGACCAAACTATATAAAACCTACAATATGCCAGCAAATTTGGAAAACTCAGCAGTGGCCACAGGACTGGAAAAGGTCAGTTTTCATTCCAATCCCAAAGAAAGTCAGTGCCAAAGAAAGCTCAAACTACTGCACAATTGAACTCATCTCACACGCTAGTAAAGTAATGCTCAAAATTCTCCAAGCCAGACTTCAGCAATATGTGAATCGTGAACTTCCAGATGTTCAAGCTAGTTTTAGAAAAGACAGAGGAACCAGAGATCAAATTGCCAACATCTGCTGGATTATTGAAAAAGCAAGAGAGTTGCAGAAAAACATCTACTTCTGCTTTATTGACTATGCCAAAGCCTTTGACTGTGTGGGTCACAATAAACTGTGGACAATTCTTAGAGATGAGAATACCAGGCCATCTGACCTGTCTCTTGAGAAACCTGTATGCAGGTCTGGAAGCAACAGTTAGAACTGGACATGGAACAACAGACTGGTTCCAAATAGGAAAAGGAGTATGTCAAGGCTGTATATTGTCACCTTGCTTATTTAATATATATGCAGAGTACATCATGAGAAACACTGGGTTGGAAGAAGCACAAGCTGGAATCAAGATTGCTGGGAGAAAAATAACCTCAGATATGCAGATGACACCACCTTTATGGCAGAAAGTGAAGAGGAACTAAAAACCTTCTTGCTGAAAGTGAAAGAGGAGAGTGAAAAAGTTGGCTTAAAGCTCAACATTCAGAAAACTAAGATCATGGCATCTGGTCCAATCACTTCATGGGAAATAGATGGGGAAACAGTGTCAGACTTTATTTTTGGGGGCTCCAAAATCACTGCAGATTGTGAATGCAGCCATGATATTGAAAGATGCTTGTTCCTTAGAAGAAAAGTTATGACCAACATAGACAGCATAATAAAAGGCAGAGATATTACTTTGCCAACAAAGGTCTGACTAGTCAAAGCTATGGTTTTCCCAGTAGTCATGCATGGATGTGAGAGGTGAGCTATACAGAAAGCTCAGCACTGAAAATATGATGCTTTTGAATCGTGTTGTGTCCTTTGGACAGCAACGTGATCCAACCAGTCCATCCTAAAGGAAATCATTCCTGAATATTCATTTGAAGGACTGATGCTGAAGCTGAAACTACAATACTTTGGCCTCCTGATGCAAAGAACTGACTCATTTGAAAAGATCCTGATGGTGGGAAAGAATGAAGGTGGTAGGAGAAGGAGACAGCAGAGGATGAGATGGTTGGATGGCATCACTGACTCAATGTAAATGAGTTTGAGTAAACTCCAGGAACTGGTAACGGACAGGGAGGCCTGGCGTGCTGCAGTTCATAGGATCACAAAGAGTCAGAGACGACTAAGCGACTGAACTGAACTAAATGTTTATGTTCCCATGCTGAACTCTCAATTCCTCCCTTCCTCTCTTTCTCCACAAGTTTGTTCTGTCTGTCCGTGTCTCCACTGCAGCCCTGCAAATATTCTGCACTTTTATAAAAGTATCAGTTTATCAGTGACAGGAAAAGGATAGCCACCAGTTTTCTGAAATTCATTTGAGCATGATGAGCTAACCATAGACGTAAGATAAGAAGATCTATATTTATTTTCAAGTGGATAAGTAACAGGAAAAAGGTAATGACACAGTTAAACAATGAAAAATGTCTTTTCTAATTGAGTAGAGATTTAATTCTTCAATGGATAAGGAAGACAGATGGCATTATTAAAACAGCTTCAATAATAAGTAGATTTCTAAAGATAAAACTATAGTTTAAACACAGAAATTGAAACAAAAAGTCCTTTGCAAAAGGAGTCTAGATAAACTTGCTCAGATACTACAAACAGGCATTTGTCACAAAATCTCTTTATATAATATAAAATCTTCACTGTTTTATAAGGAAGATAGCTTGCACCAGTAGCTATGCTTTTTAGACCCATATGAGAATAGATACAACTTGTCCTTGAAATATTCATATTTTTCAGAAGAAGCTAGGATATGCGGCAGTGACAAATTTACACTCTCATCTCAGTGGCTCATATGACAAACAGTCTCACTGAAGATTCACAAACGTGGAAGGATTCTACATAAGTACTTAGGGATCCAGACTCAGGGAACCTCCACAAACATCAGCTGTATAATTTTAAATGTATGCTGTTTTCGACTTAAAGTTTTCTTCTGAGTGTTAAAGGCATTGGAAAAGACTCTGATGCTGGGAAGGCTTGAGGGCTGGAGGAGAAGTGAGTGACAGAGGATGAGATGGTTGGATGGCATCACCCACTCAATGGACATGAGTTTGAGCAAATTCTGGAGATAGTGAAGAACAGGGAATTCTGGTGTGCTGCAGTTCTCAGGGTCGCAAAGAGTCAGACATGACAGCGACTGAACAAGAACAACAAATACAGAAATGACAAATTAAATGAGAGATAAGTAAGCTATTAAGATATCTGATGTTCTCTGACTGCTACAGTTTACTCTAGCCTTGGTCATAGAGCTTTTAGACTGGTGGAAGCACCAACCTGATTCTGTCTGTTGTCTTCTTTAGGCTGGTTAGGTAATTGGCTGATAACTTCTATTTCTGTTTTATATTAAAGGCATTTTTGGTACATAGGTCTTTTTACAGAGATGAATTAAAATCTCATTAATATGAAGAAAATATGACAATGTCTATCAAAATATTTAAAACTTGTTATGAAGACTAGCATTTTTTCTCTATTATTATAATTTGCATAATGTAACAATTTCACCATATTGACCAAAAGAAACTCACACTGTTGATATAGAATAATCAAAACTCACCCTGGATACAGCATGAAAATTTACAAGTGAATCAATTATAATATCCAGTATTAAATCAACCCCATATCATTTGTAGGATTGTTATGAGAAATGACATTTCATAAATCAAGTGTATAAGATGTTTGCTGACTCTGAAGAAATTAAAAGAGAGAAACATCCAGATGTTAGTTAACTCATTCTCAGCCTTATACCTTGGTTTTAGATGATCCTATTTAAGGGACATAATTATTTATTCAAGGACATTTAAATCAATCTATTTCTTGGGCTGACAGCAGCATTAGCTATAATTCAGGAAAACACCATCTATTTTCTCTAATAAAATTGTATATATTAAGGAAGTATGCATACATCTAAAAAAGAAACAAATATGCATACATCCAAAGGAAAAATCAGTGCATGTAGTGATTAACCAAAACTTCCATCTCAATGCTTTAAAAATACAAATTCTTAATTTAAAATGTAAATCTTACACAAATATTTGAACTGAATATTACTTTAAGTAAATGGGTTACAGGTTATTAATATTATGTATCGCTCAGAGTCCTTTATAATTCTTATCACTTTGTGCATGTAAATAAAAGTTTATTTATTGGAAGTTATTCATCATCAAGAATTGCTTCTCAGTTGTACCTCATCTGGAAAAGGGTAAGGTTCTCTCAGTATATTTGAGGATGGCTGGATTCAGAAAGAATAACTCACATTAACCAAACTTATATAAGCAAATGAATTACCCAGAATATCAACTTCATGAATGTAAATGAGAAACAGACCTATTTAGAAGGTAGGATCATGCATACCCTTCCTAGGAGTTAAGGGAGTAATGTGATATTTTGCTTTTCAATATTCCCTGGACAAAGTATATATCATGTTCATATTCTAGATTGTAATAAAGGCCATTTATAATATTTTCCTAAATTTTAGTTGATTAAAATTAATTGGGATTTCAATGTCAGGTTGGAAATAAAATTTAAATGTAAATTATACACTAATTAAATAACAAATGAATATTATAACATTTGTTTTCTTCCTTGAAATAATTACATATAATTTTGTCATTTCTTTTGATTTTTATCACTTAAAATTGCCTTCTAACTTGCATATTTTCTCATAATATTTGAAAATATATTTATTGTTCACCAGATTTTTTAAGCATAAAGTAAGCTGAAGCATGTTTATTAAAAATGAATTATGTTACATCCTTACACACACAAAATAAATATTTATTGAGTAACTACCAGGTAGGTACTGGTCATAATTACTGGCACGGAGTTATAATTTTGAATAATACCACAAGTGTTTACTTTCAAGTAGTACAGATTTTATTGGAGAAGATGGACCATAAGCAAAAAAGAATATAAAATAACTTGACAACAATGTTAAGTTCTATTCCCTTTATAAAGAAAATAAAGTGAGATAAGTTCACCAGAGAATGACTGATGATTGTGATATGGGTTATGTTTCTTTATACCAACAATGATCAACAAATGTCTTTCTAGTAACATGACGTTTAGTGAAGACAAGAAGAAAGGGAAAAAATCAGGCATGCAGCTATTGAGGGGTAAGGTAAAAGAGAATGATAATCCATGGTCTCCAATGATAGAAAAAGCACACTGTTTAATGAATATATAAGAAATTATTTGACAATTTTTTACACCAAAACATGAATAAAGTGCTTCTATTTTCCCAATAGGAAAGAATGGATAATAACCATCTTAAAAAACCTCATCTATGATTATTTCCTCAAACTACATTTTGAGATGTGGAATATGAAAAGTTATCATTACCTCATCAATGGGGAAATTAATTTTTGTAAAAGCTTTTAAAGAGAATTTTAAAAATTTACACTTTCGCTACATTGTTTGGTTCTCCATTTCACTGATTATAGCCAGTGTTGATTGCTACTGAACACTATTTTTTCCTATTTTAAATGGTATTGATATGAAAAGCAAACAAATGTAAAATTCTACATTTTTTCTGGTATCTAATAATAACTTCTGTGAGTTGTGTTTCAAAAACTTTCTTAGTTATTACTTATATGGCAAAAATTCAATTACCACTTGTAGGAAAGTGTCCAAGATGGCGGAGTAGGAGAACTCTTAACTCACTGCCTACTCTGAACACACTAAAATTAAAACTACTTTGAGAGCAACTATCTATGAGAATGACCTGAAGCCTAGCAGAAAAGATTTTCCATAACATAACTAAATACATAAAAAAGGAACCACATGAGTAGAATGAGTAGAGACACAGTATATTTAGATCTAACATCCCCAGGTCAGCAACCCCAAAACAGGAGGAATATTACAACTTTAGAGGTCCTCCCCACGGAGCCAGGATTCCAAGCCTGAGCACCCCACCTGGGCTCTGGCACCAGGAAGATGGGCAGATAGAATGCCTGGCTTTGAAAATCAGCAAGATTTACATTTAGGAGATCCAGACAACAATAGGAACACAGATTCTCTACTCAAAAGGTGAATCCAAGCTTGCACATGCTCCATGATTCAGAACAGAGGCAGTGATCCAAAGTCTGAGTCAGATGCACTTGCTGATTTTGGAGAACTTTTCCACAAGGCAAGAGGCAACTGGAACTCTCCCTGGCTGTAGAGGTAGAGGCAGGAGCTGACACTGGAAGCCTGTTATACTGCAAGAACAGGGGTGCTGGCACATGCCTTTTTGGAATCCTATCTCTGGCCTATTAGCCCCAGAGACCTGGCTCTACCCACTCACATATCACCAGCTAGGAGCCCCTTGAGGCTTCATAGGCAGTGTGTGGGGACTCAGCCCCAGTCTCCAGTGGGCTGGCCCTGGCTCTGAGGCCCCCAGGCTACAAATACAGCTGCGTGGGGAACTTGCCTTGCCCAGTGATCAGCTGAATGACAGCAACTCCACACAACTCCTAGGCCACACAGACAGTCATATGGGGACCCAGTTCCTACCCACCAGCAGACCAGCACCCTCCTAAGGCCACCTGGGCCATGAGCCAACTCTGTAGGAAACCTAACATGCACTTTAATGACCTCACAGCTACCACACAGTCTTACAGCCAATAGGACCAGGAGCCAGTCCGGCCCACCAGCCTGGCCTACCAGCTCAAAGTAGTTAGCCTGGCCACAAAAGAAGGGTGCCTTCAGTACACATGGGGTCATCTAGGAATATAGGTCTGGTGACCAGAGGGGAGTATGCTATTGGGCCCCACTGAACACCTACATAAGGCCATTTCTCCAAGACTGGGAAATGTAACCAACCTAATTAACACATAGAAATAAACAAAATTGGGAAAAATGAGGTACAGGAATATGTTCTAAATGATAAAAAATGATAAACCTCAGAAAAAGAGCTAAATGAAGTAGAGATAAACAATATATCTCATCAAGAGTTCAAGGTAATGATCATCAAGATGCTCAACAAACTCAAGGAAGAATGGATGCATCCAGTGAGAATATCAACAAAGACAGAAGATGTAAAGAGTAACTAAACAGAGCTGAAGAATAAAATAAATGAAATTTTAAAAAAAGGAAAAGAAAAAAAATTAGGAGTCAGCAGTACATCATATAATACAGAGGAACAGATCAGTGATCTGGAATACACAGTAGTAGAAGTCACACAAGCTGAATAGAAAAAAGAAAAAAGAATCTTAAAATATGAGGATAGTTTAAGAGATCTCTTAGACTACATCAAGGGTAATAACATTTATATTATAGGGCTCTCAGAAGGAGTAAAGAAAGGAATAGAGATAAGAGCTGAAAATGTTCCTAAACTCTGGAAGGAAACAGACATCCAAGTCCAAGAAGCTACTGGGATAATACAGATAGACCATGAGTGTATTATTCTTAGTTAAATAAGTCAGACGGAGACAAGAAGTCTATATTCCAGTTATATGTGCAATCTAAAACACAAAACTAATGAACAAACAGAAGAAAACAGAAACAGAATCACAGATGCAGAGAAGAAACAGGTAGTTGACAGAAGAAAGGGAGTTGGAGGGAGGAGAGAAGTATTTGATGGAGATTAAGAGGTACAAACTTCCAGTTATAAACTTAATGAACCATGGGTAGGAAATGTACAGAGTGAAGAATATAGTCAATAACTACATAATATCTGTCTATAGTGACAAATATTAATGTCTCAGATGGTAAAAGATCCTGCTGCAATGCAGGAGACCTGGGTTCAATCTGTGGCTCAGAAAGATCCCCTGGAGATGGGGGAATGGCTACTCACTCTAGTGTTCTTACCTGGAGAATTTCATGGATGGAGGATCCTGGAGTACTACAGTCCATGTGGTCACAGAGTCAGACACGAGAGAGCGGCTAACACTTTCACTTTTTCAATCGTGGTGAATATTCTGAAATTCATAGATATAGCGAATCACTATGTTGTGCACCAGGAACTAAAACAGTGTTGTATGTCAATTATATTTCAAAAAAAACCAAACTCATAGAAAAAGAGATCAGATTTCTGGTTACCAGAGGCAGGAGTGGAGGGTACAAACTTCCAGTTCTAAGAGAAGTACTAAGGATATATGTACAACATGATAAATATGATCAACACTATCCTAGGTTACATATGACACTTTTTAAAAGAGTAAATCCTGAGTGTGATGAAAATCATAGGGAAATAAAAATTCTATTTCTTTTATTGTGTATCTGTATGAGATGCTGGCTGTTCATTAAACTTACTGTGGTCGTCATTTCATGATGCTGCACACCTTAAACTTATATAGTGAGTTATGTCAGTTATATCTCAATAAAACTAGAAGAAAAATTTTAAAAATTTAATATTGGAGAAGATGAGATGATTCTCTGATTCCTGGTTAATAAAATGATAGTGATGATGATATTATTATGGAAATATTTTCCATCTGTTCATTCTAGCCAAGCCTGTGTTAAGTTAAACTTGGGATTTTACCCTTAGTAAGCAAATATACTACATAGGTAAAGAGATTAGTTTTAGTCTCCCAGTAATAAGAATAGTGTCAGTTGATCTGTCTGTTCACAGAAACTAAAGTTTTCAAATAACTAATACACATATTGTCTGACAGCATCAGCTACCATGGATAATAATAGATACAACATTTTTTGAGATGTTCATGCTTTTCTTTTTCTTTTGGTGCTTAAATAAACAAGGAATTTTAATATTTACTTTTGCCAATACATTTAAATATCTTGATTCAGACTGTGTTTTTCCACTCAGAGTTTTAGAACTTGATTTACTTGTATCCTTTATTAAATCATATCCACAGTTACCATCAAAAGTTACCTTGATATTCCTTAAACTCTGTTGAACAATTTCTGGTTACTAGGCATTAGATTTAATATGTTTATTTCAGTTTGATCAGAACACTGTTTGTCTGAGGAATCATCCATATCTTTTTGCTGTTCATTCTGATTAAGATTAATCAGATCTTTCCTCTTCATGGTCTTGAGATTTAATATAAAATATGCTTGAGGCTTGGGATTCTCTGTGAGGGAAACTCTCATTACTAATTTCCCCCCTTTGTGAAGGTGAAATATATTTTTGAAATAACTCAAATTTTTCAATTAGTAGAAAGTACAATAGTAAACATACGGTGTCAATCCTGGGCTTAAGTTCAGTATACCGAGGCAAATATTACAGAAAAAATTGTCTTACATGCTAATAATTTATATATCAATGAAAAACATTCAAATTTACTATATAAAAATATAAAATCTTATTTATTCAAATTAGACTGCTTTGATGGCTTTTTGGAATTGGATGCCCTTGTTAGATAGTATAAAATTTAGGATACAGAAACACTTAAGGTCTAATGCTAACCAGTTAATGTGACTTAAGAGATTTTGGTCTTTGTGAAAACAGTTCAGTTCAGTTCAGTCACTCAGTCATTTCCGACTCTTTGCGACCCCATGAACTGCAGCATGCCAGGCCTCCCCATCCATCACCAACTCCTGGAGTCCACCCAAACCCATGGCCATTGAGTTGATGACACCATCCACCCACCTCATCCTCTGTTGTCCCCTTCTCCTCCTGCCCTCACTCTTTCCCAGCATCAGGGTCTTTTCCAATGAGTCAGCTCTTCACATCAGGTGGCCAAAGTATTGGAGTTTCAGCTTCAACATCAGTCCTTCCAATGAACACCCAGGACTGATCTCCTTTAGGATGGACTGGTTGGATCTTCTTGCAGTCTAAGGCATTCTCAAGAGTCTTCTCCAACACCACAGTTCAAAAGCATCAATTATTCAGCGTTCAGCTTTCTTTATATTCCAACTCTCACATTCATACATGACCACTGGAAAAACCATAGTCTTGACTAGATGGACCTTTGTTGGCAAAGTAATGCCTCTGCTTTTTAATATGCTCTCTAGGTTGGTCATAACTTTCCTTCCAAGGAGTAAGCGTCTTTTAATTTCATGACTGCAATCACTATCTGCATTAATTTTGGAGTTCAGAAAAATAAAGTCAGCCACTGTTTCCACTGTTTCCTCATCTATCTGCCATGAAGTTATGGGACCAGATGCCATAATCTTAGTTTTCTGAATGTTGAGCTTTAAGCAAACTTTTTCACTCTCTTCTTTCACTTTCATCAAGAGGCTCTTGAAACTACTTATTTAAAAAAAAAAAAATGTTAGCTCATGCTAGGGAATGCATAACAAGTTTAGCAACCACAGAATTTTTATAGATTATTAGAGCAGTATAGAAAACTATGCAGAATTCACCTTGATGTGTCTCTAGCTAGTTATTTCTTATCACCAGAATTCTTTCTAAAGAAGCCCTTATAAATTGAACATTAAGTTTATTTTCTGTTCCAACCCATTTTGCTGATTCTTTACTCTTGTTTTACAGCCTCAACTCTTTACCTCTAAACCCAGCTTTTCCCATTTTTGCTATTTGGCTTTGCTCCAGTATTTTCTATGGCATATGGGAGAAAGCAACAAAATGAGAACATTAACTTGTTCACAATTTGCCAATGAAAGTAATTGAAATCTTTCTGAAATTATTGTCTTTTCAAACTGAAGGTCATAGAAAGGTCTTGAATCTGAGAACTTAAAATAGTATCAGTAGGGTTTATGCCATTGTACAGATATCTTTTCCTTTCAGAATGTCTGCTATATGAACTAAACTTATTCAAAGAAATAACAATGCTAAAAACAATAATTGATATTTACTGACAGCTTCACTTTTTTTCCGTATAGTCAAGGCTATGGTGTTTCCAGTAGTCATGTATGGGTGTGAGAGTTGGACTATAAAGAAAGCTAAGTGCAGAAGAATTGATGCTTTTGAAATGTGGTGTTGGAGAAGACTCTTGAGAGTCCTTTGGACTGCAAGAAGATCCAATCAGTCCATCCTAAAGGTCAGTGCTAAGTGTTCATCGGAAGAATTGATGTTGAAGCTGAACCTCCAATACTTTGCCACCTGATGCAAAGAACTGACTCATTTGAGAAGACCCTGATTCTGGGAAATACTGAAGGCAGGAGAAGAAGGGGACAAGAGAGAATGAGATGGTTGGATGGCATCACCCACTCAATGGATATGAGTTTGGGTAAACTCCAGGAGTTGGTGATGTATAGGGAAGCCTTGCATGCTGCAGTCCATGGGGTAGCAAAGAGTGGACACTACTGAGGGACTGAACTGAACTCTGAATTGTTATTTATAATCTGATTTTATAGATGGAAAAAGTGCGACACAGAGAGATTAAGTGGCTGACCCACATCTCTCAGATTCATACCACTGTCTAAAGCCTGCTCAAATGGTCATTATGCCACAATGGTACATTTAAACAAAATCATAAAATTAAGGATGAAAAATATATACCCTCACTCTTCTGATCATCATGGATCTTATCTTCTGCCTTGCTTCAACCATTTACTAGATGCATACACTAGAGAGGTCTTTCCTGGTGGCCCAGACAGTAAATAATTCATCTGCAATGCAAGAGACCTAGCTTAAATCCCTGGGTTGAGAAGATCCCCTGGAGAAGGGAATGCCAACCCTATCCAGTATTTTTGCCTGGAGAATTCCATGGATAGAGGAGCCTGGCCGGCTATAGTCCATGGGGTTGCAAAGAGTCTGACACAACTGAGCAACTAACACTTTCAACACTTTACACTAGAGAGGTCTATACTCATAACCATCCCCCATGCTTCCATTGCAAGCATCCCAATCTCCAACCAGCACTTCTTCACTTTACAGCTTACTCCTCTTAGTATCCTAACTCCAAAAATCATTTGACCTTCTACAATTAAAACTACATTCATTATACCAACTTTTCACTATTGCTTATGTGATTCATATCATCACTTCCCTTCTTAACAAGTGAAAAGCTCTCAGTCCATTGTTAATAATTCCCTTCAATGTATCCTCACCTCATTTTCCACATCTACTTTCATCACATCTATCCAACAAAAACCTCAAAATCATCTAATTCCTACTTTCTTCCTATTCTTCACCTGTAGGTATATTGCCATAGCTAATGTGTCTGAATTAAAGTAGCAAAACAAAACCCCTACACTAAACAAAAATGTACTCACAAACATGCCAACTGTCCTCACTGAAAATCAACAAATACTTCAGGTTGTTCTCAGTGCTGCCCAAAAACCATTCTATATTTTCCCAGCCTACTAATTCACATGACTGTTTCACACCTTCTCATTCTATGTTCAGACTCAAACATCTTTCCACTATGAGTTGTGGGAACTTTGCAATTCCCATGGTCACAATACTGTTTTTGTTCTCTATTGCTCTGTGACAATATTTTCTTTCTTTTCTCTCATTGTTGTTGTTTAGTAATTTTGTGGTGTTCAACTCTTTGTGGCCCAAAGGACTGCAGCTTGCCAGGGTCTTCTATCCTTGGGGTTTTCCAGACAAGAATACTGGAGTGGGTTGCCATTTCCTTCTCAGAGGATCTTCTTGACCCAGGGATGAAACCTGCATCTTCTGCACTAGCAGGTGGATTCTTTACCACTGAGCCACCAGGAAAGACCTCTCTCTTTTTGTTGCTCCACAAAATATGTTCACATTTGCAATCAACATCATCCTTTGTCACTTACCTAAGAATCTCTCCAGCCCATCTATGTATGTGCAATTTTTCTCACCTTAATTCTTTTCTCTGGAGCCAATACTCATCTAGCTACTAACTCAGTTTTTCTGCTCCCCTTCCAATTCCTGTCTTCTCCCTCTTTTGTCAGCTATTTGAAGCAGATTTCTAGCTCACAACCTCACCTAAATCACTCCTGTCAAGGTTACCAGTGATCTCAACAATGTTAAATCTAATTGTCTATTCTCAGTCTTCATCTTACTTGGTCAGTAGCAATCAACATAATTGATGACCTGATTTTTTTTTTTCACTCTGTCTAAGGAACATGCCACTCTGATTTTATTCCTACTTCATTAATCATCCCCCTCAATGACTTTTCTAGTTCCTTCTTATCCCTGATTTTTAAACATTTGAATTCCTTGGGGCTTTAAATTTTGGACCTCCTATCTTCTCTGACTTCTCTCAATTCACTCTTTCATAATGATATCTAGGCTTATGGCTTTAAAAATCATTTATACACAGATGACTCCCCCAAGGTAGGTAATGTACTTCTCCAGCTATACTGCTTCTGTATATTTTAGATAAATACATCTATGCTTTCAATATCTCCATGTATATATCTAATTCACATCTTAAACCTAATATACAAAAATTCAAATTCACTGTTTTTATCCCAAGTTACTCTTCCAATTTCTTCCTTCACAGTTAATTGAAATTCTTTGCAGTAGAATAGGCAAAAAAATGTTGAAGACTCTCTTGACTCTTCCTATCTCTCATACTCTACAGCTAACCATTCAAAATAAATCTGTTTTTGAAATAATTCTGTAATATAATAACATCTTATTACTTTCATTGCTTCCACCCATGTGTTCAAGCTACCACCATATCCCCATAGTATATACTTTCAAGACAACGGTCACACAGATATATATTTATGTATTTTAATTGAAATATGGTTGATTTACTATATATATTAGTTTCAGGTATATAGCATAGTGATCCAGTGTTTTTATAGATTACACTCCTTTTCAAGTTATTACAAAATAATGGCTATATTTCTCTGTATTGTATATCTTTGTTGCTTTACAGTCATGCTGGTATTTTTAAACATAAGTGTAAGCATACCTAACTGTCCAGTATTCTCTAAGGAGTTTTCATACTATAAAAAAATAAAGATAAATACAGTGAGACATCATTTCCTGCATAAGCAGGACACTGGCTGGCTGTTGGATATTAACGACTAGCACTGTCTTCCTGGCAGACTCTTTCCCAGCCAAACTCCCTTACAATACCTATATAGTAAGGACATTCCTACCACAGGGTCTTAGCACTTGGCATCCTCTCAGTCTAACGGCTCTTTCTTCTTTTATCAACCACCCTTTCACTGCCTCATCTTTTCTGGATTTCTGCTTAAATGTGAGTGTATCAGCAAAGCCTTTAATACTACCTATATTCGTCATTGCTCATTTTTCCTTTAAAGGACACATCACTACCTATCATAATGTATATTTTACTTTTTATTAGTTTACTATCTATCTTCCTCAAGAAGATGTGTACTGTGAGGGCAGGTAATTTTTAAACTGTTTTACTGCTATTTTCTATCACTATAAAAACACTGCCAAAATAGAAAGGTGCAATATGCACTGTTGAATTAATTAAGAATAAAATAGACAAGTGTCTTTCGAAGTATACAGATAAAACAATACAGTATTTTAACTCCAGAAAACCATCAATAAACCAAAAGAAAATGAACAAAGAAAAGGCCAATAAGTACTGGGGAAACCTGCACAGATGAAGTGGAATAAAGAATAAATTTAAAAAGGGGTTTAGTTTGCAGATACCCATGACATCCCCTGCCCCCAACCCTCAACACATACATAAACTAAGGAGCTACTTAAGAAAAAAAGAAAACAAACCAAAAGTAGCCAACCAGCCAAATAAAAAAAGTAGCTATGTGCTAGGAGGCATGGTGCTATACTCCTAAAAGATTAAGTACTCAACTGGGGTATAAAATGCCATTAAAAAGTCTGTGAAAAATAGTCCAATTCAATGTAGATTTTCAATTAATTTCAATTAATGTTTCTAATACAGTATTTCAAGTCAAGCCTGGCATATTACTTCTGATGTATCTTTCAACAACAAAAATAAATTAAACTTTACAGTGGAAAGTATCAAGAAGCTTTTCACAGCGAGATAGCCAATTAGGCTGTTAGCTGCTTCCGGTTGTAATCCGTTCCTGATTTGTCATAAGATTAAAATTCTGTTCTCCGTTTGGTTGAGTGTGGTTATCACTGCAACTTCTGATCAGTGAGTTGTTAACAGATATGTACCACCTGTGGGCCAAAATATTAATTCCTAGTCTAAGACTCCCCAGGGCTGCTTTCTCTGTGGCACACTGATCAGGAACATGTCAGACTGGGGAGTGTTTCTGTAATAACCTTGGAGTCTGACGATGAGGAACAGATGTCTAATCCCCAAACTGCACTAATTTGTAATACAAGTAGCATGACAGAGTGATAAACTACACATCTATACCTATATCTCTGTATCTTGTTTTCTATCTCTACCTTTATCTCAGTGTCTATACCTAGCCTATGTTGAGTGATGCAAAGAGGAAGCCAAGGAAACATCTGTGTCTCTTAATATAAAGAGTTAGCTATACTTTTTAAAAATATTGCAAGTGATGGCTGTGCTAGTTTGAAAGTCAAGGCTGACTCTTTGTGACCTCATAGACTATAGCCCACCAGGCTCTTTGTCGATGAAATTCTCCAGGCTAGAATATGGGGAGGGTTGCTATTTCCTTCTCCAAGGGCATCTTCCTGACCTAGGAATTGAACCCAGGTCTCCAGCATTGCAGGCAGATTCTTTATGATCTGAGCCAACAGGGAAGCTCTATTTTGCTATACTTATGTAGTTAACATTAGAGGAAACTGAGTGAAAGGTTTATGGGTTTTTTCTGTATTATTTTTTATAATTGCATGTGGATGTACAATTATCTGAAAATTAAAAGTTTTTTAAAATGCAAAAAAAAATATTGCAGGTGAAATTACTCCTCTATTGCATTTAATTTTTCATAATCACTCTGAATATATTTTGAAGTCAGCTGGGCTTTTTTGTATTGCAACAGTCATAAATTGCTGCATCATAAAAAAGCAGCAGCATAAAACAGCAAAATATATTCTTGTAGAGTGTCTGTGGGTCGGGAATTCAGGATTGGCTTAACTGGGTCCTCTGTCTTTGGGCTACAGTTAAGGGCTCTGGTCATCTCAAGGTTTAACCTGGGGAAAATCCACTTCTAAGGTTACTTTTGCAGGCCCCAGGTTCTTGCTGATTGTTGGCAAGAGTCATCTGTTCCTTGCCTCATGGGCCTCTCTGTAGCACAGCCTACAACCTGGGAACTGGCTTCCCTTCAGAGCAAGAAAGACAGAAAAGGTGAGGGAAGAGACAGACTTTAAAACTTAATCTCTGATGCGACAAACTTTTGTTGTATTTGTTTGATATTAATCATTACATCTAGTCCACACTCAAGAAGAGGAGACTCACACAAAGGGGTAAACATTAGCAAGTGGAAAGAGCAGGGGGCCATTTCAGAGGCTGCCCACCACATCATTATTAGATCCTTCCCTGCCTCTGACTCACTTTTCTGGTCAATCAATGCTTAGTTGCCTTTAAGAAGGCAAATTAAAGCATTTTATATATTATCTGTGCTTTTAACCCCCACTGTTGCTTTTTTTAAAAACTAAACCTAATATTCACAAATTGAAAAAATCCACTCTCTTGATCTTAAGAAATTTAAAGGAATAAATGTAATAACTCCCTATACCTTAAACATTCCTGATCTATAGGAATTTGCATGGTAGATAGTATTCTTTAAGACCAATATCTACAAATCAACCTTTAATTGTTTATTTTTTTTCCCCTCAAATCAAGTTATAGAACTTACAAAAGTTGAAACACTTGTTGTGGATCTATTGTTATAAACTTTGACGTGAGTCATTATGCCTTTTGTTTTACAAGCTGTTTTCCTATGATTTAGTATAAAGTACTTCTGTGTAAATTTCAATTATTTAGGGAAAAAACTGAGGAAATTATATAAACTAAACACTGACACAAAGGAGAGTGCAAAGAGATTGCTTTATGGCAATTAGAATACTGAGACACAGAGCAATTATTTAAAAATTTAAAGACTTAATACATAGCTATGTATAAAAATTCTTGTTGTTCAGTGGCTCAGTTGTGTCCAACTCTTTTTGACTCCATGAACTGCAGCACATCAGGCTTCCCTGTCCTTCACCGTCTCCCAAAACTTGCTCAAACTCATGTTAACTGAGTCGGTGTGCCATCCAATCACCTTAGCCCTGTCGTCCCCTTCTTCTTTTGTCTTCTATCTTTCCCAGCATCAAGGTATTTTCCAATGAGTCAGTTCTTTGCATCATGAGGCCAAAGTATTGGAGCTTCAGCATCAGTCCTTCCAATGAATATTCAGGATTGATTTTCTTCAGGGTTGACTGGTTTGATCTCCTTGCTGTTGAAGGGGGGACTCACAAGAGTCTTCTCCACATCACAGTTTGAAAGCATCAATTCTTTGGCACTCAGCCTTTTTTTATGGTTCATTTCTTACATCTGTATGGAACAACTTGAAAAACCATAGCTTTGACTATATGGACCTTTGTTGGCAGAGTAATGTCTTTGCTTTTAATACAATTATACCAGTGAACTGCTGAAATCCCATGCTCTGTGACAACCTAGAGGGGTGGGACGAGGTGGGAAGTGGGAGGGAGGTACAAAAGGGATAGGACCTATGTATACCTATGGCTGATTCATGTTGATGTGTGGCAGAAACCAACGCAATATAGTAAAGCAATTATTCTCTAATTAAACATAAATTTAAAAAATAAATAAATAAATAAATAAATAAACTGTGCTTAAATTCAGTTGAGGGATATTCATAATCCTTCAAAGTCTAAGCATAAAAAATTTCAAAATATTTCAGTAGGTTTTCGATTATACATAAAAAAACAAAAATCCCTGTTAGACAAACTAGAAAATTCTGCCAATCTTGCCATTTGCCTTTTGCATCAATGCTCTCCCTATTTCTTTCTATGAGGCACACTTGATAGGGCTAGACTTGGGTGATTATATTATTTAGAAATCCTACTAGAGGTTTAAAGACAGGGTATTTTAAGGAAGTTTGAGAGACTATTGTGAGCTACTGACCACCCAAGAAAAGAATCCAGTAACTTAGCAACAATATAATCTACCTTAAAGGAAGACAGGTGCATTCAAGTGTCAGGCACACTCAGGCCACAAACCCTGATAGTTATAACACAAGACAATAGATCTGGGGACTGAATCTTGTTACATAAAGTCAGGGAGTTAACAGTTCTTGAAGAGTTACATTTCTGCATGTTGTCAAGACAGGAATATGTGAAAGGGAAAGGAAACTAGCTGAAAGGGGATATTATACTAAAATCTGAGTTGAATTAGCATATTTTAGTATATGTTACCACCCTTCTGCTAATATACATATGATTTAAATAGCATCATAACTGGCCCAGTCAGACCATGTAGGTTCAAAGGAGAAACCAACAATATAAGTCTTCACATCTACCCAAGAATGAGGAAGAAAATGATGGTCTCCCCTCTCTGTTTTTTCCTATTATTATAAATATAAAAAATTTTGTCTCTAATCTGTGCTCACTTGCCTGCCATCTGTATCTCTCACAACTGACCCATGCTAATAAACTCACATTTTTCCTGTCACTTTGCCTCTCGCTGAGTTCTTTCTGCCACAAGACTAAAGAACCTGAGTGTCGGTAAGTCCTGGGACCAAGTGAGCAGCTTCAATTAAAAGATAATGGGTTTGAGTCCCCTCTTAATTCAGGGATTGTGGACTCAAGTCCCAATCTGAGTTATGGCAAGGTTTGAGTCTCATCTGAGTGGGAATGCAGTTTCATATTGACCTTTGCTTCTGTTCCCATAGTCATTTTTGTATCCTCACAAACACAATTATACTTATTTTGAGAAAAGAGTAAGCAAATAATTTATATATTGCATATGCATAAGACAGATACTACAGAGAGATTGCCTGGTAATATGGAATCACTTAGCCATATAGTATACATTTCTAAATTGAAAGAGGTTTATATGATATAGGATACAAGAAAGCTTCTTTTCCTGTTAAGCTTTATTTTTTTAACACATATACACACACGTGTGTGTGTGTGTGTGTGTGTGTGTGTGTGTGTGTGTGTGTGTGTATGGTAACGATAAACCCTGTATGTGAGACAGCAAAAGAGACGCAGATGTATAGAACAGTCTTTTGGACTCTATGGAAGAGGGCAAGGGTGGGATGATATGGGAGAATGGCATTGAAACATGTTAATTATTACATGTGAAATCAATCGCCAGCCCAGGTTTGATGCTTGATACAGGGTGCTCAGGGCTGGTGCACCGGGATGACCCAGAGAGAGGGAATCGGGAGGGAGGTGGGAGGGGGGTTCTGGAGGGGGAACGTGTGTATACCCATGGCAGACTCACGTCAATGTATGGCAAAACCAACACGATAATGTAAAGAAAATAAATAAAAATAAAAAATTGAAGGATAATCAGGAAATTAAGCTTCTGTGTATCCTAAAAATATCAACTTGTAGTTGAAGTAAAGGAAAAGTAGAGAAGTTTTTCATTTTTTTGGAGAGAAGTACAGCATATCCTCTTGGAAATTATATTCATTACAATTGTTCTCTTACGAAAGATTTTCTGCTAATTGGCATTGGGAACTTCACAAGCCAGCTGTCACCTAATTACAGAACCTGAAAATATTTTAGGAAGTTTTACTCTGAATTGAAAACTTCACATAAAAATAAACAAAACTGCTGTCACTTATAAAATCATAAAGCCTAGTTTCATTTCTTACTTGGTTTCATATATAATAGGGTTTAAAATAAGAAGAAAATACAGTGTGACACATGAGAATGAAAAAAAAATCGGTTTTTGGCAGGGAAAGAAAAAATGATCCTGAAGTTTTGAGTGAATAAACAATGTTCTTAATGTTAATTTCCCACATGGTGCTCACTAGTTTCATTTAACTACATGCAACTCTTGAATCTGGCAAGTAAAACAAAATGCTCCAGTCTGCTTGAAAATAAACCACCTGTATTTGTTTATATTTAAATCAGTTATCTCTGGAATAACAAGAATATTTCATTAAACTCTCAGAGTTTTTCATTTGTTGTTCAATAAAAGTAGATTTAGACTTTCCTCCATAATAAAAAACGGAAACATTTTAAGTTGGACTAGAATGAATAACTTGTACACTGAATCAATACTTAGCTGTGTGCAGCCTTTACAAATGCAAGCCACCTTATGTTAAAAAACAAAAACTATTACTTGCAAAAGGTTAAACTTATAATATTGAAAATTCTAATTTTCATATCAGATATTTCAATATCCATAAAGCAATTATATGGCAAAATAATTTCTCTTCAGTGTTGGCGCATTAAATGGGTTAGCATTGATTTGTGATAACAGAATAAACTATGACTAATATAGATAAATAAATCCTGGGATAGCTTATATACTGGCTGTATTTCTATCTTTAAATTTGGCTGAAAATTTGAAGGAATGGAAAGTGGTTCTTTACAACACTGGGAAACAAATAATTTAATTAGCTCTTATTTTATGACTTCTGGAAACTCAAGTCTCTCATCCCAGTGCTTCTCAATGGGCCCTCTTCATCCTCACCTGTCATATTACAGATTAATCTATGTGTTTATCTCATGTTCTTTAATTTGTCCACATTTTTTTCTGTTATATTCCAAATTCTGTTTTTTTTTTTCTTTTTCTTATATAGAACATTTTCGACATCTATTTGTTAAACTGCACCCTTGGAAGTTGTTCCCTATGAGCTTTGAGTTTCATTGTCAAAAACAATTATCAAGGTATTTTCAAAAATCAAATGCCATGAATTCTCAAGATAAATTGCAACACTCTTAAGACAGAAGTGACTACATTCAAATAAATTTCATATTTTAGTACATTTTTAGATTTACAGACTAACTGCTATATAATGAAATTCCACATATCCACCTCCCACTTAGTTTCCTCTATTAATAGCATCTTGCATTCATGTTGTATACTTCTTACAATCGATGCTGATAATTACACATAATCCATAATTTAAACCAGGGCTCACTCTTCATGCCGTGCAGTTCTATCAGTTTTGACAAATGCATACAGCCATGCATCCACCATTATAGTTTCATACAGGATAGTTTTTAACTACTCTAAAAATTCCCTGTGCTTCATTTATTCATCCTTTCTGAAGGGGAGCAAAATACATCAACCCAAGATGTGGCCCTTTGGCATACTATTTTGAGCTGGTTATTTTTAAGAAACAGCAGACATAGGAGATGCTCTGAAAACTGAGTAGAAGTTACCTTTCTGTAGGAAACATTTACACTGTAAGAGACATCTCCATTTGTGAGTTTCTCCCTTTCTGTACCAGGAAGAGGACTGAGATAGGCTGGAACCTGGGACCCTCTGCTGAAGTGCTGGTGCCTGGACAAATGTCTCCTCAGGGAACAAAATAAAAGGAACTACAAAAGAGTAAAAATAAGTGCATGCATGCACAGCTGGGGAAAATTCTGGACTAAAGACCCAGAATACCAAAAAATAATAATATAATAACCAAACAAACCCAACTGCCACTTCTTTCAAAACATGATGTTGGGACAAAAGCAGGGTAGTGCACATGCCCCCTGCAGGAACACCACCAAAGAGGCGGGCAAAACACCTATGCCACCCCTCTGGTCCAACCTCTAGACACACCCCTCCCCTCATCTCATATAAAGAATCAGCTCTCGCCCTTCTTGGGGGGTGAGCAAGGGAACATGTTACTTGTTTTTGGTCCCTCTTGTGGTTGCAAGAGACCCAATAAAAACTTACCTGAATTTCGTGTCAATTTCTACTGATTGGGGAAGGCCAAGAACCCTGGTCAGTATCAGGATTGCCTACACAGCTCCAGAAGCTATTATCAATGGACAAGGCAACAACTTATATCTGCAAAATAACTTACCCCTCTTACTATGCATTTCTTGATATCCTCCTGTAACTGACCCCCTCTCACCTCCAACATTTTCTTTTGTCTTTAGCTAGAGTTGGTATTTAAGGTAGTGGCTTGGGCCATTTAGGGAAGTTACTCAGTTTTCCTGGGTAAATCCCATGAATACAGGAGGTATACATGTTATTAAACTTCTGTTTGTTTTTCTCCTGTTAATGCGTCTTTCATCACAGGAGAGTATCTCATCCAAGAAACTAGAAAGGTGTAGAGCAAATCTTTTTTCTCACCTACATTTCCCTCCCTTCCAAAGAACATCTGACTATCACTCATCTTTTTACTGTCTATAGTTCTGGCTTGTCCATGTTATATAATTAAACATATTCTACTCAGACTGACTTCACTCCAGAATATGCATTTATATAAATTTAATGTTCTTCCATGTATAAAATTTGCTTTATACAAAAAAAAAAAGGTTCATTACTGGAAATTTCATTTGGATCAAACTAAATACACTGTGACTGAAATAATGGTCTTTCTTGAAGAGTAATTTTGGCAACCAACCTCTTCATGATGGAGCATTGTAAAAATATAATAATATTATATATAATAATTATTTATTATTAATTGGGCCCAGATTTTGTCAGTGTTACAATTTTATAAAAAGGAGTGATCTAAAAATAATTCCTACTTTACTGAGCAATTCCACTCCTGGATATATATGCAAGAATAATAAAAATACTGATTCAAAAAGTGCCTCCCAATATTCACAGCTGCATTATTTACAACACCTAAGATATGAAAGCAAGTGTCCATCAACAGATGAATAGATAAAGAGGATGTGGTATCTTTAGGCCCACACCAGAATGGTACTCAAACATTAAAAAAAGAATGAAATTTTGCCATTTGCAACAACCTGAATGGACTTGGACAGCATTATGATAAGTGAAATAAAACAGACAAAGACAAATGCCATCTGAGATCATTTATATGTGAGATATAAACAACATAACAAATTAAAGAATATTTTAATAACAAAAAAGAAACAGACCCACAGACATAGAGAATGAACTAATGGTTACCAGTAGGGAAGGGAAGAGGGAGGAGCAAAATAGGGGTAGGAGGTTAAGAAGCACAAGCTATTATGTATAAAGTAAATAAGGTACAAGGATGTATTGTATAATTCACAGAATGTAGTGAATATTTTATAATATCTATAAATGGAGTATAACCTTTAGAAATTGTGAATCACTAATTTAAATCACAAAAATTTAAAAATATAGTATTAAAAAAATAATTCCTACTTTTATCCCTCCCCAAACTTATCCTCATATGTGAAGGTGCTTGTCTCCTAATTAGTATCTAATATGCCAGAGATAAACAGAACAGATGTATGTTCAGCTGAATATTGCACATAAATATGCATTTTAATCATTTGTCACTTACCTACCTTTGCAATTGTAAATTATAGTCCTTTTAAATTAGAGTACACAACAGATGGTTAAGAGTTAGTTAAAAGTGATGTTTCCTTTAATATAAACTACTGTGCCAAGCAATCTCACATTACAACAGTTAATTCATTCAGCACACCAATTTATATACTGTATTAAAATATATTGACTTAAATGAGCATTTCAGCCACATTTGCCATATCATGAGTCTGGCTTTAAACGCAATGCTACTGTAGTGTACTCACCCTATCTAAAGGTAAGGAAAAAAAAATGGAAGAAAAGAAGCTAGTAAGAAATCACACTCTGTGAAATGACAAGATTCAGCCTGATAAGAGATGCAATTGCTATCCCCACTTTCCTTTATGGGAAAAGAAATCTTACATATTCATGATTATAATAATAACATGATTTTAACTAAAGTGAGTTTCACAATAGAAAACTAATAGCCTGCTGAAGCACTTTAGTTTCTTCATGTGTATGTCATTATGTCTGTAAATGATAATAATAAAAAAAACCCACACCATATCATACATCTAGAAGAGAATGATTATTGAGTGAGGTTTTGACACATAGGTGGGTACCAACATATTCAATACAGGTCATGTAGTAATTATACATACACACTCACACACACATGTATATGTATAACATGTATATACATATGTGTTACCTTGTTTGTGCAAGAGTGTTCAGACATTTTCTGCCAAATAATCTGATTATTACACTTTAGGACACACTCAATGACCTTCCCCCCTAGTATAAATGTTTTAAATTCACTAATGATGCACCCATACAAAGGACCCACATATTTTGAATGGGATATTAGTCTTTTTTCTTGTTGTAAATATTATGAAGTTAATTTTATAGGAAATGAACATTGAAACACATTACAACAGTCAGAGTAATCTGATCTTTCTACACTTTTACAGATCTAGATTTCTATTACATTAACATATAAAGGCTAAAGATGTATGATATGTGCAACTGGAGAAATAATTTAAATTCAATCATTTACCTAGCTATAGCCATTTAATTATAACCACCCCAGATTATTTTCCAGACCATAAAAACTGTGCCAAGTAAACAGAGGTGTGTGAGAAACCACTGAATTCATCTTACAGAAATATCAGTGTAGATATATTTACTTCCACTCAAAACACCTTTAAGAGTCTTTTAGATCAATATCTGGTATAACCTTTTTGAGTGAGCTGATTTCAGTGAGGGTACATATAGGGAAAGCAGTATGTAATGGAACTATCAGCTGCTATCACCAAGTAGATCTCTTTGTATTTTTCCATAGTCAGATGCTCTCTAGCATCAGATGCCCTTCTTTGGGTCATTTGTGGAGAGCTGATGTGTGCCTCATTCACTGGTCTTGGAGGACCCTCTGAACTACTCAACTTTCACATCCTGTGATGCACCTTCTCAGCTCCTGTCCAACCCCACCCAGTGACTTACTCTATACATTCTTTCTGGGGAAGTTACTTTGTTCCAACAGACCCAACATTGGTTGGGTCCCCATTAAATGGTGAATATTCAGCTCCTATTCACATTGTCCACTAGAAATTTCTGTATTTCTTGTCATGAAAATTACAGGTTGTACTGACTTCTCTAAAGCTTTCTTCCTTCATTCTGCTTTGATGGAAAGTTCTAGGTGGCAACTACTGTCAAAATTCCCCAGTCCTTTTTTTTTTTTTTAATACAGGACATTCAATTTCAGAAAACAGATGGTGACTTTTTCAAATAACTCCTCCCTAATTCTCTGTCTGATACACTGACATGGTTATACAATTTTATACTGCTTACTCAGTAAATATCTAGCCAGGAAGAAAGATGGTAGTTTTCTCTTTATGAAGAGACCTCATTCTCACAACCAACTTTGTTTAAAGTGGGACAGAAATATCTCTAAAGAGAAGAGGGATTTGTAGTGACAATCTACAATGCCAACATATCACAGATTCTAGACTTGTCCTTTTTTATTTTCATTTCTTACAAAGGCGGGAAGTGAGTAATCAGTAAGTTACTATTTGGACCTTTTAAATTTCTTCATTTTTTTGTACATCTTTCATGAACTGGTCAAGCACTTCTCTTCAGAAAGTGGAGCTATTTATCACATAACGGACTTCCCTGGTGGCTCAGATGGTAAAGTGTCTGCCTACAATGTGGGAGACCTGGGTTCAATCCCGGGGTCAGGAAGATCCTCTGGAGAAGGAAATGGCAACCCACTCCAGTACTCTTCCCTGGAAAATTCCGTGGACAGAGAAGCCGGATAGTCTACAATCCATGGGGTCGCAAAAAGTTGGACACGACTGAGCAATTAAACTTTAAACTTTTCCAAGATAATAGAGACAACATTTAAAACCACTATCTTAGTGCAAAGGCTTTTGCTCTGAATATTTTGGTTACTTAGGGTTACACCACTTTTTCAGCATACTGTTAGGTTGATTTTTAACATAACAAAAATGTGTTAAATTACACTTTTGTAAACTTAAGACAGCAATATTTTACATTAATCATTCCAAATCTAAAAGATTAAGCATTATTTTTTAATGCTGATATACTTGACATTTGTAAGACTCTGCCAATATATGAAGTGGATTACATTATTAAAATCTGAATGGAATTTATGGTAAACATGGTTCATAATTACTAGGTCACAATGCATATGTATAATAAGTATTTGAATTTACCTTCTTAAATGTCACTTTTACATATAATTAAGTAAAACATAATTAAGTCACAGTAGAATTTTATCTTATTTTTTTCCACAAACTGAATATTTTTAAAGAAACTATAGATTAGAATACTTAGATTGTTTTTAAAGCATCTGAAAGAGGCTTAAATTATTTGTATGTCTTAGTCTGTTCAGGATGCTATAACAAAATACTATAGGATGAGTGGATTACAAACAATAAATACTACCCAACTTTATTCTGTGTAGAAAGCAATGGCAACCTATTCCAGTACTCTTGTCTGGAAAATCTCATGGTCGGAGGAGCCTGGTAGGCTGCAGCCCATGGGATCACCAAGAGTCAGACACGACTGAGTGACTTCACTTTCACTTTTCACTTTCATGCACTGGAGAAGGAAATGGCAACCCACTCCAGTGTTCTTGCCTGGAGAATCTCAGAGACGGAGGAGCCTGGTGGGCTGCCGTCCATGGGGTCACACAGAGTCGGACAGGACTGAAGCGACTTAGCAGCAGCAGCAGCAACCTTCCTCTGAAAGCACCTAGAGAAAGAATAAAAAGAAAAGAAAACCCAAAGTTAGTAGAAGGAAAGAAATCATAAAGACCAGAGTAGAAATAAATGAAATAGAGACAAAGGAAATGATAGAAAAGATCAATGAGTCTAAAGGCTGGTTCTTGGAAAAGATAAACAGAATTGATAAACCTTTAGTCAAACTCATTAAAAAGGGGGGGCTCTAATCAATAAAATTAGAAATGAAAAAGGAGACATTACAATTGACAACACAGAAATCCAAAGGGTCATAACAGACTACTACAAGCAATTATATGCCAATAAAATGGGAAACCCAGAAAAACTGCTGTACAAAGTCTTAGAAAGGTACAATCTTCCAAGATTCAACCCACAAGAAATAGAAAATATGAAAAGACCAATCACAAGTACTGATATTGAAACCATGATTTAAAAAAAGAATCCACCTGGCAACACAGGGGACGCCAAAGACATGGGTTCAATTTCTGTGTTGGGAAGATCCCCTGGAGAAGGATATGGCAACCAACATCAGTATTATTGCCTGGAGAATCTCATGGACAGAGGAACCTGGTGGGCCACAGTCCATGGGGTCGCAAAGCATTGGACATGACTGAACAACTAAGCACTCCTGCACTTTCCTAAATATTCTATAGTAACCTACACAGGAAAAGAATCTAAAAAAGAATGGAAATATGTATATGTATAATTGAACCACTTTGCTTACATCTTAAACTAACGCAACACTGAATTAACTATAATATAAAATAAAAATAATTTTTTTAAAGCACTTATTTCTGATTGTTTTGGAAGTTTGTAAGTCCAGGATCAAATGACCAACAGAGTCACTGTCCAGTGAAAGCCTGCTTGCTGGTTCTTACCTGGTGGAAAAGGTTAGGGGTCTCTCTGGTACCTCTTTTACAAAAACACAGATTTCACCCTAAGGACCCCACCCTAAAGAGCTAATAACCTTACTACAGATACAGCCTTCTAATCCTGTTACCTTGATGGTTAGGATTTCAACCTATCACTTTTGTGGGCACATGAACAATTCAGTCTAAAGCAGTATGGCTGTTTCACCTCTCCGGTTTAGTCCAGATTTATTAGTTTTCTCTTAGAGAAATATAAAACACTTCTCATGCATACATTTATCAAATTTTGAAGTTGTATGAGTTAATATGCAATATTTATGCAACTTGCATGTGTGTGTATGTGTGTGTAAAACCACTCGCAAAGGGAATATGCTGTTGTATGTTGCCAAAAAATTATTGAATATTGTAGATTATTCTACCTCTTGATACTGATTTTCACTCAAGTGTATGACTCCATTGCACAAAACAGCTTTTAAAAAGTGTTTGTTATAGACCTCTTCAAGATCACACTATATATGATAAAAAGCCCCTTCACTACCAGTGCTATCAAAATTACACTGGAAAGTCCCAATTTATAGTACTTTACCTTAATAAGGAAACTAACAGAAATTAAATATGTTTCCCTGCAATCAAAGTAAGAACAAAAAATGTGGACTAACAAAAAACTTTCTGAAAAAAAGATTTATATACATAATACATACAATGTATGAGATATATTTATATAATTGGGAGAAAGGAGCTTCCCTGGTGGCTCAGAAGGTAAAGAATCTGCCTGCAAAGAAGGATACCCGGGTTCAATCCCTGGTTTGAGAAGATCCCCTGGAGAAGGGCATGGCAACTCACTCCAGTATTCTTGCCTGGAGAATCCCATGGACAGATGAGCCTGGCAGACTACAGTCCATGGAGTTGCAAAGAGTCGGACATGACTGAGCTACTAATACTACTACTAATAGCATAAGATAAAAGTTCTAATTAAAATACAAACCATAAAAATAACATCTGCAAACAGCATATTTTATAGTATATTATTATCAGAAAAATATTTATCATACATTATTAATCATAATTTATTTATAAAACATTTTTAAGCTGACAATTTCTAATTTGCATTTGAAAATAAATACCTTCACTATGCACAGTTTTCTTTGTAATGAAAAGCACTGCTGCTGCTGCTGCTGCTGCTAAGTCACTTCAGTCGTGTCCGACTCTATGCGACCCCATAGACGGCAGCCCACCAGGCTCCCCCGTCCCTGGGATTCTCCAGGCAAGAACGCTGGAGTGGGTTGCCATTTCCTTCTCCAATGCATGAAAGTGAAAAGTGAAGGTGAAGTCGCTCAGTCGTGTCCAACTCTTCGCGACCCCATAGACTGCAGCCTACCAGGCTCCTCCGACCATGGGATTTTCTAGGAAAGAGTACTGGAGTGGGTTGCCATTTCCTTCTCCGAATGAAAAGCACTAGAGCTTTAATAAGTACTGAGTGTTGCTGATTTATATCATGGAGTATATATCCAAATAATAGATAACTTGCAATGTAGTAATCATGCATTATAAGAGTTAACCCAATTTCAGTTAACAGCTAATAGTTTAGCAAAAGTCAAAATTTTTATGGTACATTACTTTCAAAACCAACAATGAAAAAATGATAACAAGAAAGCAAAAGTCTCTAACAGGAAATAAGGAACATTTCAGGGATTAAGTCATTATAGCTGAGTGATGAGAAATAATAGTTAGCAACTAGATATACAAATATTAACTCCATGACACTATTCTGATTCCTATAGTTCAGTGATGGTAGAGTTGTATTATAATTTCTCATTCTATTTCCTATACCTCTAATGAACATTACTAATTGTGTCATTCTCAGGCAAAGCTAACATCAAGAGCAAAAATTTGATGAGAATGTTATGCTCTAGAAAGAGAAATTACCCTTGAACAACACATAGGGATAGGTTAAAATCAGGAGTGTGAGTCAGAATGATAAAAACAACTCAGGTTCTTGGAATAAGAAAATAAGAAGGGGTCAGTATGAATATAAATAATGTTGGAAAAAAATAACATTATAAGTTAGACATGCAAGAGTCAAAAGTACACAAAACTACAGAAAAGAGCAAGTTGAAACACTTCAAGTTCAATATCAAGCAACATTTAGCATGGTTCAAGCAAGTAGCTGATTCAATGCATTGCAATCAATAAAAATTGCATATATATGAAAGAAAATGAGATATTGCTATGACATAGACTATAGGAAATGAAGTGATTAGAGAAGAGACTTAAATAACTTAAGTAAAAGCATGTGTATGAAAAGCGTTGAGGACCATGCTAAAGAAGGTGAAGCTTGATGGTAAGCATTAAGAAGCTACTGGGAGTTTGAAGAGATAGTTAGGAAATCATAAGGTAAAAATGTCCATAATATGGGATCCAGTGTTAAAGTACTTAGGTTGAATCCTTGTTTTGTCACCTACTAGTTCGGGGATCTTGGGCCAGGTGGTTAACGTCTCTGTGTCTCAGATTTCTTTTCTGTAAAATAGGGATAACAACTATAAGTACATAATGCTCTACAAACTAAACAGACTAATTAATTTAGTACTTAGAAAGCTGTTTAAGCAGGGCTCCTAGCACAGCAAGTGATAACCGCATTCCAATAAATAAAACATAAAAGTAAATAAAATGAGCAAAGAGAATGGGCTTTTGGAAAATGATGAACAGTTTCCAACAATGTACTAACTGAAATTTTGTCTAAGAGGTGGTGATGACTGGATTGCTAAAGCTTCTTGTGCACTCCCTCTGGAACCTCCTGAGACAAATGAGGAGGTTTTTGTTGTCTGCATTTATTTTAGTAAAGAGAGAGCCTTTCATTGTTGACTTTGGGTTTGGCACAGTTACTCAAATATCAGGCAACCTCTGGCGGATTACTAATCTATGCAGACTTCTGGCAATGTATGTGACAGTATTCAAAACTTCTAATCATTGATGGGAGAGACTCAATGATAATCAACAGTCCGATGTCATACAGTGATGAGGCCAGGTGGAAGGGGATACCATGCTAGACACTGAAATAAAATTGTTAGACTTCAGAGATACATCTCTCTCTCTCTTCCTCTGTCTTACATGGACACACACACACACCATGTTGCTGCTCTTGTTTGCTGACACATAAGAAAACAAATCACAAATATCTTTATATTCCATGCCAAATATTTCAGTTTTAGCATAAAGACAGACAAACAGACCAATGAAATAGAACAGAGTGCCAGGAAATAAATCCACATATATGGTCAACTGATGTTCAATAAGGGTGCCAAGACTACACAATAAGAAAAGGATAATCTCTTCAACAGGTAGTACTGGAAAAATAAGATAACTACAAGCAAAGAATGATATTGGACCCTTACCTTGTACCATACACAAAGCAAACTCAAAAAGGATTAAAGATGAACACATAAGAATTGAATCCATAAAACTCCTAGAAAACAGAGGAATATCTTCTTGAGATTGGTCATGGCAGTGATTCCATGGATATGACACGAAAAGCACAACAACAAAGCAGAAATAAACAAGTGGGACTGTTCAAACTAAACAGTTTCTGTGATGATTGATGGTTTAGTTGCTAAGTCATACCAGACTCTTGCAACCCCATGGACTGTAGCCCGCCAAGTTCCTCTGTCCATGGAACTTCCCAGGCAAGGATACTGGAGTGGGTTGCCAACTTCCTCCACCACAAAAAGTTTCTGTAAAGGGAATTAACCCTTTATATATAGATATACGGTTTGCAGATATTTTCTCTCATCCTTTTCCTTTTGTTGATTATTTCCTTTGTGCTAAGCTGCTTCAGTCATGTCTGAATCTGTGTGACCCTATGGATTGTAGCCCATCAGCCTCCTCAGTCCATGGGATTCTCCAGGAAAGAACACTGCAGTGGGTTGCCGTTTCCTTTTCCAGGGGATCCTCCCAACCCAGAGATAGAACCCTTGTCACTTAAGTGTCCTGAATTGGCAGGCAGATTCTTTAGCTGTACAAAAACTTTACAAACATGCTTTCTGTATAAGCAAAAAGAAAAAAACCAGTCCAATTAAAACATAGGCTAAGGACTTGAACAGATATATTTCTAAAGAATACATACAAATAGCCAACAAGTATACAAAAAGATGCCAACATCTCCAGTCATCAAGAAATGCACATCAAAACCACAAAAGCATCATCTCACACCTCTTAGAATGTCTGTTATCAAAATATAAAAGACAAGTGTTGGCAAAGTTATAGAGAGATTAGAACTCTTTTACACTACTGGTAGAATGCAAAATGTATAGTTGCTATGGAAAATAGTATGGAAGCTCATAAAAATGGAATTACAGTATGGTCCAAAAATTCTACTTCTGAGTATTTATACAAAAGACCTGAAATTAGAATCTCAAAGAAGTATTATCACTAGTATGCTCAGTGCAACTACTAACAGCTATATCAGATGTCAGAGGAGGGAGGGTTCTTGCTAAACTGAGAGCAAGATTCTTGCTACAATTGAATTGTATAAGGAGGGTTTGGGAGTCTGACTAAAGCTTGAAAGTGTGATCAAGCAAAGAATTTTTTTCATCAGTGAAAACTGGACTTTCCATAGTTAATGAAGTCTGAGTTTAACTGTATCAATACAATTTTGACAACTGGAAGCAAACAAAAAGCTAAAGCATGATGAAGCAGTCTGGACTTAGGTTCAAGTAGTAAAAGTAAGTGCTGCAAAACAAGATTATTCAATAGATGTAATTATTAGCTAAATAAATGTCTTGAAAAAAGACAAAAAGTCTTTCAGTATCCATAACACAGGAAATGTAAATCAATTTCCCCAGGACTAAAATAAAATTCAAACTCATTATAATGGAAAATTTAGTATGGGTATGTTTTTCTGTGAGAATAGTTACAGCAAATTTATTTGGTCTGTGACTTGTTTCTCTCATATTACTGAATGACTGGCCTTTATTTTTATTTTTTTAATGTTATTGTTTTTTGGCTTCCAGACAGTTTACTGAATTCATAAAAATGAGTTAGAAAGCAGTCGTTTGTAAGCTGATTTTGACTCTCTGGAAGGTTTCATTAAAAGTGATGACATTATTAATCATTTCAAATAATTTACCACTGAACATACTTCTCTTTTTAGAAAAGTTTTTATTTACATTTTAAATTTAATAACCAGAGGACCACACAGTTTTTGCTCATTTTTGCACTTGTAAAGTTATGTTTTTCAAGAAATATGCTCATTCATCCAAATGTTTAAATTTATTTTCTTAGACTTGTGCAAGCTGTACAAATTTCATTATTTTTAATATTAAAATATCCATAGTGGTAATCATAGCTTTTGTTTGCAGTACTGGAAATTTGTACTCCTTTCTTTTATTCATAAGATGTCCAAGAAGTCTAACATTTTTGATTTTTAAAGAATTTAATCTTTAATTTGCTGAACTCTGTCTATATTTAAATTTTTATTTCTGATTTTGTCTTAATTATTTCCTCCCTTCTACTTGTATTTATGTTTAATGTTTTTTTACTAGATTATTAAGGAAAATGAAAGCTCCTTTACAGTGGTTATTAATATTTTTCATATTTCCATTTTTCATTTCAGAATATTTCCAAATTTTATTTTATTTTTTGTTTAACCTATGAGTTATTTAGAAGTGTATTGCTTGCTTGCTTAATGACTTATCTATTATTTTATTCTATCTTAATCAAACTGTTGTAAAACCTTTTTTTTTTTTAAATTTTAGTCTGGCTTTGAAATTTGTATAGCCATACTTTTTTTAATCAGTTCATGATCCAATTTGGTAAATGGTCCAAGTGCATTTAAAAATTCTAAAAATTCTTTTCATTGTAGAGGTGAAAGTTGATGTGCTTTGTATGCATCAACTCACGCCTCCTTTGTTCAAGTTTGTTTTTCACGTTGTTCAGTTATATATATATTTGGTCTATGCCTATCAGTTACTAATAGAAGTTTCCTTTAAGCTTCCAAATAGAGACTTTCCTGGTGATCCAGTAGCTAAGATTCTGTGCTTCCACTGCAGGGAGCACAGGTTCCATTCCTTATCTGGGAAATAAGATTTTGTGTGCTCCATATCTGTACAGCATGACCAAATCATTTAAACAAACAAAAGCAACAAAAACTTCTAAATATGATTTTAAATTTATCTAATAATCTTTTTATTTCTGTCAATTTTGTCTTATATATTTGAAACCATTTTAATGCATACAAAATTGATCTTATTATATATGGAAGTTTAATTGAACTTTGCCAACAAAGGTCCGTCTAGTCAAGGATATGGTTTTTCCAGTAGTCATGTATGGATATGAGAGTTGGACAGTGAAAAAGGCTGAGCGCCAAAGAATTGATGCTTTTGAACTGTGGTGTTGGAGAAGACTCTTGAGAGTCCCTTGGACTGCAAGGAGATCCAACAAGTCCATCCTAAAGGATATCAGTCCTGGGTGTTCATTGAAAGGACTGATGTTGAAACTGAAACTCCAATACTTTGGCCACCTGATGTGAAGAGCTGACTCACTGGAAAAGACCCTGATGCTGGGAAGGATTAGGGTCAGGAGAAGGGGACGACAGAGGATGAGATGGCTGGATGTCATCACCGACTCGATGGACATGGGTTTGGATAGACTCCGGGAGTTGGTGATGGACAGGGAGGCCTGGCATGCTGCAGTTCATGGGTTCACCAAGAGTCAGACACGACTGAGCAACTGAACTACTTAATTGAACTTTAAGTTTAGGATGCTGGAATTACTAAACTGGCTTAGTTATTTTTATAGTTTTCCTAGCTTTTTATTTTTAAAATTTCTATTTTCTAATACTGAAGATAGATCAGGAGGAAATGATGCGCCTGGATGAAATGGGACTTTTCCCCTAATCCTCAACCTTATCCATGTAATAGGTGCTTTTCTTCCTTATTCTTTAGATGTAGACTTTTTCTTGTAACTACTCTCTTGCTCCCTTCTCTCTCTTCCTTTCATTTATCATTATCTCTTTGATTGTGGGTAACACAGTATTAAATCCATCCACTGAGCTTTTAATTTTGATTATTATGCACTTCAGCTGTGAAAGTAGCTAGTTCTCTGCCATATGCTTAATTTTTTATGTATTTCTAAATACAAAACATAGCTATTTTATATTTAAGTCTGATGACTCCATTATCCAGCAGTTCTATTTTCTGTAACTTTCTTCATTTTTGGTCATGTTGCTCTTTCTTTCTTCTGGCTGGTTATTTTTTTTTTTTATGAAGCACCACATATGCATGAAAATTGTAGAAATAATTTGAAGTACAACAGATCATATTAATCTTTGAGGAACTTATCTTTGTTTTGCCCTGTCTTTGGGGCACATTTAGTCTGTAATCACTTAATCCAATTTCAGGAATCGAGATCATGTGAGCAACTGGGTTCATCAGGGTTTGTGTTCTTGACACAACAGCCCAACAACAGTGTTAAAAATTTAGTTCAGCTTCTTAACCTACTCATTCTCCTCAAGACGGGGAGAAATTGATTTTAAAAAACAGGGCAAAGGGGACCAATTGCTAGTCTTATGTCATTGGAATTCCATCCTATCCAGATATGGCCTGATTTCTCCACTAAATTGTTAGGTATCTAGTACCCACAAAGCATATCTGTCACATGCTTTCTCAAGGGAATGTGTGGTCCAAACTACATGGTCTACCTTCACTCAAAGTTTGTATATTGTCTTTGACTCTCCAAAGAGATATTTGGTTACCAGAAAACATAGCTATATTAAAACATTTTTGGATAAGGATAAGCACGAAACTTAGCATTTAAGTAATTATGAATACTATATCCCCATCTTCTCATGGCTATCAAATTATTTCTTTTCTCTCCTAATTATCCTATGTCAATGCCTTCTCCACAGGCTCCTTTGATAGTTTATTTCCTTAAATCGCAATTCCCCAGGGCTCTGCCTCTTGATTCCTCTTACATTTATGACCACCTTGTTTCTAACAGTCACATACCTTTATCTATATGCTATGTTCATGTATATTTTGCATATTTCAAATTTATATCTCCAGTCAGAATTCTCCTCTAAGTTCTGAGCAGATTTGTGGTTGTTCAGTCTCTAAGTTGTGTCTGACTCTGAGACCCCAGTTACCTACTAGATATTTCCAAACTTATCCAATTTCCTACTTGACAGAAACTCAACATGCCCTGAATTGAATTACTGTTCTTGTTTATCCTTAAACTTGCTTTTTGCAAAACTTTTCCCTTCTCATTTAAGAAAAACTCCATCCTCAAGTGAAAACCTTAGACTTCAACTCCAGTCTTTCTCTTACACCTTATTTTGCTATTTGAACACATCCTTTGGCCTCTGTTTTGGAAAAATTAAAATACCCATTCACTTCTTACCGCATCCATTGCTAATTTGCCAGGTGCAAGTCACCATCATTTACAATCTGGATTAAGAAATTAGAGGGTTTAAAAGCTAGAGTAATCTTGTCACAACATAGCTGGATCTTACCACTTGTTCCTGTTCTTGTTATTCAGTCAGTTGGTCATGTCCCAGTCTTTGTCCCCGTTCAGACCCCATGGACAGCAACATGCCAGTCTTCCCTGTCTTTCACCATTTCCCAGAGCTTGCTCAAACTCATGTCTATTGAGTCGGTTATGGTGATGCCATCCAATCATCTCGTACGCTGTCATCCCCTTCTCCTCTTGCTTTCAATCTTTGCCAGCATCAAGGCCTTTTCTAATGAGTCAACTCTTCCATGAGGTGGCCAAAGTATTGGAGCTTCAGCTTCACCATCAGTCCTTTCAGGATTGATTTCCTTTAGGATTACTCCAAAGGCTTCCTCTGACACAGGGTAAATGTCAAAGTCCTTTCAATCCCTGATCTCTTCAAGTACTAATTTTTCTACTTTTCAAAGCCCCAGCTTATTTTATTTCATCAAATACTCAAATGGTTCTAATTCAGAAACAACAACTAATGAAAGTAATTCATAAGGATTAAATAAAATGTCAGTTTCCCAGGTGGCTCAGTGGTAAAGAATTTTCCTGCCAAGCAAGAGACCTGGGTTTGATCCCTGGGTCACGAAGATCCCCTGGAGAAGGAAATAGCAATCCACTCTAGTATTCTTGTCTGAGAAATACCAAGGACAGAGAAGCCTAGCAGGCTATATGTAGTCCATGGGATCACAAAGAGTCAAACATGACTGAGAACACACACACACAAATAAAATGATGCATATCTAAATATCTGACACAACGGCCAGTGAGAAATGGATAATCAGCACTTCCCTGGTGACTCAATGGTAAGGAATCTGCCTGTCAACGCAGAAGATGTGGGTTTGACTGTTGGGTTGGGAAGATCCCCTGAAGAAGGAAATGGCAACCCACTCCACTGTTCTTACCTGGGAAATATCATGGACAAAGGAGCCTGGCAAACTACAGTCCAGGGAGTAAAAAAGAATTGGACAGGACTTAGTCACTAAAATAACAACAACAAATGGATAATCAATTGCTTTTTGTTCTTGCTGTTGACCTTGTATTTATTATATTTAAATGAACCATATTTTGGTCATGGAAGCACACACTATTTTAAGGATATATGTTTCCAAATCCTTGAGTCTGCCTTCCTCAATGTCTTGAGTGATTCTACAAAATATTGCTTAATTTTCTAAAAGTGTATGATCTTTATAATACTTTTTACCTAAATTAGTTTCAAGCAAAATAAAAAAAAAGAAAATACTTCCTGTGATTTGTAGAATAATAAGCACTTAAACTTATTAGGCTCTTCACTGTGTCTATTTTTGCCTCTTTCCATGTACCTATTATAAAACTAGTAAGAGACTTATAGAATTTGTGATTTCCACTAACCACCATTTTTTTTAAATCCATCTGTAAATATTGAGAGACAGTTACTCATCGATTTGTCCTTGTACAAAGTCCATTACCTGACCATGTTTTGACCCTTAAAGAGATTTTCTCCAAAGAAGAACACAAGTTGCCCAATATGATTATCTCAGCAGTATAACAAATCACTGTCTCTGTGAACTCTTAGTCATTGACATTGGCCCTCCAGATTTTATTGCTTTTACAAGAATTTTACAGGATTATTTGGTCATGCATTTTATACAAAAAAAAAAAAAAAAAATTGAGAGGCTTTAGGTTAAATTTTATCTAATATTTAATTATTGTATCACTTGTATTATACAACAGTAAATGAAGTATTTTCTTAATTAGAAAGTGAAGTTGCTAAGTCCTGTCAGACTCTGCAACCCCATGGACTATAGTCTACCACGCTCTTCCACCTATGGGATTTTTCCAGGCAAGAGTACTGGAGTGGGTTGCCATTTCCTTTTCCAGGGGATCATCCTGATCCAGGTTTACTCTTAATTAAAGTAAACCTCAGTTATATCTCAGAAGGACTATTTTGATCTGTACTTTATAACATATTAGTAAACATTTTAACACCTACAGTATTTGAAGAGCATATTAGTACAATACATTTTATCCTATGAATATAATATATTGAAGACCTTAAAGGAAAAAAATGTATTTTTTTACCTTAATGATTCCAAGAAAATCTAAGTGAAACCACTATGCATCCTGAATTAGTCACATATCAATGGCAAATTTAGATAAATAATAGTCAAACAACACTAATCTTCATGGAAAAATAATTAAAGAATATTTGTAAGATAAAATTCAACTTCAAAATAGACACAAATCTTTGCTTAAACAATGCCCATTTTCTTACTTTTTTCAAGTTCTAACATCATAGAATAAATTAGAATCTGTTTCTCCTGAAAATTTTGAAACAGTCATAGCTATTCCCAGTTCTGAATCTTTTAGCAAGACAATACTGAGTTTTTGTATTTTTTTTTCCTAGCCTCTTTTGGAATATATGGACTTTATTTTTTTTTTTTATTGTAACAAATTCAGGAAAGACTTTTTTCTTTACATTATTGTGTTGGTTTTACACATATATATGGAATTTAGAAAGATGGTAACAATAATCCTGTATGCGAGACAGCAAAAGAGATGCAGATGCATAGAACAGTCTTTTGGACTCTATGGGAGAGGGCAAGGGTGGGAATGATATGGGAGAACGGCATTGAAACAGGTAAATTATCATATGTGGAATATATGGACTCTAATATCCTGCTACCAGTTCTTTCGTGGCTCAACTGGTAAGGAATCTGCCTGCAATGTGGGAGACGTGGGTTCGATCCTTGGATTGGGAAGATCTTCTGTAGAAGGGAAAGGCTACCCACTCCACTATTCTGGCCTGGAGAATTCCATGGACTGTGTTGTCAATGGGATTGCAAAGAGTCTGGCACAACTGAGTGACTTTCACTTCATCAGTTCTTTGGGACAAAAATGATCATATTCTTGAAGATCAATTAAACTCTAAACCTGACCATATTTCTACTTTTATTATTCCACAGAAGGTATAGAAGAATGCATTCTGCCATTTTATGTGATTAAATATTTTTCCAGTTACTAATTATAAGTAATTCATTTATTCCTTTTTAAGGAGCTACTAGATGTTATATGGGGGCTTCACTGGAGGCTTAGTGGTAAAGAACCTGCCTGCCAATGCAGGAGATGTGGGTTTGACCCCTGGGTCAGAAAGATCCCCTGGAGAAGGAAATAGCCACCCACTCTAATATTCTTGCCTGGGAAATCCCATGGACAGAGGAGCCTGATGGCTACAGTCTATGGGGTCACTAAGGAGTCCCTGTAGCTCAAACGGTAAAGAATCTGCCTGTGATGCAGGAGACAGGATTCAGTCCCTCGATTGGGAAGTTCCTCTGGAGAAGGAAATGGCAATCCACTTTACTATACTTGCCTGGAAAATTCCATAGACAGAAAAGTCTGGTGAGGTACAGTCCATGGAGTCACAAAGAGTCGGACATGACTGAGCGACTAACACACACACAGAGTCCTACAGGACTTAGCAATAAATAACAATGACAACAAACAGATGTTGTGTGCCCAAGGGTAAATCACACTGCTCTTATCTTTAACATCCCCTGGAATCTAATGGGACAATTACCACTATTACTATTGCTCTTTCTCTGTCTTCTGCCGCTGCCACTAATTATTCCTTGCATAACATTTTGCATGTACTGGAACAGTTTTAAATTCTTTACGTGTTCAATTTTATATGTCATATCTCGTGTTATTTATTTATAACAATGTTGTTCCAGTTAAAGTGATTGCATCAAAGTAGTTAAAAGTGCTATTCATGAGTAACTATTATGACTTTTATTTCCTATGTATAGGAATTACAATGCATTAATAACATGGATAATCTTCCATAAAAATGCACTGCTGCATATATTTTGGCAATCATTTGTCAGAGAAAATAACTCAAAACTGAATATTCATATTTTAAAATAACTTATTTCTCACCCTAGACAAAGATGCAAAAATAGCTACTTAATTCTAGGGGAATAATGCAATGAAGAGGGTAGAAATTATTTTAGTGGTTCTTCCTATTTATTTATTCTTGGCAAAGTTAAGCTGCAACCTCCTCCCTCTACAGAACTCAATTAACAAATATCTAATTATCTTAGTTGTTTTTTGATGCATGCAAATCTTATGATATTGTTATTTCAACTATTACAAAGGAAAAAA
Source organism: Antilocapra americana (assembly GCA_007570785.1). Taxonomy (NCBI): domain Eukaryota; kingdom Metazoa; phylum Chordata; class Mammalia; order Artiodactyla; family Antilocapridae; genus Antilocapra; species Antilocapra americana. The sequence continues at coordinate 3,229,057 of ML663563.1, read as the reverse complement.
ATTAACTTGTGAGAGATTGTGTGTCTCATGTAGAGTTATTGAGTCAGTATGAAGTTGAATGAAAATATACATTAGAAAGTCTAGCTCAAGTTCCTGTGTGCTTAACAATACACTGTTTTGTCTTCACACCAGATTAATCAATTTTACCTATATGAATTTAAGAGAGGAATTTCAGAGGAGCCAATTTATCAATTGTGAATGACCAAGACAAGTAAATGAGTCCACCTAAGAGTATAAGAGACATACAACCACCATACCAATTGAAAACAAAACAAAACAAACAAAAAAACTGCTGCACTACTAAATTATAACAAAGAAGAAAAGATGAGGAGGATATTGTGCAGTTAAGTAGTGGCCTTTTGAAGTAGAGATACTGGACTTTGATGCTCTCTCCGCAACTTAAAAAGCTGTGAGTGCTGTGCTTAGACAATCACTTGTGTCTGACTCATGGCGATCCCACGGACTGTAGCCCACCAATTTCCTCTGTTCAAGGGGATTTTCCAGGTAAGAACACTTTAGTGGGTTGTCATGCCCTCTTCCAGGGGATCTTCTGAACCCAAGGATTAAACACAGGTCTCCCATATTGCAGGAGGATTCTGTACTGTTTGAGCCACGTGGGAAGCCCAAGAATACTGGAGTGGGTAGCCTATCCCTTCTCAGGGGATCTTCCTGGCCCAGAATCCAATCAGGGTCTAAGGCATTCAAGGTGGATTCTTTACCGGCTGAGCTACCAGTCAGTTCAGTTCAGTTCAGTTGCTCATTTGTGTCCGACTCTTTTCAATCCCATGAACCACAGCACGCCAGGCCTCCCTGTGCATCACCAACTCCCTGAGTCCACACAAACCCATGTCCATTGAGTCAGTAATGCCATCCAACCATCTCATTCTCTGTCGTCCCCTTCTCCTTCCCTCAATCTTTCCCAGCAAAAGGGTCTTTTCCAGTGAGTCAGCTCTTTGTATCACGTGGACAAAGTATTGGAGTTACAGCTTCAACATCAGTCTTTCCAATGAACACCCAGGACTGATCTCCTTTAGGATGGATTGGTTAGAACTCCTTGCAGTCCAAGGGACTCTCAAGAGTCTTCTCCAACACCACAGTTCAAAAGCATCAATTCTCCGGCACTCAGCTTTCTTCACAGTCCAACTCTCAAATCCGTACATGACTACTGGAAAAACCATAACCTTGATTAGATGGACTTTTGTTGGCAAAGTAATGTCTCTGCTTTTTAATATGCTGTCTAGGTTGGTCATAACTTTCCTTCCAAGGAGTGAGTGGTTCATGGGGTTGCAAAGAGTCGGACACAACTGAGCAACTGAACTGAACTGATTGATGGGAAGTTCAGAGCCAGTTTTTACCTATCATTCAGTGATAATTATTGTTAAACTAACATTTAACTTGTAACAATATGATATTTATCATTTATTTTTATGCTCATTAAATCTATTTCTTTTCCGTTGTATTGTGGTCTCCCAAGTTTGCTCATAATATGCACGACAAAATGCACTAGCTAACAGTTGCAGATTACTTCCTCTGGAACAGACACTATGATAAATGCTATATGTATATTAATGTATTCAAACATGTTAATCATTAGAACTTTTGAAGTAGATTTAATTATTATAAGAATAAAATAAGAGAATTGCTCTTTGGGGAGTCTAAACCTATCAAACAGTAACTTTTCTGTAGATTCTTTAATATTTAGAAAACCAGACTACCTGAAATCATTTTTTTTAAATTCTTTGGTTCCAATTTTTATTTCTTTTATTTAATTTTTTTAACACATTGCATTGTCCAAAATTTTCAGTGCAATGTTGAGAAGAAGTCGTTAGAGTAGACAACCATGCCTCATTCTCCATGTCAGAGAGAAGATATTTAGTCTTGCACTATCAATTATGCTGTTAGCTATGGGTATCACATGAAAGAAGACTGAAGTTTGCTAAGTTGTTTTTGTTTTTTTTTTTTTTATGTTCTTACTAAGTCAATCATATAGCTTTTCTTCTTTAAATTAAATTCAATCACTCAGTTGGGTCCAACTCTTTGTGACTCCATGAATCACAGCACACCAGGCCTCCCTGTCCATCACCAACTCCCGGACTCCACACAAACCCATGTCCATTGAGTCGGTGATGCTATCCAGCCATCTCATCTTCTGTTGTCCCCTTCTCCTCCTGCCCCCATTCTTTCTCAGCACCAGCGTCTTTTCAAATGAGTCAGCTCTTTGCATCAGGTGGCCAAAGTATTGGAGTTTCAACTTCAACTTTAATCTTTCCAATGAACACCCAGGACTGATCTCCTTTAGGATAGACTGGTTGGAACTCCTTGCAGTGCAATGGACTCTCAAGAGTCTTCTCCAACACCGAAGTTCAAAAGCATCAATTCTTCTGCACTCAGCTATCTTTACAGACCAACTCTCACATCAATACACGACTACTAGAAAAACTATAGCCTTGACAATACAGACCTTTGTTGGCAAAAGACTGACTCTGCTTTTTAATATGCTGTCTAGGTTGGTCATAACTTTCCTTCCAAGGAGTAAGTGTCTTTTCATTTCATGGCTGCAGTCACCATCTGCAGTTATTTTGGAGCCCCCAAAATAAAGTCAGCCACTGTTTCCAATGTTTCTTCATTTATCTGCCATGAAGTGATGGGACCAGATGCCATGATCTTAGTTTTCTGAATGTTGAGCTTTAAGCCAATGTTTTCACTCTCTTCTTTCACTTTCATCAAGAGGCTCTTTAGTTCCTCTTCACTGTCTGCCATAAGGGTGGTGTCATCTGCATATCTGAGGTTATTGATATTTCTCCTGGCAATCTTGATTCCAGCTTCTGCTTCCTCCTGCCCAGCATTTCTCATGATGTACTCTGCATATAAGTTAAATAAGCAGGGTAACAATATACAGCCTTGACGTACTCCTTTCCCTATTTGGAACCAGTCTGTTATTCCATGCCCAGTTCTAACTGTTGCATCCTGACCTGCATACAGGTTTCTCAAGAGGCAGGTCAGGTGATCTGGTATGCCCATCTCTTTCAGAATTTTCCACAGTTTATTGTGATCCACA
>ML663563.1:3144800-3225599 GCA_007570785.1 Antilocapra americana | reverse complement strand
CACTATTCTGGCCTGGAGAATTCCATGGACTGTGTTGTCAATGGGATTGCAAAGAGTCTGGCACAACTGAGTGACTTTCACTTCATCAGTTCTTTGGGACAAAAATGATCATATTCTTGAAGATCAATTAAACTCTAAACCTGACCATATTTCTACTTTTATTATTCCACAGAAGGTATAGAAGAATGCATTCTGCCATTTTATGTGATTAAATATTTTTCCAGTTACTAATTATAAGTAATTCATTTATTCCTTTTTAAGGAGCTACTAGATGTTATATGGGGGCTTCACTGGAGGCTTAGTGGTAAAGAACCTGCCTGCCAATGCAGGAGATGTGGGTTTGACCCCTGGGTCAGAAAGATCCCCTGGAGAAGGAAATAGCCACCCACTCTAGTATTCTTGCCTGGGAAATCCCATGGACAGAGGAGCCTGATGGCTACAGTCTATGGAGTCACTAAGGAGTCCCTGTAGCTCAAACGGTAAAGAATCTGCCTGTGATGCAGGAGACAGGATTCAGTCCCTCAGTTGGGAAGTTCCTCTGGAGAAGGAAATGGCAATCCACTTTACTATACTTGCCTGGAAAATTCCATAGACAGAAAAGTCTGGTGAGGTACAGTCCATGGAGTCACAAAGAGTCGGACATGACTGAGCGACTAACACACACACAGAGTCCTACAGGACTTAGCAATAAGTAACAATGACAACAAACAGATGTTGTGTGCCCAAGGGTAAATCACACTGCTCATATCTTTAACATCCCCTGGAATCTAATGAGACAATTACCACTATTACTATTGCTCTTTCTCTGTCTTCTGCCGCTGCCACTAATTATTCCTTGCATAACATTTTGCATGTACTGGAACAGTTTTAAATTCTTTACGTGTTCAATTTTATATGTCATATCTCATGTTATTTATTTATAACAATGTTGTTCCAGTTAAAGTGATTGCATCAAAGTAGTTAAAAGTGCTATTCATGAGTAACTATTATGACTTTTATTTCCTATATAGAGGAATTACAATGCATTAAAAACATGGATAATCTTCCATAAAAATGCACTGCTGCATATATTTTGGCAATCATTTGTCAGAGAAAATAACTGAAAACTGAATATTCATATTTTAAAATAACTTATTTCTCACCCTAGACAAAGATGCAAAAATAGCTACTTAATTCTAGGGGAATAATGCAATGAAGAGGGTAGAAATTATTTTAGTGGTTCTTCCTATTTATTTATTCTTGGCAAAGTTAAGCTGCAACCTCCTCCCTCTACAGAACTCAATTAACAAATATCTAATTATCTTAGTTGTTTTTTGATGCATGCAAATCTTATGATATTGTTATTTCAACCATTACAAAGGAAAAAAATTAACTTGTGAGAGATTGTGTGTCTCATGTAGAGTTACTGAGTCAGTATGAAGTTGAATGAAAATACACATTAGAAAGTCTAGCTCAAGTTCCTGTGTGCTTAACAATACACTGTTTTGTCTTCACACCAGATTAATCAATTTTACCTATATGAATTTAAGAGAGGAATTTCAGAGGAGCCAATTTATCAATTGTGAATGACCAAGACAAGTAAATGAGTCCACCTAAGAGTATAAGAGACATACAACCACCATACCAATTGAAAACAAAACAAAACAAACAAAAAAACTGCTGCAATACTAAATTATAACAAAGAAGAAAAGATGAGGAGGATATTGTGCAGTTAAGTAGTGGCCTTTTGAAGTAGAGATACTGGACTTTGATGCTCTCTCCGCAACTTAAAAAGCTGTGAGTGCTGTGCTTAGACAATCACTTGTGTCTGACTCATGGCGATCCCACGGACTGTAGCCCACCAATTTCCTCTGTTCAAGGGGATTTTCCAGGTAAGAACACTTTAGTGGGTTGTCATGCCCTCTTCCAGGGGATCTTCTGAACCCAAGGATTAAACACAGGTCTCCCATATTGCAGGAGGATTCTGTACTGTTCGAGCCACGTGGGAAGCCCAAGAATACTGGAGTGGGTAGCCTATCCCTTCTCAGGGGATCTTCCTGGCCCAGAATCCAACCAGGGTCTAAGGCATTCAAGGTGGATTCTTTACCGGCTGAGCTACCAGTCAGTTCAGTTCAGTTCAGTTGCTCATTTGTGTCCGACTCTTTTCAATCCCATGAACCACAGCACGCCAGGCCTCCCTGTGCATCACCAACTCCCTGAGTCCACACAAACCCATGTCCATTGAGTCAGTAATGCCATCCAACCATCTCATTCTCTGTCATCCCCTTCTCCTTCCCTCAATCTTTCCCAGCAAAAGGGTCTTTTCCAGTGAGTCAGCTCTTTGTATCACGTGGACAAAGTATTGGAGTTACAGCTTCAACATCAGTCTTTCCAATGAACACCCAGGACTGATCTCCTTTAGGATGGATTGGTTAGAACTCCTTGCAGTCCAAGGGACTCTCAAGAGTCTTCTCCAACACTACAGTTCAAAAGCATCAATTCTCCGGCACTCAGCTTTCTTCACAGTCCAACTCTCAAATCCGTACATGACTACTGGAAAAACCATAACCTTGATTAGATGGACTTTTGTTGGCAAAGTAATGTCTCTGCTTTTTAATATGCTGTCTAGGTTGGTCATAACTTTCCTTCCAAGGAGTGAGTGGTTCATGGGGTTGCAAAGAGTCGGACACAACTGAGCAACTGAACTGAACTGATTGATGGGAAGTTCAGAGCCAGTTTTTATCTATCATTCAGTGATAATTATTGTTAAACTAACATTTAACTTGTAACAATATGATATTTATCATTTATTTTTATGCTCATTAAATCTATTTCTTTTCCGTTGTATTGTGGTCTCCCAAGTTTGCTCATAATATGCACGACAAAATGCACTAGCTAACAGTTGCAGATTACTTCCTCTGGAACAGACACTATGATAAATGCTATATGTATATTAATGTATTCAAACATGTTAATCATTAGAACTTTTGAAGTAGATTTAATTATTATAAGAATAAAATAAGAGAATTGCTCTTTGGGGAGTCTAAACCTATCAAACAGTAACTTTTCTGTAGATTCTTTAATATTTAGAAAACCAGACTACCTGAAATCATTTTTTTTTAAATTCTTTGGTTCCAATTTTTATTTCTTTTATTTAATTTTTTTAACACATTGCATTGTCCAAAATTTTCAGTGCAATGTTGAGAAGAAGTCATTAGAGTAGACAACCATGCCTCATTCTCCATGTCAGAGAGAAGATATTTAGTCTTGCACTATCAATTATGCTGTTAGCTATGGGTATCACATGAAAGAAGACTGAAGTTTGCTAAGTTTTTTTTTTTTTTTATGTTCTTACTAAGTCAATCATATAGCTTTTCTTCTTTAAGTTAAGTTCAGTCACTCAGTTGGGTCCAACTCTTTGTGACTCCATGAATCACAGCACACCAGGCCTCCCTGTCCATCACCAACTCCCGGACTCCACACAAACCCATGTCCATTGAGTCGGTGATGCTATCCAGCCATCTCATCTTCTGTTGTCCCCTTCTCCTCCTGCCCCCATTCTTTCTCAGCACCAGGGTCTTTTCAAATGAGTCAGCTCTTTGCATCAGGTGGCCAAAGTATTGGAGTTTCAACTTCAACTTTAATCTTTCCAATGAACACCCAGGACTGATCTCCTTTAGGATAGACTGGTTGGAACTCCTTGCAGTGCAATGGACTCTCAAGAGTCTTCTCCAACACCGAAGTTCAAAAGCATCAATTCTTCTGCACTCAGCTATCTTTACAGACCAACTCTCACATCAATACACGACTACTAGAAAAACTATAGCCTTGACAATACAGACCTTTGTTGGCAAAAGACTGACTCTGCTTTTTAATATGCTGTCTAGGTTGGTCATAACTTTCCTTCCAAGGAGTAAGTGTCTTTTCATTTCATGGCTGCAGTCACCATCTGCAGTTATTTTGGAGCCCCCAAAATAAAGTCAGCCACTGTTTCCAATGTTTCTTCATTTATCTGCCATGAAGTGATGGGACCAGATGCCATGATCTTAGTTTTCTGAATGTTGAGCTTTAAGCCAATGTTTTCACTCTCTTCTTTCACTTTCATCAAGAGGCTCTTTAGTTCCTCTTCACTGTCTGCCATAAGGGTGGTGTCATCTGCATATCTGAGGTTATTGATATTTCTCCTGGCAATCTTGATTCCAGCTTCTGCTTCCTCCTGCCCAGCATTTCTCATGATGTACTCTGCATATAAGTTAAATAAGCAGGGTAACAATATACAGCCTTGACGTACTCCTTTCCCTATTTGGAACCAGTCTGTTATTCCATGCCCAGTTCTAACTGTTGCATCCTGACCTGCATACAGGTTTCTCAAGAGGCAGGTCAGGTGATCTGGTATGCCCATCTCTTTCAGAATTTTCCACAGTTTATTGTGATCCACAGAGTCAACAGATTTGGCATAGTCAATAAAGCAGAAATAGATGTATTTCTGGAATTCTCTTCCTTTTTTGATAATCCAGCGGATGTTGGCAATCTGATCTCTGGTTCCTCTTCCTTTTCTAAAACCAGCTTGAACATCTGGAATTTCACAGTTGATGGATTAGTGAAGCCTGACTTGGAGAATTTTGAACATTACTTTACTAGCGTGTGAGATGAGTGCAATTGTGCGCTAGTTTGAGCATTCTTTGACATCGCCCGTCTTTGGGATTGGAATGAAAACTGACCTTTTCCAGTCTTGTGGCCACTGCTGAGTTTTCCATATTTGCTGGCATATTGAGTGCAGCACGTTCACAGTGTCATCGTTCAGGATTTGAAGTAGCTCACCTGGAATTCCATCCCCTCACTAGCTTTGTTCATAGTGATGCTTCCTAAGGCCCACTTGACTTTACATTCCAGGATGTCTGGCTCTAGGTGAGTGATCACAATGATCATCTGGGTGATTATCTGGGTCGTGAAGATCTTTTTTGTACAGTTCTTCTGTGTATTCTTGCCACCTCTTCTTAATATCGTCTGCGTCTGTTATGTCCATACCATTTCTGTTCTTCATGGAGCCCATCTTTGCATGAAATGTTACTTCGATATCTCTAATTTTCTTAAAGAGATCTCTAGTCTTTCCCATTCTATTGTTTTCCTCTATTTCTTTGCACTGATCACTGAGGAAGGCTTTCTTATCTTTCCTTGTTTTTCTTTGGACCCTGCATTCAAATGGGTATATCTTTCCTTTTCTTCTTTGCTTTTCACCTCCCATCTTTTCACAGCTATTTGTAAGGCCTCCTCAGACAGCCATTTTGTTTTTTTGCAATTCTTTTTCTTGGGGATGGTCTTGATTCCTGTCTCCTGTACAATATCACAAACCTCCATCCATAGCTCATCAGGCATTCTGTCTATCAGATCTAGTCCTTTAAATCTATTTCTCACTTCCACTGTATAGTCATAAGGGATTTGATTTAGGTCATAACTGAATGATCTAGTGGTTTTCTCCACTTTCTTCAGTTTCAGTCTGAATTTGGCAATAAGGAGTTCATGATTTGAGCCACAGTCAGCTCCCAGTCTTGTTTTCACTGACTGTATAGAGCTTCTCCATTTTGACTGCAAAGAATATAATCAATCTGATTTCGGTGTTGACCATCTGGTGACGTCCATGTGTAGAGTGTTCCCTTGTGTTGTTGGAAGAGGGTGTTTCCTATCACCAGTGCATTCTCTTGGCAGAACTCTATTAGCCTTTGCCCTGCTTCATGCTGTACTCCAAGGCCAAATTTGCCTGTTACTCCAGGTGTTTCTTGACTTCTACTTTTGCATTCCAGTTCCCTATAATGAACATCTGTTTGGGGTGTTAGTTCTAGAAGGTCTTGTAGGTCTTCATAGAACTGTTAAACTTCAGCTTCTTTGGCATTACTTGTTGGGGCATAGACTTGATTTGTGATATTGAATGGTTTGCCTTGGAAACAAACAGAGATCCTTCTGTCGTTTTTGAGATTGCAAGCAAGTACTGCATTTTGGACTCTTTTGTTGACCTTGATGGCTACTCCATTTCTTCTAAGGGATTCCTGCCCACAGTAGTAGATAAACTGGTCATCTGAGTTAAATTCACCCATTCCAGTCCATCTTAGTTCACTGATTCCTAGAATGTCGATGTTCACTCTTGTCATCTCCTGTTTGACCACTTCCAATTTGCCCTGATTCATGGCCCTAACATTCCAGGTTCCTATGCAACATTGCTCTTTATAGCATCAGACCTTGCTTCTATCACCAGTCACATCCACAACTGGGTATTGTTTTTGCTTTGGCTACATCCCTTCATTCTTTCTGGAGTTATTTCTCCACTGATCTCCAGTAGCATATTGGGCACCTACTGACTTGGGGAGTTCATCTATCAGTGTCCTATCTTTTTGCCTTTTCATACTGTTCATGGGGTTCTCAAGGCAAGAATAGGAAGTGGTTTGCCATTCCCTTCTCCAGTGGACCGCCATGACTTGTCCGTCTTGGGTAGCCCCATATGGCATGGCTTAGTTTCATTGAGTTAGACAAGGCTGTGGTCCATGTGATCAGAATGGCTAGTTGTCCATGACTGTTGTTTCAGACTGTCTGCCCCCTGATCCCCTCTCTCAGTGTCTACCATCTTACCTGGGTTTCTCTTACATTGGATGCGGGGTCTCTCTTCACGGCTGCTCCAGCAAAGCACAGCCACTACTTCTTACCTTGGGCATGGGGTAGGTCCTCTCAGCTGCCACCCCTGACCTTGGGCACTTGGTAGCGCCTCTGGGCCACGGTGCAGCTGCTATGCTCAGTCTGTGAGTATAGTGAATTAGTTGATTTTTGTGTTACCAGAAAAATCCCTACTTGGTCATGATGCGTTAATCCTTTAATATATTACTGGATTTGATGTGCTAATTTTTTGTTAAGGACGTTTGTGTTTAAGTTCACAAATTTTGTTCTTTTATAGTATTTTTTGTTGTTGTTCCTATGGTGGGGGTTTGTTTGTTAATGGCTTCATTTGAATCAGAATAACACAAGTCTTAAAAAATACAATTTGCAGTAGTTTTCTCAATTTTCTAAAAATATCTATGTGGAATTAGTATTAATTATTTCTTAAATAGTTTGTCTAATCATCCATGAATTAATGTAGGGGTAAAGCTATTTTATGGAAATTTTTTTGGCCAATTTCTTAATAGATATAGGACTACTCCATATATCTAATTCTTCTTGAGTGAGCTTTGGTAATTTTTGTCTTTCAAAAAATTTTTCCATTTTATTTATTCTCTTATTGTTCTCATTGTGTAGGAAAAAGGTGTATTAATGTCACCTCTATCATTCCTGATACTGAAGATTTATATCTTCTCACTTATCTAAGTTAATTGGTCATTTCAAAGAAATTATTTGTTTCATTGTTTTTATCTCTTGTATGCAAATGTTTACAGCAAATATAAAAATCACCTAAAACATCTAAATATATTCTATTATTTAAAACAGAAACCAACCAATACGTCTACCAACAGTTGAGTGAATCAACAAACTGTGAAATATCCATACAAGGAAATACTAGTCAGCAATACTATGATACCTGCAAAACCGTGAATGGATCTCAAAATAATTATGCTGAAAGAAAGGCAGACCAAAAAGGTATCTATTGTAATTATTCCATTTGTTAAAATCTAAAAAAGATAAACTATCCAGAGAGACAGACGGTAACTCAGTGATTTCCTTGAGAGAAAGGTAGGGAAATAAGGATTTAAGAGAGGTATGAGAAAAATTTCTGGAATGACTGCTATGTTTAAATCTGTTTATGCCAATGGTTTCTTATCTATTTACGTATTTATGAAAACTCACCAAATTTCACACTTTAAATGTGTGTGTGTGGGTGTGCATGCACACTCAGCAGCTCAGACTCTTTGTGACCCCATGGACTGTAGCCTGCCAAGCTTCTCTGTCCATGGAATTTCCTGGCAACAATACTAGAATGGGTTGCCATTTCCTTCTCCAGGGGATCTTCCCAACCCAGGGATTGGACCCACATCTCCCATACTACAGACAGATTCTTTACCATGTGAGCTTGTTGTAAATCATTTACACAGAAATAAAGCTATAAAATAGGATAGCCAACTATAACAGTCTCATATGATTTAGCCTAATATCTTCTCCATTTCACAGAAAAATATCCAGAGACAGAATTGTCTAAAGTCACAAAGCTAGAAAGTTACAGAGACAGAATTCAAAGCCATAGAATATGTGTTCAGAGCCTGAATAACATACAGTGACTCTTTAAGTGTGTGTTTTTTAAATTACATTCCCTTTACCATCCTTCTTTCCCTTACCTTTTTGTGTATGACTTGCTAACATTCAAGATAAGCATATTTACATTTATTTAAACAATTCAATTTTACTTTCTGTTATCAGAAGTACTATTGAAATTATATCACACTATTTTTGTTTTCCTGAAGGTACAAGATGGATCAAATGGCATCTTTTTTTTATTAGTTTACATAAGGTTATTAATCTTTAAGTAAGCTCAAAAATCAACATATATTATCTATAGAACAATATTGAATTGCTATTTACTGGTAGTGTATCTGAGGGGAAATTGTCGTCAGATTGGTAAATACCTATCGTCATGTACTCTTTCTCATATATGTTGTTCGTATTTAACAATAATGGAGACTCCTCATTCCTCTTAAATGCTTTGACAACGTCTATTTTTATTATAATATTTATCTTACTTTATTATAATTAGTGATATAGTAGACAATTTATTTTATTCATTCAACAGAAGTCTTTAAAACAAAAGCTGTTACATTTATGCTTGCTTACCCAGGGCAAGGACACAGATGCTCAGAAAGAATCAGTACAATTAAGATAAAAGATGAATATTTTAGATGGAAACCTTGAAGACTCTAAGTAGAAAATCTGCTAGAGCTAAAATATGAGAACTGACAAAAACTGAGTTTAATTTCAGTAGATAAAAAGATCAGATTAAGTAGCATGATGGATTTGCATACTGGAGAGATATCTGTCTAGTCTTTCATGTGCAATTACAAAAAATTGAAATATTTTCAAAGAATAATCTTGTGTTGAGTTCATTCTGCCACACATATATGACTCTGCATACAGTGGTTCTAGAAAATGCACCTTTAAAACTACACAGAATTTTCAAGCAATAATTTGAAGGTGCAAAGACATGTTCATGGTACAACTTTTACATACATATGTAACTTGGGAAATATTGCATAACATAAAATTACATTATAATTTTTCTCTGATAGAAAACAATTAATCACTGAAGTAATGAAGGTTTTGCATTTCGGAATTTTTCAGGCTAATATATAATTATATGGCATAAGATTAATAAATCTTAAATGATAGCATTATATGGAATGAGAATTAAAAATCTTGAAAATTAATTTTTTTAAGTATTATTCCCTGAGATATAGGAAATTCATGTTGTTACAATTAACAGTCTGCAGTCATTCTCAGCATTTTAACTATCTCTTCCTTTAAATCAACTTAATCTCATTTTCTCCTAATTCTGTGTTTTTTCTTAATAGCCAATAGGGACTCAAGGGACGCAGTTTAGATCTCTAGGTCGGGAAGGTCCTCTGGAGTAGGAAATGGCAACCAACTCCAGTATTCTTTCCTGGGAAATTCCGTGGACAGAGGAGTCTGGCAGGCTCCTCCCCAATTCATGGGGTCAAAGTCAGGTGTGACTTAGTGACTAAAACACTAACAACAACAAAAATTGGGAAACAACTCCCAAATACTCTGCTTATTTAGTGGCACCCAATCACTCTTCCCAAAAGAAGTTCACAGGATATCTGGAGGGAAGCCCTGGGATGAGAAAACACCTTGGTGTCCTTGGTATCATAATACCCTCCTTTCTTGAAAATACTAACCCTCTAGAGAGAGACTGCTTCCTCTTCCACACCGCCCTCTCAATCTCATATTTCGACTCACAGGCAGCAGCTCCTCCCCCCAACAGGCCACTTTAGGAGGGTGTAAAGTTTGGGGGTTACGTTTAAGACTTTTGATATTTTCTAATTCCTAAGTAAAACAAATATTTTCATGGAGTGGGTATAGGGTGGGGGCCATAGGTGGCCCGCCCTCCCAGTATCATTCCTCATCACAATTCTAGTTCAGGAGGAAATTGTAGCCAGGTTTTCTTGGTGTTTATGTTTGTTTGTTTTTTTCCACAAGAAAAGTGGTTCTGGGTGATCAGGTTCTCTGGGAAGCCCCAGGCTTTAACCTTCCCTGTATAGCTTCTTTCTTCTGCATTTTCATTTGGACATGGCATATCTGCCAGGCTTCCTCTCCTATGGACCCGCCTCACACTCCACCTCTGAGATCCACCAGCTCCCCAGGTGCTCTTTTCAGCATCTGGATGATTGGCTCTATTGCTGGCTAACTTGCTGGAAAACTGAGTTCTTCTGGCCCACAATTAAATAAAAGGATGTGCATGGATTTTAACTCACTTTCAACAACAATATCAGTTTCATAGGGTAGATGGAATAAATGAGCAATGTGCATTTCTCAGGCAAGAATTTTTTTTTTTATTTGCTCACCTACATTGGCAGGTATAAGATTATCTTTGTGGGTAATATTTTATTTATACATTGTAAAAATATTCTGACTGAAACTTTATGTGTAAGGGTTGGATCTAAGCACTGGGGAAGCAGTGATGAACAAGAAAAAATAAAAAATTCCTCAGTATTGTAAATTAAATGTCACATGAAGATAGGCGGCACCAGCAGGACAATGAGAACATTTGATTATAGAATATGAACTTAGCTTGCTTTAATATTTCTCCACGGATATACAAAGTCAAAGAAAGCTAATAGAGGGATTTTTTAAATTACTGAGTGTAGCATTCCCAGTGCTTGTTACAAGGCACCAGAAGAAATCGCCAGAAGAGGCTCTGCTGTGATTTCCTTTGTAACATATCAGTGTTAAAGCATTTTGATGGAAAATGCATTTTACCTCTTTCGCCCTTATGTATTCAGAAAATCAGAGATAACAGTTTTGAGAACATCACTTATTTTGCAACACTCCACATAGACAAGAAAGCAAAACAAGTTTCCTCATGAAAAAATAAAAAATCCCTGTCCTCCCTTTATGCTTATATTTAATGGTGAATAAGAAAAGTTATGGAAAAAATACTTGGATGTAATTATATATATATATATGTATATGTATATACATTTACACACACACTTAAATATACATATATATGTAAAATATTGACAGTTGATCTTTGGGAAAAGAAACTTTAATGCCATTGGCTAGATAGATAGGTACTGGAAAAATACAGAACACTTAAAACAATAATTAACTAAAAAAGTAGATTTTGCTATAACTTAAGTTAGATAAAACTATTTAAATTTTTTTTAATTGAAGTATAATTGATTTTCAACACTGTATTAATTCTAGGTGTACCACATAGCAATTTGATGGTTCTGCATATTACAAAGTGATCATTACTATAACTCCAATAACAATTTGTCACCATGTAAATGTATTACAATATTGTTGTCTACATTCCATGTGCTGCGCATTTCATTCCTATGACTCATTTTGTAACTGGAAGCTTGTGCCTCTTAATCCCCCTCACCTATTTCAGTCATTCATTCCCTCACCCACCCTCCTCTCTGGCAACCACCAGTTCTCTGAGTATCTATGAGTCTGTTTCTGTTATGTTTGTTTATTTGTCTAGTTTTTCACATCTCACATATAAATCATATGGATTTGTCTTTGAATTATTTCATTTAGTAAAATTCTCCCTTGCCTCAGGAGACAAATCAAAAGATGTTGTGAAGGCCAATGTAAAACAGCTTACTGTCTAGGATTTCTTCTAGAGCTTTTGTGGTATCAGGATTCAGGTCTTACACTTAACTCTTCAGTCCACTCTGAGGGTTGGTTTTTGTTTTTGTTTTGTTTGGATATGGTGTGAGAAACTAGTCCAGTGTGCTTCTTTCTTATGTAACTGCCCAGTTTCCCCAACTCCATTTACTAAAGAGGCTGTCTTTTCCCGGTGATGATATCCTTGTCTCCTGTGCCATAGATTAATTAACCATATGAATGTGGATTTATTTCTGGGCTCTCTTTTCTGTCCCATTGATTTCTATGTGTCTATGTGCCAGCACCATACTATTTTGATTACTGTTACTTCATAGTATGGCTTGAAATTAAAGGATGTAATACCTCCAGGTTTGTTTTTCTTTCTCAAGAATGTTTTGGGTTTTTTTTTTAGCTAGTTTGTGTTTCCACACAAATCTAAGAATTATTGTGAATCCATTTTATTTTGATAGGAATTGCATTGAATCTGTGGATTACCTTGGGTAATATGGTTGTTTTAACAATATTAATTGCTTCAGTCTGTATCTTTCCATTTGTCTGTGTCATCATCAATTTAGTTCATCATTATCTTATTTTCTAAGTACAGATCTTTTCTTAGACTTCCTTCTTTTTACTGCAATTGTAAATGAGATTATTTTCTTAATTTCTCTTTCTGATAGTTTTTCTTAGTGTATAGAAATGTGTCTGATTTCTTGGTATTAATTTTGTGTCCTGTAATTTCACTGGATTCATGTCCTAGTTCAAATAACTTTCTGGCAGCATTTTTAGATTTTTTACACATACTATCATGTCACTGACTAATAGTGACACTTTTACTTCTTTCTTTTCAATTTGGATAACTTTTATTTCCTTTTTCTACCCTGTCTGATTGCTGTGACTAGGATGTCTAATATTATGTTGAATAAAAGTGGTGATGGTGGGCATCCTTGTCTTGTTACTGATATGCTTAGACCGGAAAATATCATTTAATTAGTATACCTTATATGTAGCTGACATAACTAAATTTATTCTTAGTTATTCCAAAAGCTGATAAATGCAGTGATCAGAGTCTCAGTCACTTAACCAGACTGGGTATGTAGAGAGGGAATGCATGTTGTAAGCATGTCCAGGACAGAAATGAGATGCTCCAATTAGGTCACACACAAATTTGGCAAACGTTAAGTGATAGATTCATCAACCTAGAACTGACTGGGCTAATGGGAGTCAATTCAGAATGGGTAAAATAGCACATGGGCTTGGATTTAACTGTGAGGATAGTTAACTAAAATGTTTCAAGTTGAAGAAGCCACAGAGAAGATTTCCAAAAGTGAAGAATTTAGCATAAGTAAGAAAAAGGAGCATAGCAGAAAGAGAGGAGCAAAAGTAGATTCACACACTTTTATACAAAATTTGTTTTGGTGTGTTATTTTTGCAGTTGTCCTGTATCTCCAGGTGCTTCACCTGTAAACCCTAAAGATTATTATCAAATCTCTGATACTCACTATTTCTATGCTTTCCTTGTCTGTAATGTGTTGGCAGAGTGGCACTAATAGGTCTATGCTTATCAACAAGAGCAATCTTAATCCTTTCCCCCATATACTACAACACTAAAATTTTGATATGTGTAACTGCACTTCAGTTTGCAAGGAAAGCAGTGTCTTTGAAGATTTGTACTTCTTTAATTTTTGTTGTTTATGTAACTTGGGAACCTAAGAAAAATGATTATGAAAGAACACTTTAAGTGTTTCTAAGTAAGATAAAGTTTTTAAGCAAGCTGGTGACTTTATTTATATGTTTTAATTACTTTCTGGAATATTAAATAGTTCTCTGTTTAATACAATAATATTTCATCAGTTCAGTTCAGTTCAATCGCTCAGTCATGTCCAACTCTTTGTGACCCCATGGACTGTACCATGCCAGGCCTCCGTGTCTATCACCAACTCCTGGAGTTTACTCAAACTCATGTCCATTGAGTCGGTGATGCCATCCAGCCATCTCATCAAATCAAACCAGGTCACAGGTGTTTTTTTAAATGTGCAGCGGCAATTTTATTAAGTGATGGTACGGCAAAGGATACTGAAGGTTTATAAAATCATTAATTTCAAAAATACAAGTGCCCAGATCCATTAATATCAATTGATGCTACTATCATTGATATTAGTTCAATTAAAATATATCTAATATTTAAGCCAATCAATCTTCAATCACATTTAAAGGAAGCCATCACAAAATGTGGGCACATGTGAATATACTGTAGTTGATCAAGAAAATTCTTTTAAATATTTACATAAACAATCATTTTAAAATATAAAAGCATAGACTTGCAATTACTCCATTCACCCACAAACCACGTTTTGATTTTTATATGCTTCCCATCTGTTTAATATAGTCATTGATAATACTGATTTTAATTAAGTTAAACAGACCATTTCAAAATTTTATGTGTACAGTTACAGTTCCTCTAACAAAAGTGATAAACATATGACTAAATAGTTCATACTTATGAAAATATTTTTAAATGTTATAATAATTTTAAAGCATATACAATCCACCACTGAAAAAAATAACATTTTCTCAAGCATTCTGAAATCTACCTAAAAGCATAAAGCTTGATATTTACTAATTCGAACAATGCTGAAATGAAAACACACTTATTCAAATGAGAATAAATAAAAGAAACTCAGCATGATTATTTTAGGATATACAATTGCTAAGTAATAATTTACAAAAGGATATAATGCGTATGAAGCTGTCAGGGAATGAAAGGATAATGGCTGTTAAAATTCTTTCTACATGTCATTATATTCTAACTTCAAATATTTCAAACCCTTTATAGACTGTTGAATCTATTGGTTCATTCATTAAGTTCTCTAGCTTTTCAGCTCACAGATATAATTGCTTTGCATGTGCCATGCCAAGGTTCTAAATCCTTTCATGCATTGTTCTCTTTGGTGTTTTATTGGTATTGACCCCCACCCCACTCTTCTCTCTCAAAATATGTTATTAAAACAAGTACTATAATGGCAAGAATACATGAGGAACATAATGTGGATCTTTAGAAAAGCTAATGTCTAGAATAAAAGAAAACAGAAAAGAGTGAGATCAGAAAAGTGTCAATGTTATGAGGAAATTGAGGTTTGATTTCCTCAATGTCCACCAGTCTGATTTTGCTGGTTTATAGACAACCACAGTTTTAAAACAAAATACTTATTAAAAAAACAAACTTTGAGAGTAACTCTGTATACTACATCTAAACCAGTAGTCTTTAACCCAGACTTTTCTGTAAGCATGTTCCAATAAAAATGAAAATTAAATGCCTCTCTGGAAGATTATTCTTCATTAGCAGAGCCCCACTGCTCTCTCTAATCTTACATTCTTTCACTTCACACATTTTACATTATTGTTCATTCTCTATTAGGATATAAATTCGAAACCCCTGCAAAATATACCAATCGTTTGAAAAGAACAAGATCATACATGTGCTGTGAGAAAAGTCATTTTCTTCCCTTGTAATCTTAGAACTTGCTCATAGTTACAATTCAGTAATTTTAGTTGCCTTGTAATTAATATTTGGTATTACTTAATTCTCTCATTGCTTCCCTGGTGGTTTAGCGGTAAAGAATCTGCCTGCAGTGCAGCAGACATGAGATCAATCCCTGGGTCACAAAGATCCCCTGCAGAAGGAAATAGCTACCTACTCCAGTATTCTTGCCTGGGAAACCCCAGGGACAGAGGAACCTGTCGAGCTACAGTTCACTGGGTTGCAAAAAGTTGGACACAACTTAGTGACTAAATAACAACAACTCTCCTTTCCAGATTCAGTAGAAAAGGATCTGTAGGATTATATGGCATTTCCAAAGTCACACAACCATATTTTAGGAGCTTTGACTTTCAAAGACTGAACAATAGAGTGAAGAAGCTATACTCTAGATAAACACTAGATAAAATATCATCTTTCTATAGCTGTATTAAAATTATTCTTTTCTGTGACTATATAATGTATAATTCACTCTTTATGGACAATTGTAATCATTGTCAAGACCCTGTGTTTTGGCCTGGCTCAATCACAGTCAGCAGATAACAGCTGTTCAGGCTTCTGATCAAGGCAGCAATTTGAATTTATACTCCAAATATGTAACAATGAAATGTAAAGTGTTAAAATAGAAAAACATTTAAAATGATATAAACAAGATTAAAAGTTGATACATCTCTCTGGCAAGAAACAGATTAGAAAATTACATTCATGAGTAGAATTTAAGCACAGGTTCTAGGTTCAGGATGAATTAGTGCTGACTAAGAATTCATATTTTTATGAATGCAGTCCCAAAATTTTGTGATATCTCTGAAGCAGTTTACCTTAGGGCCTCAAACCCAGCAATAAACATCTAACTCTAGACACAGAGCTGAGAGACAAAATGGAAGACATTACAAAAATCAGAGGAAAGTAGAGGTCAAGGTAAGAAATACGGGGAATAAGGATGGGGAATCCATAATCAAATGAAGCCACTGAATAAAATACTATAATGTTAGAAAAAAAAGAAAAACTCATTAGGAAAAAACTCACTAATGCAACCAAAAAGTAATTAGAAAAAGTTGAATTTGCTTCTTATGAAACTAGATTTAAAATCATTTAAAATATATATGCATAGGATCCTCAAATAGATAAAATATCAACCACAAAAAGAGAAAATATTTTTGACAAAAACAAACAAAATATCACAGGGAGCTTGATTTTTTTAAAGGGCCAATAAAAAAAAATCTTAGAAATATAAGGCTGCAAAAATTAAACAAAAAATGGAAGGATTACATTCTAAGGTTGGTGCAACAATCTAGGAGTCAGTTAGTGATAAATTCAGAAAAAAAGAGCAATAGTGAGACCTCAGACCATTATTTATATAGCCAAAATGTTTAGCTTTATCAAAAGAAAATAAGGAATTTCTTTTGAAATTTACAATTACATAGAAAGCAATCTTCTTATCAGAAGCAATATAAATAAGATATATCATCCAAGTTTGGGGGAAAACTAACTGTAAGTCTAGAATTCTATAGTCTGTTAAATTATCTTTTAAGAATTGGAGGAAACTTAGGTCATTTTCAGGAATTGTAAAAAGCAAATACTTCTTATACCCAGAAACTTCCAGTAGCACTTCTGAAATTGTATTATATATGTGACAGCACATTGAGAGGGATGCTGGTGGTGTTTTAACTGGTTTACTCTTTGTCAGTCATTTCATTTAGAGTACAGCCACAACTTCAAAAATAACTCAAAAGTCCATTACTTTTCATTTTTCATCCATCCTCTAAACTTTGAATAATGAATATTGGCTAAGAAAATATTCTCTTCATACATATTCTCTTTATTATTTTCTCTCTTGCTCTCTGATACAAACACAGATATATGTAATTGTTCGTTTATTGGCTTTATATAAATTTATTTTAATATATATTTCCCCTGAGTTATCTAAACTTCTTCATTCTTTCTTCGGCAAATTCTTCAATGCTATCATTTGTTCTGTTAATAGTAAATAATTATAAAATACAAAAATGAAAACAATTCAGGACACATAGCATTTTTAAGGGCAGTTTTTGAAATAGTTTATGTGACACTCTATTAAAAAGTCAAGACTCTGCTCTACTAAATAATTTTTCTCTGGTCTGCCATGTCCTCTCTCTTGATCCATTATCCTCACTATTCTTGAGAGAAGAATTCACCAATGCCTCTAGATATACTTATATTCTTAGGTATTAAATTCATTCTTATCAGATCAGTAGATTTAAGAAGATAACACAAATGGAATTTAAATGATAACCATCACAGTCTGTAGCATGTGGCTGAAATCTATTTGTGGTAGTAAAGTTCTTCCTTGAAATGAACATTGGGGAAGGTCAGGTTGTATTTCAGAGAAGGCGATGGCACCCCACTCCAGTCCTCTTGCCTGGAAAATCCCATGGAGGGAGGAGCCTGGTGGGCTGCAGTCCATGGGGTCACGGGGAGTCTGACACGACTGAGCGACTTCACTTTCACTTTTCACTTTCATACATTGGAGAAGGAAATGGCAACCCACTCCAGTGTTTTTGCCTGGAGAATCCCAGGGACGGCGGAGCCTGGTGGGCTGCCGCCTATGAGGTTGCACAGAGTCGGACACGACTGAAGCGATTTAGCAGCAGCAGCAGCATACAGTATTGGTATGGTGATACAGTATTACCATAATACTGTGAGTGGGTTGCTATTTCCTTCTCCAGGGGATTTTCCTGACCCAGGGATCAAACTTACTTCTCTGCATTGTAAGATGGGTTCTTTACAACTGACACCAGGGAAGCCCATATTTAAACATATGTATTTAAATAAAAACATAATCTGTAACTTCCTCCATTATCCCTTTTATAAGTAGGTGAAAAGCATTATTTTCCTGGCAGGGATTTAATCAAATCACAGTTATCTGCCTGAGGACAGAAGGAGCACAGTTCACCCCGAAACAAAAGAAATGTAAAAACCACACATGCTGACTTTTGAATATGAGTTATGTTTCCAATATTTCTAGATTACTATTAATGTTGCGTTAAAGGGTGTTAACATCACCTTTTATACCCGAAGCACACACTTAAATAATGGAGAGGAAATATGAACAAGAAACTCGGTTTGTGGTGCTAGAAGCCTTCCTGACATTAAACACACAGCATAAATCCTGTGCTTACTAGGTAATCAACAAGAAAAATTGACTGGTACCATACCGAAGTGAAATAACTAAGATGGACATGTGGAGACAGGTATTTGATTCCTAGTTTACCTATAATATGGCTGAATTCTTAGAATATTCAATAATAAAAGCAATACCATTATAGTATATTTTTTACTTACCACAAAGCAATGGTAGGCATGGTAGAAATTTGTTGCAGTGTCATTTTGACACAAATCATTTATAGTATCAAAATTCCCATTCTTTTGGAAAGTATGAGAATCTCATTCAGGCATAAAATAAATAAGATCCATATTCAATAAATTCTTATTAAGATCTGAATGACTGAATTTTAATATGTCTTAAATACTCTTATATGGGCATTTACGAGAAAAAGTAAGGTAGCATTTTATAGTTAGTACTGAGTTTTAATCATAGAATAAAAACAAAGTGAAGAATTTTACCCTGTGACTAACGTTTAGAGTATCATGTGGATGGAACATCATTTTATTGCCTCTTAAATCTGTTATATGAAGAGAATTACTCTCTCTGTACATAACGCAAGAATTGAAGTCATCATATTCCATTTCTCTGCTGTACTAAAGTTATACTGTACTATGCTATTTCTTTTTCCTTTGTTCTTTTACCCTACATTTAAAAATTTTCCACACTTCAAGTGCTATTCATAGGATTAACACCTATCTCATTATATAGCTTTAATTCATACTTATAATCTAGTATGAGTTCTATCCATTGCACAACTTCAAATACCTGAAAGAATGTCAAATTGTAACCACTTAATGATGAAGCAGAATCACTATAAGAAAAGCAAACCTATGGTTTTACTTCATTCAGAGGATTTTTGAAATTTTATTGATCTGTTTCTGAACAAGGCTAAGGAGATTGCAGTATTTATCTGGCAGTGATGTTAGCATCCCAGATAAGCAAGAGGCCCATCCATTTTTAACTTTTACGATGAATTCACCTTCAACTTGAATACACTAAATAGCCACTACTAATGTTACATCACTGCATATGTATTAACAATAAAATACTGTTGTGGGAGGAAGAATATATGCAGTTGATGTGTGAAGAATTACGGAACAGAACTTAAACACTCAGAGATATTTTAAACACCACAGAATCTACCAAGTTTCATTTAAATGCCAAGACAGAAAACACACAGTTAAACATCTCTGTAAAGATATTGTCCACAAATTTTGAAGTTCTTTTCCTCTAATTAAAGTTCATAAAATTGCATCCCACTGTAGCATAGCAAGAAGGGATATTGGTGACAGAAGGAGAAAATGATTTCTTGAGATGACTTTCTCACATGAATAGGGACTTCAGATTGATATTCAGTGCTTTGTCAACCTTGCTTCTAGGAGGTAACTTCCACTCTGAGTGATTCCCTAGCTTAGCCAGAAAAATAGAACTTTTGGGGAAAAAAAAAAAAAGAAAGCGGAGACTTAGAGCAATGATAGTGGTGAGTGAGATTTACTGAAGGTAAAAATTTATTCTAAACCCTTTATTTTATAGAAAAGAAAATAAAACAGATTGAAGTGGTTTTTCTCAAATTTGCACATAGACATTTCCTCTCAGAGCTTGGAAGAGAATCAATTCTCTGTTCACTAATGAAAGCTCCAGATCTACAGTACTATTGAAGCTAAAAGATGGGAGAGGTGCATAGAATTAGTGGTTTGGATACTAATTACTGACAGCATATGGCCTTCCAGGGACTAGTGAGTACTTTATTCAGTAGAATAAGGCTATTCCCTCATTCTTCCAAACCGCTTTTAAGTGATAACATTAAAGAATATAGAGTATTAAGTAGATTCAGTAATTTAAACGCAGATACAAACTTTCTCTATATTTTCTCTTTTAAAATTATTGTGTTTCCTAGACAATATTTTGCTTTTTTGTTTTTCCCTTTTATTTCCTATTTGTGTTTTACTTTTGATGGCTGTTGGAAAACAAGAAATTTCTTTAAGGAATTGACAGTTTGTTCTCAGTTGTTTAGTTCTATGTGACTCTTTATATTCCATGGCCTGTAGTCCACCAGGCTCCCCTGTCCATGGAATTTTCCAGGCAGGAATACAAGAATGGGTTGCCATTTCCTCCTCCAGGGGTTCTTCCCCAACCAGGGATCGAATCCACATCTCCTGTGTCTCCTATATTGGCAGGCAGATCCTTTCCCACTGTGCCAACTAGAAAGACATATTTGGGGAATGAAATTCCTTTCTTTTTGACTTTTTTTTTTTTCTTGTTGTCTTACTGAACTTTACAATTAAGGTTGTAAATTTCCTCTGGTGCTTTTTGGAAATCCTCAGCATAACTAAGACAAATCAGAGCTGAGTTGAATTTACATGGGAGGAGAACAGTAAACAGGTAACAATCCAAAGCAGTAAAGAGCTCTTAGTAGAGTAAGAAAATTTTCTTTTAGAATGCAGACAATAGTAACTCAGTCTCTCAAAGAACAGAGAAATCTTCACAAAGGAAGTGATTTATGAGTTGGTATTTGATCATTGAGTAGAATCTTGCCAGCAATGGAGAGCAGAATGGACAGCACGATTTATGCTGTTGGTGGAACTCAATAATAAATGCATCCGGCACATGCCTGCATGCTCAGCCATTTTAGTTGTGTCCCCTTTGCGACCACACTCTTTGGGACCCCATGGACTATAGCCCATGGCTCCTCTGTCCATGGGATTCTCCAGGCAAGAATACTGGAGTGGGTTGCCATGCTCTTCTCCAGGGGATCTTCCTGACCCAGGGATCAACCCTACGTCTCCTGCATCTCCTGCCTTGCAAGGAAGTTCTTTGCCACCAACCCACAAGGGAAGCCCCCCATCTGGCACAATAGGGGGCTATTCTTTGCTTATGTGCCTTATGCTGTCACTAGATCATAAAGCACTAATAGAAGTGTTATTTCTAATTGTTTCAGTGCATGGTCCCTGTCCTTCAATAATGAGAAAGTACCAATTCCTTGAAGCAGAACAGAGGAAACTACACTTTCTTTTATACACGATGAGGCAGGTTTCATTCATAGATGGGTAAAACTTACCTCAGCAATAAATGTCACAAGAGGAAATGGCTTCCATTCTCCACACTGGCAAGAAACATGTCTTTATTGTCCTCTGCAGCGCTTAGCATACTGTGGATATTTAATTAATGAAGGCCTCTCTCACTACAGTGAGTCATGTTGAATTCCAATGTCAAGGCTTATGTTTCACCATTTCTACAATGGATATTTAGAGCTTCTTCTCAAGTGACAAGTTGGTAATTCTTTTCCGTCAAATTCAGAGTCAATAACACTTAACAGAAAGTTCCTACTTTTTAATTATCTTGTTCAGTGACTCCTAACTTCGTGTTTCTCATAGTTATAAATTAAAACCTGATTCATTTACACTAGGCCAACTGCAGTTTATGACTAACTGGATTTTAAGAATATTAAACATAGGACACCCACTATATTTGTCACAAGAACATTCATGATTTGGCATTTGCTTTTAGTCAGCATTGGAACATTTTCTATGTTTACCTGAAAACTTTTAACCTCAAAAGAAAACAAAGGAGTGACTGGTACCTTTACAATATATTTCTAGTATGTTTCTAGTATAACATGAGGTCAGTTCTACCCCAATAATGAGCTTATTAGTGTTAGAGTTAAGACTTTAAATAACAATATTTTTAAAAAATTATTCTATATTAGAGAATTTTTCTTAGCATACTATTGGTGTACATTTGTGAGACATGAATACTAAATAGTAATTCGTAGTAATCCTGGACTATAAAAAGGCCCAGAGATTCCCATTTAGGTTTGGAAGATTCACATATCTGATCTAGAAGCAGATGAAAAACTAGTCCTAGATTTTAGGACTATTGAAGAGTTATTATCAGATAGTTATCATCAATAACTGCAAACATGGTAAAACACATATGAACACAGATACACACATACCAATGAACATACACTATATTCTTAGAAATGGCATTATTTCCAATCATAAAAGGTATTTAAAACAAATATGTTTCATCTTTGAATTGTATTGTGAGATATTTCATAAAGAGAAAAATGAAACAAACAGAATCAGCAAAATAACAACAGCAAAGAAAATCAAAATAGAAATTTCCAAGAAATACTGATACTGACTTACATTTCCTATATTTTTTAGCAATATCTAAACTAGCTATATTAATTGAAAGAAATGAAGCCCAAGTTTTAGATATATTGGATACGTTTTTCAGAAATTTTGGCCATAGTAATTTACACTCTCTAGGAATAATGTAAGTCTTACTTTTTAACCCTTGATCTTACCAAGGATGAAGGGTGGGATTTAGAAATAAAGTGTAAGAATTTTCACTAATGTTAAAGTAAGACAAGATTGTTTGACTGTAAAGTTTGATTAATTAAAGATTCATAACTTAAATCCTGGAGCAGCCAATCAAAAATAAAATAAAATCAAGAAAATAAAATTAAATCATAGAAAAATTACTTGAAACCAGATATGGCTAATAATGCCACATAAATTGTATATTTGTCATTTGACTGATGTAAATGCTTAGAACTGATCTATAATTAGCACTCTACCAAATTCTACAGGAACATTCATTTCAAATTTCTGAAAGAGTTAACAGGGTTTTCCAATATTCACCATATTTTGCCATTTAATGGTTAATGGTGAACATATACTATAAACTATGCAAATGTGATTTTTTAAAATACTTATTGAATCTTCAGTTCAGTTCAGTTCAGTCACTCAGTCGTGTCCAACTCTTTGTGGCACTACAAAGTGTCATGAACTACATGAACTACATGTTGTGACACTACAAAGTGTCATGAACTACAGCACACCAGGCCTCCCTGTCCATCATCAACTCCCGGAGTCCACCCAAACCCATGTCCACTGAGTTGATGATGCCATCCAGCCATCTCATCCTCTGTTGTCCCCTTCTACTCCTAACCCTGGCAGACACAACAGCGATGAGGGCTCCGGTCATGGTGGAGCAGCAAACTGAGCACAGGACCTGAGTTCCACTGCATGGAGTGGACTAACAGCTTCCTAGTGGTGGGGAAGGTGGTGGGAGCTCAGCGGGGTCTCTGTGCCACCCATCACACTCCCTCTGCCTCCACGGTAGTTTTTGTCATGACAAACTGGCAGAGCTCAATTCAAACACTAAACTCCAAAATTATAATTTGCTGCTAAACAACCATCAACAAAAGAATGTTGGATCCCACCAAAAAATATACCCCATGTCCAAGGGCAAAGGAGAAGTCCCATCAAGGTAGAAGGAGGGTCGAAATCACATTTAGAATCAAACCCCATGTCCTCCAGAGATGCTTGGAGGGCTCAAACAAAATCTTGTCCTCATCAGGAGACTCCACAGAGACTGAGCCAGACCTGCCTGTTTGAGTGACCCTAGTGGAGATATGGGTCATCAGTGGCTTACCACAGGGGCAGGAGCTCTGGGTGCAACAGACCTGGGTATGGCAGAAGCCCTCTTGGAGGAAATTTCCATTAACCCCACCATAAAACAGCCAAAACTTACACAGGACTGGGGAAATGGACACTTGGAGAGCACAAACAAAACCTCCTGCACACTAGGACCCAGGAGAAAGGAGAACTGACCCCACAAGAGAATGACCCAGACTTGTCTGTGAGTGTCCAGGAGTCTCTGGTGGAGGTATGTCTCTGCGGTGGCCTGGTGCAGGGTTGGGGTCACTGAGGGCAGCAGTGTATGCCTTTTGAAGGAGGTTGCCATTATCTTCATTATCTCTATCATAGTTTGGCCTCAGGACAAACAACAGGTAGGGAATACAGCCCCACCCATCAACAAAAAACCTGGATTAAAGATTTACTGAGCATAGCCCCACCCATCAGAAGAAGACCCAGTTTCCCTCTTATCCTTAGGAAGCTTCCATAAGCCTCTTATCTTTATCCATGAGAGGGCAGATAGACTGAGAATCATAATCACAGAAAACTAACCAATCTGATCAAATGCACCACAACCTTGTCTAATTCAATGAAACCATGAGCCATGCCATGTAGGGCCCCCAATACAGACCGGTTATGGTGGAGAGTTCTGACAAAATGTGGTCCACTGGAGATGGGAATGGCAAAGCACTTCAGTATTCTTGCCTTGAGAACCACATGAACAGTATGAAAAGGCAAAAAGATAGGAAATTAAAAGATAAACTCCCCAGGTCAGTAGGTGCCCAATATGCTACTGGAGAACAGTGGAGAAGTAACTCCAGAAAGAATGACGAGACAGAGCACAAACAAAAACAACACCCAGTTGTCAATGTGACTGGTGATGGAAGCAAGGTCCGATGATATAAAAAACAATATGGCATAGGAACCTGGAATGTTAGGTCCATGAATCAAGGTAAGTTGGAAGTGATCAAACAGGAGCTGGCAAGAGTGAACATCAACGTTTTAGAAATCAGTGAATTAAAATGGACTGGAATGGGTGAATTTAACTCAGATGACCATTATATTTACTACCGTGGGCTGGAATCCCTTAGAGGAAATGGAGTAGCCCTTATAGTCAACAAAAGAGTCCAAAATACAGTACTTGGATGCAGTCTCAAAAACAACAGAACGACCTCTGTTCATTTCCAAGGCAAACCATTCAGTATCATGGTAATCCAAACCTGTGCCCCAACCAGTAATGCTGAAGAAGCTGAAGTTGAACAGATCTATGAAGACCTACAAGACTTTCTAGAACTAACACCCAAAAAGGATGTCTTTTTCATTATAGGGGACTGGAATGCTAAAGTAGGAAGTCAAGAGTTAACAGGAGTAACAGGCAAATTTGGTCTTGGAGTACAGAATGAAGCAGGGCAAAGGCTAATAGAATTTTACCAAGAGAATGCACTGGTCATAGCAAACACCCTCTTCCAGCAATGCAAGAGAAGACTCTGCACACGGACATCACCCGATGGTCAACACTGAAATCAGATTAATTATATTCTTTGCTGCCAAAGATGGAGAAGCTTTGTACAGTCAGCAAAAACAGTACTGGGAGCTGATTGTAGCTCAGATCATGAACTCCTTAAAGCCTAATTCAGACATAAATTGAAGAAAGTAGGGAAAACCACTGGACCATTCAGGTATGACCTAAACCAAATCCCTTACTATTATACAATGGAAGTGACAAATAGATTCAAAGAATTAAATCTGATAGACAGAGTGCTGGAAGAACTGTGGACAGAGGTTCACATCCAGAGAAAAATGGATGGGAGTTCATGACATTGTACAGGAGTCAGTGATCAAGATCATCCCCAAGAAAAAGAAATTCTAAAAGGCAAAAAGGGTGTCTCAGGAGGCCTTACAAATAACTGAGAAAAGAAGAGAAGCTAAAGGCAAAGAAGAAACTCTGCCCATTTGAATGCAGAGTTCCAAAGAATAGCAAGGAGAGATAAGAAAGCCTTCCTCAGTGATCAATGCAAAGAAATAAAGGAAAAACAATAGAATGGGAAAGACTAGAGATCTTTTCAAGGAAATCAGAGATACCAAGGGAACATTTCATGCAAAGATGGGCACAATAAAGGACAGAAATGGTATGGACCTAACAGAAACAGAAGATATTAAGAAGAGGTGTCAAGAATACACAGAAGAATTATACAAAAAAAATCTTCATGACCCAGATAACCACTATGGTGTGATCACCTAGAGCCACACATCCTGAAATGCAAAGTCAAGTGGGGCTTAGGAATTATCACACAAACAAAGTTAGTAGAGGTGATGGAATTCAAGTTGAATTGTTTCAAATACAAAAAGATGATGCTTTAAAAGTGCTGCACTCAATATTCCAGCAAATCTGGAAACTCAGAAATGGCCACAGGACTGGAAAAGGTCAGTATCCATCCCAATCCAAAAGAAAGACCATGTCAAGGATGCTCAAACTACTGCACAATTGCACTCATCTCACACGTTAGTAAAATAATGCTCAAAATTCTCTAAGCCAGGCTTCAACAGTATATGAACCGTGAACTTCCAGATGTTCAAGCTGGATTTAGAAAAGGCATAGGAACCAGAGATCAAATTGCCGATATCTGTTGTATCATTGAAAAAGCAAGAGAGTTTCAGAAAAACATCTACTTTTGCCTTATTGACTACATCAAACCTTTGACTGTGTGGATCACAACAAACTGTGGAAAATTCATATCAAGAGTTGGGAATACCAGCCCACCTAACCTGCCTCCTGAGAAATCTGTATGCAGGTCAAGAAGCAACAGTTAGAACTGGACATGGAAAAACAGACTGGTTCCAAATCGGAGAAGGAGTGTGTCAAGACTGTATATTGTCATCCTGCTTACTTAACTTATATGCAGAGTGCATCATGGGAAATGCTGGGCTGGATGAAGCACAAGCTGGAATCAAGATTGCCATGCAAAATATCAATAACCTCAGATACGTAGATGATATCACCCTTGCAGCAGAAAGTGAAGAACTAAAGAGCTCCTGAGGGAAGTGAAAGAAGGGGGTGAAAAAGTTAGCTTAAAACTCAACATTGAGAAATCTAAGATCATGGCATCTGGTCCCATCACTTCATTGCAAACAGATGGGGAAACAATGGAAACAGTGACAGACTTTATTCTTTTGGGCTCCAAAAACACTGCATATCTTGACTGTAGCCATGAAATTAAAAGACACTTGCTCCTTGGAAGAAAAGCTATGACCAATCTAGATAGCATATTAAAAAGCAGACACATTACTTTGCCAATAAAGATCCGTCTAGTCAAAGCTATGGTTTTTCCAGTAGTCATTTATGATTTGGACTATAACAAGAGCTGAGTGCCGAAGAATTGTTGCTTTTGAACTTTGGTTTGGAGAAGACTCTTGAGAGTCCCTTGAACTGTAAGGATATCTAACCAGTCCATCATAAAGGAAATCAGTCCTGAATATTCATTGGAAGGGCTGACACTGAAGCTGAACCTCTAATACTTTGGCCACCTGATGGGAAGAAATGACTCATTGGAAAAGACCCTGATGCTGGGAAATATTGAAGGTGGGAGGAGAAGGGGATGATATAGGATGAGATGGTTGGATGGCATCACTGACTCAAAGGACATGAGTTTGAGTAAACTCCAGGAGTTGGTGATGGACAGGGAAGCCTGGTGTTTTGCAGTCCATGGGGTCACAATGAGTTGGATACAACTGTGTGACTGAACTGAACTGATAAGAGTATAGTATCCATTTTTGAAATATTGTCCAGAAAATAGTTTTCAAAACATTAATGTGCACTGCTTTGGGAGAGAATAGATTTCTTAACGGGACAACTTTTTTTTTGTAGTTTCTGATATCATATTTTTTCCCCCAGTAGTAACTGGCAGCTCTTTACTCTGACAATGACTCATTTATCGAATAAAGGAATGAATTTGTAAGCTAATGATTGACATGGAATAATATGAAAACAATTAATGATTACAGATATTGTTATTATTTATCTGCTTGCTTTACTTTTTCTTTGCCAACATACTTTTCAGTTCAGTTCAATCTCTCAGTTGTGTCTGGCTCTTTGTGACCCCATGAACCACAGCACTCCAGGTCCCTGTCCATCACCAACTCCAGGACTCCACCCAAACCCATGTCCATTGAGTAGGTGATGCCATCCATCATCTCATCCTCTGTCGTCCCCTTCTCCTCCTGCCCCCAATCCTTCCCAGCATCAGAGTCTTTTCCAATGAGTCAGCTCCTCACATGAGGTGGCCAAAGTATTGAAGTTTCAGCTTCAAAATCAGTCCTACTAATGAACACCCAGGACTGTTCTATATTCAGTTTCTCAGTCGTGTCTGACTCTTCATGACCCAATGAACTGCCGCACGCCAGGCCTCCCTGTCCATCACCAACTTCCGGAGTCTACCCAAACTCATGTCCATTGAGTCAGTGATGCCATCCAACCATCTCATCCTCTGTCATCCCCTTCTCCTGCCCTCAATCTTTCCCAGAATCAGGGTCTTTTCAAATGAGTTAGCTCTTTGCATCAGGTGGCCAAAGTATTGGAGTTTCAGCTTCAACATCAGTCCTTCCAGTGAACACTCAGGACTGATCTCCTTTAGGATGGACCGGTTGGATCTTCTTGCAGTTCAAGGGACTCTCAAGAGTCTTCTCCAACACCACAGTTCAAAAGCATCAATTCTTCAGCACTCAGCTTTCTTTATAGTCCAACTCTCACATCCATACATGACCACCGGAAAAACAACATACCTTTAGAAAGACTAAATAAGTGGGGTTTGTTGTGGCAAGAAAATAACCCCTAATTCAGTGTATTTCAACTATAAAAAGTTATTTCTGACCCATTATTCCACAGGTCAGTTATGTTCAGCTCTGTTCAATTTAGCTCTCTTGTGTTATGCTCTGTTCCTCAAGTTACCTCCTCCCTAACCTATATCCTAAAGTGAAAGTGAAAGTCACTCAGTCATGTCCAAATTCTCCAGGCCAGAATCCTGGATTGGTTAACCTTTCCCTTCTCTAGGGGATCTTCCCAATCCAGGAATCGAACCCAGGTCCCCGCATTGCATGCATATTCTTTACCAACTGTGCCAGAGGTAGCTCATAACTGGAGCAAGCTGTTCCCGTGGAAGAAGAGAGGAACAAGAAACCTAACTGAACTGTGTGAGTACGTTTTCATCTTCTGTTCATAGATAACATATGCATCCATTTTCTTGTTCAAAGTAAGTCACATGTGCTCAGATGCTTAGTTGTGTCCGACTCTTTGGACTCCATGGACTGCAGTCCACCAGGCTCATCTGTCCATGGGATTTCAGGCAAGAATACTACAGTAGGTTGCCATTTTCTCCTTCATGGGATCTTTCTGACCCAAGGATCAAACCTGCATCTTCTGTGTCTCCTGCATTGACAGGTGGATTCTTTACTGAGCCACCTGGGAACCAAAGTTATGACTAAGCCTCAAAATAAGAAGAGACAATATGTTGTACCTAAAAGGAAACTTAGCAAGAATGAGGCAGAATGATACTTCTACAAGACAGTGTGGATCATTGAGGATAATAATACAAAGACCTTGGTGCATTTTTATGTTATCTAAACCTAGAAATTCTCTGGGGTCTATTTACATGAATTTCACATTCTCCTGTCGGGATAGATGTGAAGACCAGAATATTATTTTCCCAAAATTTTCAGAACAATCCTAGTATTGTGTGAACAAATATTTGCTGAATTTGCATATTTTTTCAATTCTAAGGATGCAATTTAAAAAATCTGTCTAATACATAAGAATGTACATTTTAGGTATTTCCAGTCTTCTTGAGATATAAATATATATCATTATTTATCCAAGTTACATAGTCAATTGAAGCTCAAAACCACAAAATTTTAGGAACATAAATATAAAACCTGTATAAACTTCCTAAAAATGAAATAAAAGGAGAATACTTCCAAAATTAAAGAAAAAAAAAAAACAGTTTTAATAATAACATGTGCCGGGAGCCATCAGGATGCCCCCTTGCTTGGATGAAAAGGTCACGAGTCTAAGAAAGAAATTGCAAAGCTGACTTTCTTTATTGGGGCATCCCGGGAAAACCCCCCCCTGGTATTTTTCTTGGGAGTTCTGTCCATGCTCAGAACATTAGCTCATCTCAGTAGGTCAGTCCCAGTTGGAAAGAATTCATCCTGAGATAATTCCTCCAAACCTTATGGACCAGAGGATCCGGGAAGGTGGATTGCCTTCCCCAGGGGCTAAGGAGGAATGAAAGGGACATTTAAATAGATTACTACACCTTCTACTAGTTATTGGGAAGTTAACCAAGAGTTATCTGGGGGTCATGGCAAGGCCACCACCAGAAGGGCTCGTACTTGGGTCACTTTTCCACCTCCCTCTCTCCCGACCACTCCACGGAGGAGGCTCCCTTCCTTGAAGAAACCAGGCTGGAATGAGACTTAAGAATGCTCATAACTGTGGCCAGCATAGTTGGAGACATTGACTGCTTTAGGATAGTGTAGACAAAGGAATTCATTACAGTAGTTATATAAGGTTAATAGGGTTTTATTGCTAAAGCAGTGCTACTAGATTGTCTCATTGTTCCCTTTCCTTGTAAAAACCGGAATGTACGGACATAACACAAACAGTTGTATCTGCCTTAGTTACCCCTCATTTATTTTCTCTTTAGGTATAAAATAGCAGGTGTGAGACAGTATTTGCAGACAAAGTTTTCAGAACACAGTAAGACAGATAGTGGTCAAGGTCACTGGAGTGAAAACAGTTTCAAGCCTAGCCTTTCCCACAAACCTCCACACAACTGGGCCTGATAAAAACAAAATGTAACCTTGAATGATGTGTGATGTAATGGGGATGTTCTTTGGGCATAAAATTGTAAAACCAACAATAAAAAAGTATGAGAGAGAGAGACTGTTCCATCACCACATCAACTCAGCTCAGTTCTTCCACCAACACCACTCATCCCTCAAGACCCCCGGACCCGCCGAGGCAGGACCCCGGCAAACATGTTCTACTGTTAAATATGTATATTAAGTGAAATTAATAACAATAAGATATACTGGGAAGTATACTTTAGAAGCAGAATTTGAATACCTTTAAATGTGACCATCTTTGTCCCTGGGATACCCAGGTTCATAAATTTCTGTGTACCTCATGAAATTTAAAGTACAAAATACAGTAGATAATTTACATCAGGTTGATTAAGAGAAAAGTAAGAATTGTTTATACACACTCCTGGAAAGTGACAGAAATGAAAGAGGTAAATACCTCTGTATGACAGTATGAAATTAATTTTTAAATGGTCATGGCAGTTTACCTAAATTGAATGGAGATGGGCACAATTCTGCCACTATGTGAAGAATCACACAAAATTTTAACAGGATGTTTCCAGTTATACAATGGAAACACCCAGTCTTCTGCAGTGATCGGCAGTTTAAACTCCTTATAATAATGCTGCTGCTGCTGCTGCTAAGTCACTTCAGTTGTGTCTGACTCTGTGTGACCCCACAGACTGCAGCCCACCAGGCTCCTCTGTCCATGGGATTCTCTAGGCAAGAATACTGGAGTGGGTTGCCATTTCTTTCTCCTAATAATGATGATAGAACCACTAAAAACCACTTTTAAGATTCTTTTATATAAATCCTAATATTTATGTTTAATTAAAAATTATTCATGTCAAGTTGTATCAGACTGCCTATACAGTTCATTAGAATAATTGACAAGAGCCAGGTTAAACACTGACAACTTTTGCCCATATGACAGTATCTTTATTTAGGAAGTAACCTGTTTAACTGAGAGTACACTTATTTAATATCATCTGCTGCATCTTAGGAATGTGAATTTTGGTAAATGATGACTACAAGAGCTGTGCTTTATAAATTGCAACATATATTATTTTTTTGGTATGGATTAAAGCTATTAATAATATAATCCATGTTAAAGGTATGGGAAACTTGGGCAGAAGCAGGAGGGATCTTGGAACTAGCAGGGAAAACAAGAGACTGGAGGTAGAAGATTGATCAAGGGCAATATTAACACCCAGATTAAACCACCACTCCTAGTTAGCAGTTAGAGTTGAGAGCTGAGGCTTTTATAAAGTTGTATGCTCTGAGATATGTTATATTAAGCCTTTTCTTGTCTCTTTCACTAAATATCTAGGTAATTGTATTATGTAAAATAGTGCTTAGGATATTGATAGTGTTTCCATTTGATGAAAGGATGCTGGCTTCATTACTATGTAATGGTTAGTTTTGGATGACTGCATATGACACCAGATGTTAGATGTGGATTCTATCATTCATCTGTCTATCCAGCTATTTATTTAGACATTTGTACATATGCTTATTCATATAGAAAATAAGTATACAAAATACCTGTAATGAAAATAACTAATGTTAATATTTTATTTTAAAATTGCAAAGTATTTTCTGATATTTGGTCCTCATAATCATCTTATGGAGTTAACATATTATATTGTCTCACTTTTCTAGAGTGTTATGCATTATATCCAGGAGATAGAAAAATCAGGACTGAGACATCTTTTTTAAAAACCAAATTCTTACAAATCACTTAAAATAAGGAACAGTATTTGAAAAATATATAAGCATTGATCACTGTATAAATATTTCCAGTAAAGAATATTATACCCAGACATCTGTCATTCTGACCTTTAAAGAGGTACTGGAAATGTCACGTCTAGCCTAAATAACATACCCAATACATGCTGAAGTGTTCAACAGAATCTAAGCTAGGGACAAACAAGGACAATCTGTCAAGCCAGCTGTTCCCAGAATTTGATAACACACTCTGCTTCAAGAAAAGAAGCTTGTCTCTGATACTGTTCTCCATTTAGTGATGGTAAATGCCAGTATGTCAATTCTTCACATATTAAAAGATTTCCAAATATCTAATCTGACACAACATGTGGGATCTCCACTCAACAGGGCAAACACAGCACTGCTGAGACATTTGTGCTTATAATGTAACTAGAATCTGAATCTGTAGACTGTTTGATTGGTTTGCTAATGTCAAGCAGAAAGAAAGACATAAAATGCCACTGAAACTATTTCATATTTATTTTCTTTTCGCCATCTCCAGATCATTTATTATTTCTTCTAACATTGTTCTTTGAAGCTGAATGCTTAAAGTGCCAACATTATCCATAAAAAGAAAATACTATTAAGTTAATCTTCATTAAGGCACCTCAAGCTACTTTCTGCCTTTTTCTTGGAGAAAAACATTTAATAAAATGAAAATGTGGACTATATGACTCTGATTATTAAATAAAACTTTAGGAGGTAATTAAATCAGAAATTCAGTTAACATTGACTTTGGAAAGTGTGTTTTATCAGATATTAGTACAAAATTAGCCTAAAGAGAAGAGAAAAAATATTGGTCAAGAGTAGGGCAACACAACATCATTGGTGGGGTCTGCTCTTGATATGATGCCTTGGATGGGGGCCAGGTGCTATGGCCCCCCCTTTCTAAAATGAAGTGCAAAAGGGATATCATGTATATTCAGTGTTTGTGTTGTTTTTCTGTTTTCGCTTCCATTTTTCTTTGCAGTTATTAAGCCTGTATGTATGGAATTTTAAACCTCTCCATACTTTTAGGCATTATTATTGTTTTAAGTAGAGGGTCAGTTATGTCAGTGCAACACTCAGAATTCTGTGTTTAGCCTTGTATTTCCAGAATTGTGTCTTTTCAGTCTTTTTTTCTTTTTTGAAGGAAAACTAAATGATTTAGTTGGGGAGAAAAAAAAGAATGGGGCATCATTTACTAATAACATCTTAAAAATCTTAATATTCTTTAAACAATCATTATAACTGGGTATTGTTCATTTTTAAACATTCGTGGGTATAATATATAAAAACTAATAAAACAGAATGGGAAGCAAATGAAGTTCTGTTGGATCAAAGTTGCTGTGTTCCTTGGCTTGAAAAATGTAGTACATGTTGGTGCCATTTTCTGGTATAAAGAAAAAGCAAAAATAGATTGCATATAATATCTGAATTGTGTTTAAAGCATATGAAGATGCATGTGAGACATGCTAACATGGCAGTAAGGAGGCAGGGGATTTAAATTTGAGTATTTTTAGCATAAAGATATGATTGATATCTATGGGGAAAAAAAGATGATTCTATCAGTTAAAGTCACAGGATAGAAAGAGAAGAGGTGTTGGTCTAAATTAGACAACAGAAATATTTGGGAATCATGCACACGAAAGAGTCAAACTTAGAAACTATTTTAATATCAGTTAAAATTTATCTGTATATATTTCTATGATTTGGGCTCTGAAAAGAAATGCGATCTGAGCTGAAAACTGCAAACTGATATTTAATAAAGGAACTTTTTAAAGTAAGTTTGAGGTTTTGAAAGTGAAAGTGAAGTCACTTAGTCGTGTCCGACTCTTCGCAACCCCATGGATGGTAGCCTACGAGGGCCCGCTGTCCATGGGATTTTCCAGGCAAGAATACTGGAGTGGGCTGCCATTTCCTTCTCCAGGGAATCTTCCCAACCCAGGGATCGAATCCATATCTCCTGCATTGCAGACAGACGCTTTACCATCTGAGCCACTAGGGAAGCCCTTTTGAGGTTTTGAGGTTAGTATTAATAACATAACAAATCTTTTAGCTTTTAAGTATGTACCAGGGATTGTGCTAAGTATTTTGCATGCAGCATTTATTTTATCTATGTAACTTTATGAAATATGAGTTGAAGTATTAAACTATAATTAACTCAGTGTTTCAAATGAGAAAGCTAAGGTTTCAAAAGTGCTAACTGGGGAAGCCATGATGCAGACCCAGGCTGATCAACTTTAGAGTTACTTTCATGTTTATAATCTGGTGGGGATGACCCACTGGAGGAGGAAGTTTGAAGACGCACAGTGAGAAGTGGAAAAGGAAAAGAGATGCAGTCGAAAAAGTGAGAACATAGGTAGAGAGATTAGTCTTTCACAGTAAACTATCATATCTTCTATGAATGAGATGTTAAGATAGATGTATGTTTAAGTAGATTTGTAGGTTTTACAGTATTCACATATGCTAATGTGTATTTTTCAAAGGGTTTTGAAGCATAATATTGAACTGGAAAAACCTACTAAAACTTAGATTGATATTTACATAGAATTTTCATAAATTCAATAAAATTCTTTCAAAGAATGTTTCAAAACTTTATAGCTAGAAAGCGAAACAAAATGCATTTCAAGCATCTAGAACATTTCTGAATCATTTCTATAGGAAGATATTTTAATGGATCAATTGGTTGTGTGAAGTTAATACTAAATCCTAATCAGAAATAGAGAGTTAATGAGACAAAGAGGAGCTAAATGCTCCATATAATGATGTAAAAAATTGTCTTTCTGAATTGCAGTCCAGAGTGTTATCACTCAAGCTAGAGGCAGCTGTAAGAGAAGGAAAAAAAAACTCTTTTCTGCATCTGTTTGAACCCTGGGAAGAGTTGAATACCTGATTTGGGAGTGGTGAAAATAGTCATTGAGGATGGCTTGGAAGTGAGAGAAGCAGGAAGTAGGGGATTGAATCCTTTCAACATTTTAGCAGGCTGAGAGAGAGACTGGCAAAAAGCCAGCCAAGGAAGAGCAGTTGTCTACTCCAGAGAAAGCAATATCAAAAATTGTCTCATTTTAGGAATTTTTCATTGTATTGTGCTTTTTAAGCACTATGTCCAAGCTTTCAGACATATTGCTTCCAACTTTAATAATAATTTTTAAAAGTTATTACTATAACTTATTGACCAAAGGTCACCTTAACAATGATTGGCTGTGGTATGGAAGAACAGTGGGTTTCTGGACCATGTAAGCTCTCCCTTAGTATCTTTAAAAAATAAAACAAAACAAAAAAAGAAATACTTTGGATAGAAAGCCCCAAATCCTGCAGTGGTTAAGACCTTGAACTTTCATTTGGATGTTAGAGGAATGGATTACATTCTGAAAGATGGAAGATTTGAGAATACGTGTGCTTCATTATGGCACCCTCTCCGCAGTTGTTTTAAACTCTGGCACCCAATTTAACTGTATGTTGGGCTTCTTTAAAAACAAGCAGAGATTACATTTCAGTCTTACCACTATTGCTGGAGTTGGGTAAATGGGCCCTGGAGTAAAAACACAGACCTTGATTAGTCATTTCTGAATGTTTGATTACTTCCAGTGAAACACAAGATTAGTTGTTAGAATTTTCCCAGCATTACAATTCTAGGTGGATGTGTTATTTGACAGTGACTTATTTTGACCTTTAGTCTAGGAATTTCAGATTATATTTTAATATTCTAAGCATATCTACATTGAGTTTCTGTAAATTAACCCTCAACTAAACTTTCTTTCACCTCTAACATAACCTTTTTACTTTTCTCTGGAAATCCTTATATATGATTCAATTCTACAAATGTTAAGGAGAAGCTGACTGTATTTCCATCTTTACAAAGTACTTTCATGTTTATAAAGCACTATCT
The DNA here is from genome assembly GCA_007570785.1 of Antilocapra americana. Lineage (NCBI taxonomy): Eukaryota > Metazoa > Chordata > Mammalia > Artiodactyla > Antilocapridae > Antilocapra > Antilocapra americana. Next base: position 3,189,198 of record ML663563.1, on the reverse strand, counting down.
TATCTTGTGAATAGTATAAAATTAATCTTGTACATCATAAAGGTTTTATTAACTCAATCAACTTATGTATAAAAATGAAAAATAGAAAATATTTTACTATAAAGAAGCTAGGAAATGGTGAGATTGCTGATAGATAATGAAAAGAATTTTACGTAATATTCTATCAATAACAATTTGCAAATCCTAGCAAGCAGCTTACTATACTTATCAGAAAGTGGAAATTGCATTTTGTCTCTCTCAAAAATTTTGCTTCTTTTAGGAGATCATTTTTCTAGTTAACTTGTGATCATGTTAATGTGATTTTCTTCTTATAAATCACTTTTTAAAAAAAATTTTCCTACTGCATTAGGCAGTTATAAATTAGTCCCAATTACAGCCACCTCCTGTTATTCATGCCATGGCACAATTTCCTAACCTTGAGTGTGTTTTTAACCTAGATCTTGTTTCTGGCAAATAGAGAAAAACTGATGGAATGTCATTTCAAGATTGGGTTATAAAAGTCTGTGACTTTTATCTTATTCACATTCTGTCTCTCTCTTGCAATTATTGTTCAATCTGATGAAGCAAGCTGCCATATTGTGTCATTTGGAGAAGCAAATCCCTCAGTCAAGCCTGGAAAAAACTGCAGCCCTGAGCAAACCTTGGTTGCAAAGCTCTGAGATGCCCTCAGCCAGAGGACACAGCAAAGCCTGGTATAGACTCCTAACCCACATAACTGTGTGACAAATGTTGCCATTCTAAGCTGCTGAGTTTCTGGGTAACCTTTTATAGGCAATAGTATGTAATTAATGTGCTCATCATATGCTTTGTTCAGTTATGTATAGGACAATTTTAAATTAACTTTTTTTAAGCCACCAAAATTCTTCCTAAAATCAATCCATATCCTACATCAGCAAAAATGGCAAATTTCTGAAGTGAAAAAGTGAACAACAAAAACAATCATTTCTCCTATGTATATGGGTCACTAACAATTATTAGAGGATAATTCCTTTACATTTATTAGATGATATTTATTTATTAGATGGTATTTATTAGAACATTTATTAGAGGATAATTCAGTATTCTTGCCTTGAGACCCCCATAAAGTGAAGTTGCTCAGTTGTGTCTGACTCTTTGCAACCCCATAGACTGTAACCTACAAGGCTCCTCTGTCCATGAGATTTTCCAGGCAAGAGTACTGGAGTGGGTTGCCACTTCTTTCTCCACGGGACCTTCCCGACCCAGGGATCCAAGCCAGGTTTGCCCCATTGTAGGCAGATGCTTTACTGTCTGAGCCAACAGTTAAGCTTGACAACCCCATGAACAGTATGAAAAGGAAAAAAGGTATGACACTGAAAGGTTTACTCCCCAAGTTGCTAGGTGTCCAATATGCTATGGGAAAAGAGTAGAGAAATGACTCCAGAAAGAATGAAGGGACAGAGCGAAAGCAAAAGCAGAACCCAGCTGTGGATATGACTGGTGATGGAAATAAAGTCAGATGCAGTAAAGAGCAGTATAGCATAGGGACATGAAACATTAGGTCCATGAATTGAGGCAAATTTGAAGGGGTCAAACAGGAGATGGCAAGAGGGAACATCGACATTTTAGGAATCAATGAGCTAAAATGTACTGAAATGGGTGAATTTAACTCAGATGACCCTTATATCTACTACTGTGGGCAAGAATCCTTGAGAAGAAATGGAGTAGCCATCATAGTACACAAAAGAGTCCAAAATACAGTACTTGGATGCAATCTCAAAAACAGCATCATGATCTCTATTCATTACCAAGGCAAACCATTCAATATCACAGTAATTCAAGTCTATGTCCTGACCAGTAATGCTGAAGAAGCTGAAGTTGAACATTCTATGAAGACCTATAAGACCTTCTAGAACTAACACCCCCAAAAGATGTCCTCTACATTATAGAGGACTGGAATGCAAAAGTAGGAAGTCAGGAAACACCTGGAGTAACAGGAAATTTGCCTTGGAGTAAAAAATGAAGCAGGTCAAAGGCTAAGAGAGCTTTGCCAAGAAAATGCACTGGTCACAGCAAACACCCTCTTCCAATAACGCAAGAGAAGACTCTACACAGGGACATCACCAGATGGTCAATATCGAAATCAGATTGATTATATTCTTTGCAGCCAAAGATGGAGAAGCTCTACACAGTTGGAAAAAAATAAGACTGGGAGCTGACTGTGGCTCAGATCATGAACTCCTTATTGCCAAATTCAGACATAAATTGAAGAAAATAGGAAAAACCACTAGACCATTTAGGTATAACATAAATCAAATCCATTACAGTTATACAGAGGAAGTGACAAATAGATTCAAGGGATTATATCTGATAGACAGAGTGCCTAAAGAACTGTGGACAGAGATTCATGACATTGTACAGGAGGCAGTGATCAAGATCATCCCCAAGAAGAAGAAATGAAAAATGGCAAAATGGCTGTCTGAGGAGGCCTTACAAATAGCTGAGAAAGAAGAGAAGCTAAAGGTAAAGGAGAAAAGGAAAGATATACCCATATGAATATACAGTTCCAAAGAATAGCAAGGAGAGATAAGAAAGTCTTCTTCAGTGATCAGTGCAAAGAAATAGAGGAAAACAATAGAATGGGAAAGACTAGAGATCTCTTAAAGAAAATGAGAGATACCAAGGGAATATTTCATGCAAAGACGACCACAATAAAGGACAGAAATGGTATGGACCTAATAGAAGCAGAAGATATTAAGAAGAGGTGGCAAGAATACACAGAAGAATTGTACAAAAAAGATCTTCACGACCCAGATAACCACAATGGTGTGATCACTCACCTAGAGCCAGACACCCTGGAATGTGAAGTCAAGTGAGTCTGCATCACTATGAACAAAGCTAGTAGAGGTGATGGAATTTCATTTGAGCTATTTCCAATCCTAAAAGATGATGCTGTGAAAGTGATGTGCAGCTAATTCCAGCTAATTTGGAAAACTCAGCAGTGGCTACAGGACTGGAAAAGGTCAATTTCCATTCCAATCCAAAAGAAAGCCAATGCCAAAGAATATCCATTACTGCACAATTGCACTCATCTCACACACTAGCAAAGTAATGCTCAAAATTCTCCAAGTCAGGCTTCAACAGAATGTGAACCTTGAACTTTCAGATGTTTAGAAAAGGCAGAGGAACAAGAAATCAAATTGCGAACATCTGTTGAATCATTGAAAAAGCAAGAGAGTTCCAGAAAACATCTACTTTTGCTTTATTGACTATGCCAAAACCTTTGACTGTGTGGATCACAACAAACTGTTGAAAATTCTTCAAGAGATATAAATACCAGTCCACCTAACCTGCCTCCTGAGAAATCTTTGTGCAGGTCAAGAAGCAACAGTGAGAACTGCACTTGGAACAACAGAGTGGTTTCAAATTAGGAAAAGAGTACGGCAAAGCTGCATATTGTCACCCTGCTTATATATGTAGAGTACATCATGGGAAATGCCTGGCTGGATGAAGAACAAGCTGGAATCAAGACTTGGGAGAAATGTCAATAACCTCGGATAGGCAGATGACACTACCCTTATGGTGGAAAGTGAAGAAGAACTAAAGATCCTCTTGAGGAAAGTGAAAGAGAAGAGTGAAAAAGTTGGCTTAAAACTCAACATTCAGAAAGCTAAGATCATGGCATCTGGTCCCATCACTTCATGGCAATTAGATGGGGAAACAATGGAAACAGTGAGAGACTTTATTTTTGGGGGGCTCCAAAATCACTGCAGATGGTAATTGCAGCCATGAAATTAAAAGACGCTTCTTTGAAAAAAATCTATGACCAAATTAGACAGCATGTTAAAAAGCAGAGACATTACTTTGCCAACAAAGGTCTGTCTAGTAAAAGCTATGGATTTTCCAGTAGTCATGTATGAATGTGAGAGTTGAACTGTAAAGACCGCTGAACACTGAAAAAATGGTACTGTGGTGTTGGAGAAGACTCTTGAGAGTCCCTTGGACTGTAAAGAGATCCAACCAGTCAATCCTAAAGGAAATCAGTCCTGAATATTCATTGGAAGAACTTATGCTGAAGCTGAAACTTCAAATCTTTGGCCATCTGATGCAAAAAACTGACTCATTTGAAAAGACTCTGATGCTGAGAAAAATTGAAGGTGGGAGGAGAGGGGGTCGACAGAGGATGAGATGGTTGGATGGCATCACTGATGCAATGAACATGAGTTTGAGTAGTCTCTGGGAATTGGTGATGGACAGGAAAGCCTGGCATGCTACAGTCCATCAGGTCACAAAGAGCTGGACACAACTGAGCGACTGAACTGAGCTGTACTGAATTTCTTCATAGTGTTGAGGTGATAGCTGCTATACATCAACATTAATCCCTCATAATCATGTATTATATGTATCTCTCATCCCTTGGAGCCTCTCTCCTCTCCTCATTCCTCCCTTCTAGTTCGTCATTCCTTTTATTTTATAATTATTTGGGATTTCCATAGGATGATCAAAAGCCTTGCTATTTTTGTGTATATTGTTATTCAGTTAGTGGCATTACTTTTTGCCTCACTGCCCAAAGCTACAAGTCTTACTTTACTCTTTCCTCCTCCTCCCATAGCTAATCAGTCACCAAGTGCTATACATTCCCTGCCCTACACACTTCTCAAATCTTTTTTATTTTGTCCCATTATTCTTGCATTTCATGTGTCCATAATTTCTTCCCAGCCACAGCCTCTCTGCCTTCATCTTACTATCCCCACAGGGCATCCTCTGTCTTCAAACCCTCTGATGACTTTCCATTGGGTTCAGGATGGAGCCCATAGTGCTCAATGTTACCAGTGCTCCCTCCCTCTCCACCTCATCTCTCACTCATCTTCTCCCTCTGAGGTCCACCTTGAAAAGCCATGTTCTCTCTCTCTTTCCCCTTCCCTTCTGGAAGAAGCTTAAAGAAGCAGGTTACTTAATGTTAGCTTAAATTTACCTTCAGGGGGTGTTAGAAGGTGTGTGTGTGTGTGTGTGTGTGTGTGTGTGTGTGTGTGTGTGTGATTTTACTTTATTTGTCTGTTTGTTTTTAAATGTATTTGTTTTAATTGGAGGATAATTACTTTACAATATTGTGATGGTTTTTGCCATACATCAGCATGAATCTGCCAAGGGTATACAGGTGTCCCCCCATCCTGAACCCCCCTCCCATATTCCTTCCCACACTATCCCTCTGGGTTGTCCCAGAGCACAGGCTCTGAGTACTCTGCTTCATGCATCAAACTTGCACTGGTCATCTTTTTAATGTATGATAATGTACATATTTCAATGCTATACTCTCAAATCATTCCATCCTTGCCTTCTCCAACTGAGTCAAAAAGTCTGTTCTTTACATTTGTGTCTTCTTTGCTGCCCTGCAGGTAAGACCATCATTACCATCTTTCTGAATTCCGTATATATATATATATATGTTAATATACAGTATTTGTCTTTCTTTGACTTATTTCACTCTGTATGATAGGCTCCAATTTCACCCACCTCATTAGAGCTGACTCAAATGTGTTCCTTATTATAGCTGAGTAATATTCCATTGTGTATATGTACCACAACTTCCTTATCCGTTCATCTGCTGATGGACATCTAGGTTGCTTCCATGTCCTAGCTATTGTAAACAGTGCTGCAATGAATATTGGGGTACATGTTTCTCTTTCAATTCTGGTTTCTTTCAGGTGTATGCCCAGCTGTGGTTTTGCTGGGTTGTATGGCTGTTCTAGTCCCAGTTTTTTAAGGAATCTCCACACTGTTCCCCATAGTGGCTGTACCAGTTTGCATTCCCACTAACAGTGTAAGATGGTTCCTTTTCTCCACACCCCCTCCAGCATTTACTGTTTGTAGATTTTTTGTTGATGGCCATTCTGACCAGCATGAGATGATACCTCATTGTGGTTTTGATTTGTATTTGTCTATTGATAAGTGATGTTGAGCACCTTTTTGTGTATTTATTAGCCATCTGTATGTCTTCTTTGGAGAAATAGTTGTTTAGGTCTTTTTCCCTCTTTTTCATTGAGCTGTTCATTTTTCTGGTATTGAGCTGCATGAGTTGCTTGTATGTCTTAGAAATTAACTTTTTGTCAGTTGTTTGATTTGCTACTGTTTTCTCCCATTCCAAGGGCTGTTTATTCACCTTGCTTATAGTTTCCTTCATTGTGCAAAAGCTTTTATGTTTAATTATGTCCCATTTGTTTTTATTTCCATTACTCTGGGAGGTGGGTCATAGAGGATCTTCCTGTGATTTATAGAAAGACATATTAAATACTCTATTTGTTGGCATTTTTCTAAATGCCATGTTTGTGAGATCCATTTATGTTGATGTATGTAGCTGTAGTTTATTCATTGTCATGCATGGCATAGAATTTCATTGACTCAATATACCACCATTTATTTATCCATTTTAGTTAATGAACATGGAGTTGTTTCTAGTTTGGGGCAGTTATGAACAGTGCTGGGATCAACATTTTGCTAAACGTCTTTTGGTATACATTTGTATACATTTTTCTTGGTTATAGAAGTAGAACTGCTGGGTCATCAGCATGAAAATGTTCCGTGCTAGTAGATAATGTCAAAAGTCTTCTCAAAGTGGTTATCATTTTATACTCACAGTGTACAAAATCTTCTGTTGTTCCACATACTAAATAACATATAATGTTATTCATCTTTTAAATTTTAGTCATGGTGGTAGGGGACATAAGTAATAGTAATTAATTGTAATATTGTATATTTTTCAGATGAAAAATGATGTTGAATATTTTTCATGGTTAATGGCCAGTTCGAAATCCATATTTGTAAAGTGTCTTTTTCAGCCTTTTGCACATTTTTAATTGTGATTCTTTTTTAAAAAATTTATTGAAATTTACTATATATTTTGAATATTAACAATTTTTTTGTTTTTGTTTTGCCTTGTCTTTCAATGTTTGAAAAAAATTGAACAGTAGCAACATTAGGCCTGGGATTTCCTACTTAAAAATATTTAATTAAAATCTTCCTTTCAAAGATATAGGAATATTCAAATCTTCTGTATCTTTTTGTATCTTTTTTGGAGAGTTGAGACTTCAAGAGAGAGTCATTTCATCTAAATTGTACATTTTCAACTAGGGAAAAGTAGTTTTTAAAGTATAGACACTATACTTTAGTGTGATGTGATAGTGTGATGGACACTATCACAATGACTCAGTGTGTATTTTAGAGTTTCAGTGAAATTAAATTGGAGAATAGTAAAAAATGAAATATGTTGTGACCAAACAAACCCTAAGAAGTAATAAAAGAGTAACATGTTGAAAGAAATGTTTGTAGCTACAAAGCAAATATACTATGTGTTCAGATTTATAGAGCTCTGGTCTAGGTATACAGGACTGGTTGAGAGCATCATCAAAAAAAATTCCCAAAATAAATAAAGGCCACCAATCCTCCAACTATCTTTCCTGGTAAATAATACAGAGGTACTCAAATAAGAATTCTAATTGATAGCAGAATCAATACATGAATTTCAGAACATTTGCTATCCTAAATTTTGGAGGTTGACTTTTGAACTATTCTTTCTTATCTCTGTCAATGGAGACAAAACATAACAGTATATTTTCTCTACCAAGTATTTAAAGAATCCTCCCTTTTTGTATAAGTTTCAGAGAGATTTTAGAAATATGAATATTGAAGCATAAAAAAGAGCCCCAAACTACCCTATGATACAATAAGAAAAATATATTTCTATTTTACCCCCAGTTCTAGACACAGAACTTCTAAAACTCTTAAGAGGTATATGTCATGTTTATGACAATAAGATGACTGGTTACTGGGACACTTGATAGCTTCAAGCATGGGAGTTGGTCAGCCCTACCCCCTGACTATTAGGAAAGAGAGAGAGCTAAAAGTTGACTTTAATCACCAGTGGTCAATGATTTAATTGATTGTGCCTATTTAATAGCTCCCGCCAGGTTTGGGGGAATTCCCAGGTGGCACAGAGGTAGAGAATCTGCCTGCCAATGCAGGAGACACCAGAGATGCAGATTTGATCCCTGGGTTGGGATGATCCCCTGGAGTAGGAAATGGCAACCTACTCCAGTATTCTTGCCTGGAAAATTCCATGGACAAAGGAGCCTGGAGGGCCAAAGTCCATGTGGTTGCAGAGAGTTGGTCATGACTGAGTGACTAAACAACAACTACCACCAGGTTTGGAGAGTTTCTAGGTTGGTGAATGCATCAAAGTCCTGGCAGGGTGGTGCTCCTAAAGATGAAACAGAAGCTCCCTGCTTCATCCCCACATACCTTGCCCTATACATCTCTTCCATTTGACTCTTCCTGAGCTGTATTCTTTATAATAAACTTGTAACAGTAAGCAAAGTACCTTTCTGGGTTTTGTGAACCATTCTAGCAAATTACCTAATCTGAGGAGCAGGTAGTGGGAACTCCTGGCTTTATAGATGGCTTGTTAGAAGTATGGGAGGCCCAAACTTGTAGTTGGCATCTGAAGTAAAAGCAGTCTTGTGGAACTGAGATCTTAATCTATGAAATCTGCATGAACTCTTATTTGTTAGAGTCAGAGTTATATTGAATTCTAGGGTACCCAACCGGTGTCCAGAGTGTTGGAGGGTTGGTTGGTGCAAGGAAAAGAAATCCACATATTTGGTATCAGAAGCACTGTGAATAAAAATAGTTCACAAACTTAAGGGCAGCTTCTCAGAGAAGACAAGTTCCTATGATGGTTTTAATGGCTAAATTGAGAGAAGGAAATACATAGAAGAATTAAATAGGATTTTCCAGGCATAGAGAGCAGCAGAGAAAAATACAAAAATTGGACATTTGGAGAACACCCAACTTTCATTACTGAAGACACTTACTCCTGGAAGGAAAGTTATGACCAACCTAGACAGCATATTAGAAAGCAGAAACATTCCTTTACCAACAAAAGTCTAGATAGTCAAAGCTATGGTTTTTCCAGTAGTCATGTATGTATGTGAGAGTTGGACTATAAAAAAGTTGCCGAAAAATTGATGCTTTTGAACTGTGGTGTTGAAGACTCTTGAGAGCCCCTTAGACTGCAAGGAGATCCAACCAGTCAGTCCTAAAGGACATCAATCCTGAATATTTGTTGGAAGGACTGATGCTGACACTTAAACTCCAGCACTTGGCTACCTGATGCAATGACATTGCTGACTCATTAGAAAAGACCCTGATGCTGGGAAGGATTGAAGGCAGGAAGAGAAGGGGACCACAGAGGATGAGACCGACTCAATGGACATGAATTTGAGCAAGTTCCAGGTGATGGTAAAGGACGGGGAATCATGGTGTTTTGTAGCCACAGGGTCACAAAGGGTCGGACATGACTGAGTGACTGAACACCAGTGCCACTAGTGTCCGTCATGCTAGCTTTCATGACATGCTGAGGTCAGCATTTTAAGCAGTACAAAGTATCATGCTATAAGTGGCATGATAGCAGTCTTGATTTAACTAACTAAAATCCCAAAGCTAAATATGGTAATTCATTTTTATTTCAGGCATATATATATATAATTTTAAAATAATATATAAGTGGCAGATACACTTATCTATCATTTCTTTACTTATATATTTAATTTATATTTTATATATGGGAATAGTCAGAGAATTATGATTGTATAATATACACCCCTATAGTCAAAAGCTATGTTTTTCAGTAGTCATGTATGGATATGAGAGTTGAACCACAAAGAAGGCTGAATGCCAAAGAATTGATGCTTTTGAATTGTGCGCTGGAGCAGACTCTTGAGAGTCCGCTGGACTGCAAGGAGATCAAACAAGTCATTCCTAATGGAAACCTTCGTGTTTCCTTGAATAGTCGTTGGATGGACTGATGGTGAAGCTCCAATACTTTGGCCACTTGATGTGAACAGCCAGATCATTGGAAAATACCGTGACACTATGAAAGATTGAAGGCAAAAGGAGAAGAGGGCAGCAGAGGATGAAATGGTTGGATAGCATCACTGAGTCAGTAAATATGAACTTCGGCAAACTCTAGGAGATAGTGAAGGAGAGGGAGGGGTGGCATGCTGCAGTCCATGGGATTGCAAAGAGTCAGGCATGATTTAGTGACTAAACCTCAAAGCAACAATCAGAGAAACTGTTCCTAAGCATGAATGTGTCAAAAAAAATGCAACAAATTACCTCTTGAAGTGACTTATGATGAGGCAGTTTTCAAGTAAAATTGCAAGTATTGTTGTCAGGTTAACTGAGTTAGGTGAGAGCTTATATTTGAGTAACTTTGAAAAGACTTACTTGAGAAAATTCGAATTTTATTATTTTCTCATAACCCTTGAGACTCTTTCAATGTATCAGAGATTTCTAAGGGGAAAAGTGAGCACCATTTTCTGGCTTTGTAATTAAGAGTTGTTTAAAGTTGTCAAGATTCTCCAAAAGTTCCTTTAGTTCAAGCGTGACTATCATATTTATCTTTTAGTATGTCCTAGGAAATTAAACATAAGGACATTAGTGGGCCCTTTTTTTTTTTTTAAACCTTGAGAAATACCCACCTTACTGATGATTGCCATTGGCTACACACAGTCTCACACTGCCTGTGCTAATCTATATCCGATGGTGACCTTCTCCACGAGAGGATAGCATCTTCCTCATCTGAGAATGCTTGCTGAGCACTGCTTAACTATGCATTGAAATTCACAGTACTGAGCTACAAGGGAAGCCCATTTACAAATGTAAATTCTATTATTATTTACTACAACTTGGATAAACCTCAAAGACATTAAGCTAAGTGAACTAAGAAGATAATAGAGGGATAAATACTACATGATTCCACTCATATGAAGAATCTAAAATAAAAGCAGAAAGTGGAATGGTAGTTGTTAGAAGGTGACAGAAAGGGAAAACAGTGAGGTATTTGTCAAAAGATGTAAAGTTTCATCTATACAAGATGACCAAGTCCTAGAAATCTAATGTACCGTATAATGCCTATGGTTAATAATACTATATTGTATTCTTTAAAACTTGCTAAAGGGTAGATATGATGTTGGGTGTTATTGTAACACAATAAATTTAAAAAAATGGAAGGTACTGTCGGAGGTGATGGATGTTCATGGCATATATTGTAGTGGTAGTTTCAAGGGTAAATACTTATGTCCAAACTCATCAAATTGTATGCATTATGTATATATACAGATTTTTTTCAGTCATACCTCAGTAAAATTGTTTAAAAATGTAAATTCTATATGTGGATTTTGGCCTTTTGTTAGGGACAATTAACACTGAACAACATGCACAGTCCTGATTTCAACAAGAATTTATGTGTTAAGCTGATTATTATTTTTAAAATTTCAAATATATCTTTAAATTCTTAGATTCTTACATATAATTTTAGGTCACAAAACTCAGAAAATGCAAACACCTTGTCATTTGCTGACATTACTAGTGTATTACTTGAAGAATGAGTCGGAATTCCTGTCAGGAAGATCATAAAACATACTTGATAGTCTCAACAGTTCTTTTGCTTTTCCAAAAATTTTAATTGTATGAAATTTCACTGGCTTTTGATCCTTAGCTACACAAAATTAATGATTGTACTGTTTATGTATTTATTTCCTTTTTCCAATTGGAATCTGTATAATTCCAATATTATAGATGTATAGCTATTTGCTTAGCAATGGAAAAGTATGAAAAAAAACAAAAAAGACTTATTTCCAGATTTAAAAGATGAAAGGGCCTGGCAACTTAAACCAAAATTCGCACACAGGTAATTGCGCATAAAATTAAACTAATACAACCCATGTTAATGTTTATAAATATTAACCTGCAATTAATTCATAATGGAAGAAACAATAAATCTATGATGTTTGTCTGCCTAGCTGTCTATCTATTCAGAGAATAATAGCATATTTAAAAATTTTTGAGTCAGGAAGATCCATTGGAGAAGGGATAGGCTACCCACTCCAGTATCCTTGTGCTTCCTTTGAGGCTCAGCTGGTAAAGAATCTGCCTGCAATGTGGGAGACCTGGGTTCGATCCCTGGGTTGGGGTGATCACCTGTAGAAGGGAAAGGCTACCCACTCCAATATTCTAGCCTGGAGAATTCCATGGACTGTATAGTCAATGGGATCGCAAAGAGACACGACTGAGAGTGACTTTTCACTTCATTTCACATATGCATAGACATACTAAGAGTAGTTACCGTGCACCACTGTCAGTTTCAATTTCAGATATGACCACTAGTTACACTATTTCAGGGCTTCCCTGGTGACTCAGTTGGTAAGGAATCCGCCTGCACAATGCGGGAGACCTGGGTTCAATCCCTGGTTTGGGAAGATCCCTTGGAGAAGCGAACAGCTACCCACTCCAGTATGTTGGCCTGGAGAATTCCATGGACTCTACAGTCCATGGGGTAGCAAAGAGTCAGACATAACTGAGTGAGGTTCACTTTCACTTAGGCTATTTCACTAGGCTTATACAAATACAAGTAAAAGGATGATAGAAAATACAAAATCTTCCCCAATGCTGCACACATAAAATATTCAATAAATTGTGTCCCACTTCTATAATTAATCCATAAAGCACCTAAAAATGATTATTGGCACCCAATACACATTTGCTCAAGTATTTCATTTAATCAACAGGCCACAATTTGATTGAAATATGGTTTGGAACTACAACAAATTTTCCTTCTTCCTTATACAAGACTGAATATAACTAGTTGTCTCTTGGATATGGGAGTAGAATAGAATCTAATATGGATCTATTGCAGTTAAATATGAGAGAAATTTGTGAAGTGTTTTTTGGTTGAAATCAAACAAAGCTTTAAGAATGGATTTGATTGTTTTTCTTTAGAAATAAAATGTTTATATTAATAAGCTTATTCATAATTTGAATGTAAGGCATTCAGATCCCTTTCAATACTGAAAACATTTAGATTGAAGATTTATAAATGACAGATGTAGGAATTCATATCAAAGTGAAAGTTATAATACTACAAATATGTTTTATTACTTACTTTAACTTAGCATGAGTTATGTACTTGTTTTCATATTTGATATCTTATGACAATCCATTGCTAGTAAAAGCCGAGAATTTTCTTCCTTGGTAAACAGATTTAGTAGCCATGGAGTCATGAATTGATGGGCACTTTTCTCTAATGTCTTTACTGCACTGTGTAAATTCACAAGGGTTTCTCAGAAGTATGAACTAAATTCGTTACAATGTAAATTCATCACATCTGAATTTAAACAGTAAATACAGTTACCTTTACTCTATGAAATTAGTTACCTCATTCTTATCTTCTTCATGTTTTAAAATCATTTTCACAATCTACTTTATTCAAATTTTTACTACTTTATTCATATTAAATGCTTTTTATCTTTCCTATGTTTTTAAATAATGTAATTTTTACTTTTTCCTTGACATTTCATAATTAATTTGTGGGTTATAGTGACAAAATTGGGCCAAATTTAATACCTGGGGGTATATTTTATACAACACTTAAATGTTAAAATTTAGGATATAATCCATCAGATGCACTTGAAATAAAGTTTGCCATTTATCTTATTTATATGAGAGATGGTGTTGTAAATACATTTGATTCAGGGATATGAAGATAGTGGCTTTATTCTTCATAAATTGTGAATTATTTTCTTTTTTTTTTTTTATTATTGTTTTTGCCATACATTGTTATGATATCACCATGGGTTTACATATGCTTCCCCTCCGGGTCTCCCCTCCCTCCTCCCTCCCCCCCGGGAAATCTCGCTGCACCAGTCCCGAGCATCAATCCTGGGCTGGCGATTGATTAGACACATGACAATTAACATGCTTCAATGCCCTTCTCCCATATCATCCCACCCTTACCCTCATCCACAAAGTCCACAAGTCTATTCTATACATCTGCGTTCCTTTTGTTGTCTCCCATGTTGGGTTCTCATTACTGTCTTTCTAAATTCCATATATATGTGTTAATATACTGTATGTGAATTATTTTCTTCAGCCATTTCATTACAGTGCTTATTTACATAGGTAATAGGAAGCTACTGTATTATCAAGGACATTTATTTGCTATAGGTTTCTATAGGTTTTAAGAATAATTTTTGGACTGTCACTAGCATATTGTTTTTAATTATGGTAATTTCCAAAGAATACATATTCTACATATATGACAACATCTATGTTAAGAAAATGTAACAATTTGTGATCTCTGAAATGTCACTTTACATACATATGTAAACACATACCTATATATGCATGCATGCATGCCAAGTTGCTTCAGTCGTGTCTGACTCTTTACAGGCCCATGGACTGTAGCTCATCAGATTCCTCTGTTCATGGAATTATTCAGGGAAGAACACTGGAGGGGGTTGCTGTGACCTACTCCAGGGGATCTTACTGACCCAGGCATTGAACCCAGGTCTCTTGCGGCTCCTGCGCTGCAGGCAAATTCTTTACTGCTGAGCCACCAGGGAAGCCATACCTACATATACATATAAATAATGCACATGTATATATATTATATCTATATTAAATGTATAGCATATTTTAAAAGCATGCTAGGTATGCAATTAATTTTAAGCATGAACTGTATGTGTACATTATAGCATAAAACAAATTACTAATTCTTCTGTCAATTTCTCATTGACATTAACCATAAAAATATGATTTTTCACAGCTTCAGATTTTCCATTAGGGTTTTGTAATTTCTTTTTTTTTTTAAATCATCCTGTCCATATTCAATCTAAAAATTTCTTGCTTACATAGAACAGTTTTGTTTCTCTACTTGAATCTAATTATATGTAACTTGAGGATTCAAGTTTGTCTTTGAGTTGCTGGCACTTGTTTGGGGAGATGATTTAAGTCTTTGGAAATGTCAGGTTTCTTTCACTTAAGGCTATCTAGAGAAGACACTGAGTAGCTTATTGGAAACATGAGTTGTGGAGCTCAATATAAACAGTATTATCTTTTGTGTATGTAATTATATGTGGTAGTGTGTATGATGGACACAATGTAACTGAATATGGAACTTCACTCTGTAAATCAGACTAAAAAGTAGAAAAATATTGGTATAATAAAAGTAACAAGGAATCACCAAAGATGGAGAAAGATTGACAAAAGTAGAATTTGAGAAGCAATATTCGTATTATAATATAACAAAAATAAATGATGCGAGAAGTGATCATTAGAGTTAGTAATTGAAAATTAATTAGTGATTTTAGTCACCAAAAACCAAACTGGAAGCCAGACTTTGGTTGATACTAAAATGAAAGAAATTGATGAACTTAAATAGTAAATTTAATCTATTATTTTTACTTGATCCGCATTGTGTCACAATTCTGTAGTAGTAGTCAAACTAAATAACTTAATGTATTTGTGCTATAACTTACATGAAGCTTTTTTTAATGTGTTATAATGCTGTCAGGTCAGTTTATTTTTCTTGTCTCACTGCGACAAAAACTTGAAATGATGAACTAAAGGCTTTAAAACAACAGACAAGTCACAGCTCAGTTTGTCTCAAGCAGACAGTTCTTTTTTAGACAGACACTTCCAAGACATGGGAGCAGGCTGAACCCAAACGAGTTCTCTTCTCCCTCTTGGCTTCCCCTTTTTATATTTCCCATTTCCTCCTTTGAGTTGCCCCCTGTGCAGAATAGGGCTTATACCCACAACTGGTCAATGAAAGGGAATGGAAATGGGCATGTGCTCAAGGCTGATTGACAATTGCAAGTTGTATGACAGCAGGCTCTGTAGTTTATATCTATCCATAATTCAGTCTGTTATAATCAAATGTATATATATGTAGATTATTAATGAACCCCTAATAGGCTCCATTCAGGTATGACCTAAATCAAAACCATCATGACTATACAGTGGAAGTGAGAAATAGATTTAAGTGACTAGGTCTGATAGACAGAGTGCCTGATGAACTATGGACAGAGGTTCATGACATTGTGTGGGAGATAGGAATCAAGACCATCCTCAAGAAAAACAAATGCAAAAACAAGCAAAATGTCTGTCTGAGGAGGCCTTACAAAAAGCCGTGAAAAGAAGGGAAGCAAAAAGCAAAGGAGAAAAGGAAAGATATACCCATGTGAATGCAGAATTCCAAAGAATAGCAAGGACAGATAAGAAAGCCTTCCTCAGCAATCAGTCCAAAGAAATAGAGGGAAAAAATAGAATGGAAAAGATTAGATATCTCTTCAAGAAAATTAGAGGTAGCAAGGGAACATTTCATGCAAAGACAGGCTCAATGAAAGACAGCAATGGTATGGACCTAACAGAAGTGGAAGATATTAAAAAGAAGTGGAAAGAATACACAGAAGAATTGTACAAAAAGATCTTCACAACCCAGTTAATCACAATGGGGTGATCTCTCACCTAGAGCCAGACATCCTGGAATGTGAAGTCAGCTGGGCCTTAGGAAGTATCACTATGAAAAAAGCTAGTGGAGGTGATGGAATTCCAGTTGAGCTATTCAACTGGAAGATGAAATCCTGAAAGATGATGCTGTGAAAGTGCTGCACTCAGTATGCCAGCAAATGTGGAAAACTCAGCAGTAGCCACAGGCCTGGAAAAGGTCAGTTTTCATTGCAATCCCAAAGAAAGGCAATGCCAAAGAATGTTTAAACTACCGCACAATTGCACTCATCTCATATGCTAGTAAAGTAATGCTCAAAATTCTCCAAGCCAGGCTTCAGCAATACATGAACCGTAAACTTCCAGATGTTCAAGCTGGTTTTAGAAAAGGTCAGAGGAACCAGAGATCAAATTGTAAACATCTGCTGGATCATTGAAAAAGCAAGAGAATTCCTAGAAAACATCTATTTCTGCTTTATTGACTATGCCAAGGCCTTTGACACTGTGGATCACAATAAACTGTGGGAAATTCTTAAAGAGATGGGAATACCTGACCACCTGAGTTGCCTCTTGAGAAACCTGTATGCAGGTCAGGAAGCAACAGTTAGAACTGGACATGGAACAACAGACTGGTTCCAAATAGGGAAAGGAGTATGTCAAGGTTGTATATTATCACCCTACTTATTTATCTTATATGCAGAGTACATCATGAGAAACGCTGGGCTGGGTAAACCACAAGCTGGAATCAAGATTTCTGGGAGAAATATCAATAACCTCAGATATGCAGATGACACCACTCTTATGACAGAAATGAAGAAGAACTAAAGAGCCTCTTGATGAAAGTGAAAGAGGAGAGTGAAAAGTTGGCTTAAAGCTCATCATTCAGAAAACTAAGATCATGGCATCTGGTCCCATCACTTCATGGGAAATAGATGGGGAAACAGTGGAAACAGTGTCAGATTTTATTTTGGGGGCTCCAAAATCACTGGAGATGGTGATTGCAGCCATGAAATTAAAAGACACTTACTTTTTGGAAGGAAAGTTGTGACCAACCTAAACAGCACATTAAAAAGCAGTGATATTACTTTTCCAACAAAGGTCCGTCTAGTCAAGGCTATGATTTTTCCAGTAGTCATATATGGATGTGAGAGTTGGACTATAAAGAAAGATGAGTGCAGAAGAATTGATGCTTTTGAGCTGTAGTGTTGGAGAAGACAATTGAGAGGCCCTTGGACTGCAAGGAGATCCAACCAGTCCATCCTAAAGGAGATCAGTCCTGGGTGTGCATTAGAAGGACTGATGTTGAAGCTGAAACTCCAATACTTTGGCCACCTGATGCAAGGAGCTGACTCATTGGAAAAGGTCCTGATGCTGGGAAAGATTGAGGGCAGGAGGAGAAGGGGATGACAGAGGATGAGATGGCTGAATGGCATCACTGACTCAATGGACATGGGTTTGGGTAGACTCTGGGAGTTGGTGATGGACAGGGAGGCCTGGCGTGCTGTGGTTCACAGGGTTGCAAAGAGTTGGACATGACTGAGTGACTGAACTGAACTGAGCTGAATAGGCTACTAGCTGCCTCAGGTTGCTTAGAGAAGCCCGCATGGTTTTTTTTATCCTTTGTGTTCCTAGGGTGCATGAATAGGTGTTGGAAAATTCTCTATGGTTATTTTGTAACATATCTCTGTGCTCTCCTGGGTATGTCTTGGATGGAGTATAGAGATCAGCTTGCCTCCCTTTCAGCCAGGCCACTTCTCTTTGCTCATGCCTAACTTCCTACCTAACAGTACCTTCACAAATACCTCAAAACCTAGATACTATACATTTCATTTCATCTGTTTAAAAGCTAAGAGGAGTTTGGGAACTTACTCAAGAATTTATAATGAGGAACAGAGTGTAACTCCAGTGTTTTTGCCTGTTAATACTAAATTCAGCCTTCTCTAGTATACTGACTCTCCTCCACTGGGCTCTCTCAGTTCAGTTCAGTTCAGTTTCTCAGTCGTGAATGACTCTTTGTGGCCCCGTGACCCACAGCAGGCCAGGCCTCCTTGTCCATCACCAACTCCTGCAGTTTACCCAAATTCATGTTCATTGAGTCGGTGATGCCATCCAGCCTTCTCATCCTTTTGTCGTCCCCTTTTCCTCCTGCCCCCAATCCTTCCCATTATCAGGGTCTTTTCTAATGAGTCAACTCTTCGCATGAGGTGGCCAAAGTATTGGAGTTTCAGTTTCAACATCAGTCCTTCCAATGAACACCCAGGTCTGATCTCCTTTAGGATGGACTGGTTGGATCTTCTTCCAGTCCAAGGGACTCTCAAGAGTCTTCTCCAACACCACAGTTCAAAAGCATCAGTTCTTCAGTGCTCAGCTTTTTTCACTGTCCAACTCTCACATCCATATATGACTACTGGAAAAATTATAGCCTTGGCTAGATG
Source organism: Antilocapra americana (assembly GCA_007570785.1). Taxonomy (NCBI): domain Eukaryota; kingdom Metazoa; phylum Chordata; class Mammalia; order Artiodactyla; family Antilocapridae; genus Antilocapra; species Antilocapra americana. Next base: position 3,170,464 of record ML663563.1, on the reverse strand, counting down.
GACCTTTGTTGGCAAAGTAATGTGTCTGCTCTTCAATATGCTATCTAGGTTGGTCATAACTTTTCTTCCAAGTAGTAAGTGTCTTAATTTCATGGCTGCAGTCACCATCTGCAGTGATTTTGGAGCCCCCCAAAAAAAGTCTGAGACTGTTTCCACTGTTTCCCCATCTATTTCCCACGAAGTGATGGGACAAGATGCCTTGGGCTCTCTAATTTACCAGAATTCTGAGTTGGAATATGTACTGTTCCACCATGTTGTTATTTTTATGAAAATAGCTCATTTTTCTGTGTTTTTTCTAGCAAGTCATTGGCTTCATCAGTTAATGGTATTAATTCTTTACATCCACTGAGTAGGAAGCCCTGAAAGAATAATTTTGAAAATACTTAGCTTTTCCTCAACCACTCCACTCTCCACCAAATACAAATATACTTGACTTTATATTATTTCATGTTCTAAGCATGCTTCAGATTATCTGTTATCTGCTTGGAACCTTCTCAACCCGTGCTTCTCTTTCTTTTGCATAATGCCTTTTTTTGTGAAAACAAAGAAAAATAGGTGTTCATGTTTTTTTGTTATGACACTGGAGCATTTTGAATGTAACTCATTATTTCAAGGTCCCACATTCCTTAAATATGATGCATTGCCTTGAGATATTTTGATGATCACCTGTCATTAGTTTTCAAAACAGAAAGATATTTTGAGCCAGTAATTCTGAGCAACCATTGGTATCTCCTCACTGTATATTGTAATGTGAACTAAGAAGAGGCATGTGGATGCCTGTCAGTGACCTTTCTTGTGCTTGTCTTCAGTTTTTCTGATGCTTTTGCTTAGCTTTCTTCACAGAAAGACACTGAGATTGTTTATTCATTTACAATTACATCTTGGCTAATATTATTCAACCTGCTACACAAGCTACATACTAACCGTTTTACCCAAGATTAAAAAAGGAAAATAGAATTAAAGTGTAGGTAGGCATGTTCCTTGGGGCTTTCCAGGTGATTCAGTGGTAAAATACTCTGCTTGCCAGTGCAGGAGACACAGGAGATATGGGTTTGATCTTTGGGTGGGGAAGATCCCCTGGAGTAGAAAATGGAAACCCACTCTAGTATTCTTGCCTGGAAAAGTTCATGGACGGAGGAGCCTGGAAGACTATAATCCAAGGGGCCTCAAGAGTTGGGCACAACTGAGCTACTGAACATGCACACACAGGCATATTCCTTATGTAATTCTTTTAGATTTTAAATTATTCTTTTGCATCTTACTCAGCATTAAGGCCTAGAAGTAAGGGCAGCACAGGATTTCATGAATGGTGTGCAGTTGAACCTCCCATTGTTTCCTGAAGTGACCTCTGCATATCATGAGTAGACCCATCTTCAAAACAGAAAGACAACACTGTTAAGCTTTATGAGCTAAAGTTCAAAGCTCAAGAAATTATAAACCATTGTAAGCCAGTTTGCTTCCTCAATTCTAATGAGGCTCTCTAGCTTTTTATCCATAAAATCAGAACAAACTGACACCTTCCCACAGGGCCCCATGACCAAATAGATAATTGTGGTGTTGACACAGTTAATGTATGACACATTCCTATGACAGTGGGATATCTTAGTGAAAGGTGAAAGCCTGCATATTTTTACATAAAGCAATTATAGGAATTAAGAAGAAAGTGAATTCTAATGAATATATAGAAAAACACAGAAAAGAGATGCTTCCATATAGTGTTAATGGTTTTCAAGTGCTTGATGACAGCAGCCTGTCAGCTTATTTGAAATTGAAAGTACAACATCCTGAACATGAAAATACCCAGCTGATTCTAGAGTGCCAGTGGTACATGTACACTCCAGAATTTGGATTTGTAGAAACTCAGCCTTTCAAAAGGCTTGCCTCATCCGATAATCACAAGAAAGAGAATGACTATGAATGAGGAACAGTCAAGAACTAAGTATGGAAAGTGTAGGTAATGGATATCAGTTTATTTGCAGACATGTGGTAGAAGGCCCCAGCAGTTTCGCTCACAGAATTTGTGGATATTTGTGGAGGAGGGCTTTCAAGGGAAAGATTAATTTCAGCTAACTGCATAGAAATATGTACAAGGAACAAAAAGATCTGCAAAAAAGTAAAAGGAAAAAAACAAGCAAAAACAAAAGAAACCATCCATCTTCAGGATTTTTCCAGGCTCTCTCAATGAACAACACACTTGACAGAGAAGATGGTGTTTGTAATTGGTCATGTCAGAGTGATAGTTTTCATGACTTTTTATTGTATAAAAAATATCTTGTTTGACAACCTTCAATTAGTGGAATTTGACGAGGGCTTCTGTTGTTTCTCATGCTGTCTTTTCTTATGTATAATATCATTATTTATATAAATTTGTATATAAATATGAATAACTATTGATGCTCATATCAACATACAGGTGGATTCCATTTCTTTTTCCAGAACAAAGAAGATATTAATTTGATACTTTGAAAGCAAGTAATAAAGAATTGTTGTTTATGTGGTGATTTTCTCAATTGAGAAAACAAAAACCTCTGAAGAAAACTGTGTGAACAGTTTACTCACCTAGTATATGACATTCTAATGAGAAGATACTCATAAATGCGTAAATACATATAAATGTATGAGTTTAACAAAAACAGAAACTATTCACAAAGGGCTTAAGGAAAGGAAGATACAATACTCAAGGGTGTTGACAAAAGAAAGCTGTACAACACCCCTCAGCCTAAATTTAGAAGAAGAAGCAGACTTTTGACACAGAGACATAGCTGTATGGATAGGGCAGCCTACACACAGAGCTGTTTTTTACCCTGGAAAGGTAAAACCTATGCACCGAGCTCATGAAAGGGGTCTGGTAACAAATACCTTGATCTTATTCTTCCCATTTTATTAACTTCTGTTACTGCCTTTAACAGGGAAACCAAATTGAAGACAGAGAGCAAGAACGCCCCCAGGACACAGATCAAAGCTGAGAAGTGGGTTTGGGAGAAAAGAAAAGATAGATAATACAGAGGTAGAAGGCATTTTCAACAGAAGTTGACTCTGCCACACATTACCCAAGTGAGATTTTATTACAATTTCTGAGAAGTTCCTCCTCTCAACTATTAATAATGCTTATTTATTGCAAGTGAAATTGGGTAGGGGGAAGAAAGCACTTTATATAACTTTGAGGAAAAGAAGGCGTGAAACAGGGGAATAAGGGTAATTCTTAGCTTATTTTTGATAGTTTCAGTATCTACCAAATTTCCCTTATAAACATTTAGTTTGAAATAAAAATTGAGATCTAATAGAATGCTAAAATAGTGCATAAATTGATGTTTTATAAATTCAATTTAGTTCCAACATAGTAGAATAAACACATCACTATATTTGTCATTTGGCAAATTCACATCATACATCACATTCATAGATTTAAGACAAAAGAAGAGAAAGTCATGTTAGGATCTTCCTATATGCTAAGAAATTTGTTAAATGCTATTACATAAATTATCTTGATGTGTAAATCAATCTTGGAAGGTAGGTATTTAACTTTTCTGTTCATATAGATGAATAAATTAGCTTGGAAATAAAATACTAACATAGTGATGGAATTATTACATTCTTTTTAACATACATTTATGGAAACTTACTATTTATCAAGTATCATTCTAAGCAGAGAACTTAACTTTTGGGATAATAATTCCAAGAGGATTAAGACCACATACAGTGATTTTCATCCATTGTGTGAATTTTTATTTTTAATAAGCAAAATACTTAAATAAAAAATGCACAAAAGACAGTAAAATATTGAAATATTATCATTGATATTATATAAATAGGTTTTTGGAGAAATAATACTTTTGTAAAATCATGTTAGTTGAAAGATTGACAAATTATTTTGGAAAGTAGACATGAGAGTTGTGGTTTGCAAGAGTTTATAGTCTATAGATACACTGACTATAGGGGAAGAAATTATTCTGAAAAATTTATATGACTTACTTTGAACTTTTCTGCATAGATACCCTACAGATCATAGTATTAAAAAAAGAAAAAGCATTTGATTTTGAAGAATCTATATTATTTTAATAGTTTAGTATTTATAATATTTATGCTTTATTTGAGTGATTCATAGACATGATAGAATTGAGTGTATTTTATAGAAAATTTTTGCATCAGTTCTTAAGATCAGAGAATCATTAGAGTATTTAAGGATGAATTTTAAGAAGACCATGAGTAGTTTTAAAAATACAAAAACCATGTGTGTAATTATGTGTGTTTGTGTATACATGTGTATATGTAAGATTATATGCTTTTTTTCTAAGATGATGATTCATAGTTTCCAAAACATATTTTAGTGTGACAGTCGATTTTTCTGTTTTGGTAATGCAGGTGCTGACTTAAGCTTTGATTGCCAGGGCATCCACTTTAAGATGGCTGGCCATCTTGAATAATATTGTCAGTTACAGGACTGGATAAAGAAGTAGGCTCCCTGCCACTCTAGGCTCCTTAGATGACTGACTATTTAGCCCTCTTGTATTCTTTCCTTCTGTACTTTAAATTTCTGCTTTTATCCTTTAAATTCACTAATAAATAATGAGTCTGTCAAGCCCTAGGCCACCAATCCATGACCCCAATAAAAGCAGAATCCCAGACCCCCATATTTTCAGTCTCTTTCCACCTGTGCCCTTGATATGTGGCTGCAGGTATGTCATGTAATTTCCAGGACTTAAAAGAAATACCCCTTGTCTCTTTCAAAGTTTCCTGATGGTTCTGGCTGAGGGTGTCTTGCAGCCATTGTAAGAACTACATAGGCCAGTCCAGCCACACCATGCTTAGCAATAGGATGAGATCAGCACATTCAGATAGTTACAAGATGCATCAGCTCTGAATCTGGGGAATGTTTGTTAGCAACAAATAACTGATTCTGCCATATTTATATTTTAAAATATTTAGAAAACAAAAACAGAAAGAAAAGAGTAAAGAATAAATTAGAGCAATATATCATGCTGAAGCTCGAATTGTTAAATATCATTGAAGAGAAGTGAAGTCGCTCAGTCATGTCCGACTCTTTGTGACCCCATGGCTGTAGTCTACCAGGCTCCTGCGTGCATGGAATTTTCCAGGCAACAATACTGGAGTGGGTTTCCATTTCCTTCTCCAGGGGATTTTCCCAACCCAGGGATGGAACCCAAGTCTCCCACATAGCAGACAGAAGCTTTACGGTCTGAGCCACCAGGAAAGCCATATCATTAAATTGCTATAAGTTTGAAGCTAGAACAATCTAGGCAAACGGGACCAAATTAACTGTGTGAAGCATCTTTTGGTGTACTACTTAAGCAAAGAGACTATATGGAAAATGAATGATACCCTAGAACAAAATTAGTGTTCTCTTATCCATAATTGATCTGCTGTACATGAATTGCAAAGAGCTAAAGGAGTAAAGGAAAGAGATTCCCATCTGAATGCAGAGTTCCAAAGAACAGCAAGGAGAAATAAGAAAGCCTTCCTTAGTGATCAGTGCAAAGAAATAGAGGAAAACAATAGAATGGGAAAGACTAGAGATCTCTTCATGAAAATTAGAGATACCAAGGGAACATTTCATGCAAAGATGGGCTTGATAAAGGATAGAAATAGTATGGACCTAACAGAAGCAGAAGATATTAAGAAGAGGTGGCAAGAATACACAGAAGAACTGCACAAAAAAGATCTTCACGACTCAGATAATCACAATGGTGTGATAATTCTCCTAGAGCCAGATATCCTGGAATGTGAAGTCTTGTGGGCCTTAGAAAGCATCACTATGAACAAAGCTAGTGGAGGTGATGGAATTTCAGTTGAACTATTTCAAATCCTGAAAGATGATGCTGTGAAAGTGCTGCACTCAATATGCCAGCAAATTTGGAAAACCCAGGAGTGGCCACAGGACTGGAAAAGGTCAGTTTTCATTCCTATTCCAAAGAAAGGCAATGCCAAAGAATGTTCAAACTACTGCACAATTGAACTCATCTCACATGCTAGTAAAGTAATGCTCAAAATTCTCCAAGCCAGGGTTCAGCAATACATGAACCGTGAACTTCCAGATGTACAAGCTGGTTTTAGAAAAGGCCAGAGGAACCAGAGATCAAATTGCCAACATCTGATGGATTATCAAAAAAGCAGAGAGTTCCAGAAAAACATCTACTTCTACTTTATTGACTATGCCACAGCCTTTGACTGTGTGGATCATAATAAACTGTGGAAAATTCTTAAAGAGATAGGAATACCAGATCATCTGAGTTGCCTCTTGAGAAACCTGTATGCAGGTCAGGAAGCAACAGTTAGAACTGGACATGGAACAACAGACTGGTTCCAAATAGGAAAAGGAGTATGTCAAGGTTGTATATTATCACCCTACTTATTTATCTTATATGCAGAGTACATCATTAGAAAAGCACATGCTGGAATCAAGATTGCTAGGAGAAATATCAATAACCTCAGATACGCAGATGACACCACACTTATGACAGAAAGTGAAGAGGAACTAAAAAGCCTCTTGCTGAAAGTGAAAGAGGAGAGTGAAAAAGTTGGCTTAAAGCTCAACATTCAGAAAACTAAGATCATGGCATCTGGTCCCATCACTTCATGGGAAATAGATGGGGAAACAGTGGAAACACTGTCAGACTTTATTTTTTGGGACTCCAAAATCACTGGAGATGGTGATTGCAGCCATGAAATCAAAAGACGCTTACTCCTTGGAAGGAAAACTATGGCCAACCTGGATAGCATTTTGTAAAGCAGAGACATTACTTTGCCAACAAAGGTCTGTCTAGTCAAGGATATGGTTTTCCAGTGGTCATGTATGGATGTGAGAGTTGGACAGTGAAAAACGCTGAGCACTGAAGAATTGATGCTTTTGAACTGTGGTGTTGGAGAAGACTCTTGAGAGTCCCTTGGACTGAAAGGAGATCCAACAAGTCCATCCTAAAAGAGATCAGTCCTGGGTGTTCTTTAGAAGGACTGATGTTGAAGCTGAAACTCCAATACTTTGGCCCACCTCATGCGAAGAGCTGACTCATTAGAAAAGACCCAGTTACTGGGAAGGATTGGGGGCAGGAGGAGAAGCAGAAGACAGAGGATGAGATGGCTGGATGGCATCACTGACTCGGTGGACATGGGTTTGGGTAGACTCCGGGAGTTGGTGATGGATATAGAGGACTGGCGTGCTGCAGTTCATGGGGTTGCAAAGAGTCGGACACAACTGAGCGACTGAATTGAACTTAACTGAATGAAAGGTTGCAGTTTTGAACTTTAAATCAGTTCATTGTTTACATTTTCCTCCAAAACTTTCAAACTTTAATTAATGAAATGTAGGCAACATATAATCTGTTCTTCTATTGTTTGGCATTTCTTTCTTTCCTAATATCATAAAATACATTGTTATTTTCTCTAATATTTCTTTAAATCAGTTAGTGTTTACTTTAACATATAGGATATAAGAACGCATGTCATCAAAGTTTTCTGTAATCCATGACAAACTATACACAATCAGCCCACGTGAAGATTTTCCATATTATCTTTAGTGTAATTTTCTTCTACTTTGCTAATGTCTTTTTTTTTTTTTTTGAAGGGGAAGGAGGCAGTCTAATGTCTCAAGACAATATTGGGAGGATTAACATACATCAGAACATCTTGCCTAGGCCAAGGATTAGCACAGATTTCTCTTATCAAAGAATCATGCATAGAAAAATTGGCCCAGCTTCCTTTGACTTTTGCAAATTATACACCATGTTATCCTTTAACTAATGCATTAAATTCTTAAAGCTGCCATAACAAGTTACTACAAAATTGGTGACTTAAATCAACAAGAATTTATTATCTGACAGTGCTGGAGGCTAGAAATCTGAAATCAAGGTTTCAGCCAAAGTGGTTCATTCTGGAATTTCTGAAGGAGAATCTTTTCTGTGACTCTCTTCTAGCATCTGGCGGTTGGCAACAATCTTTGGCATATCTTTGCTTGTAGCTGAGTCACACTAATAATCTCTGCCTCCATCATCATATGACTTTCTTTCCTGTGTGCATCTGCTTCACCTTTCTTCTTAAAAGGGCACCGGTTATTGGATTTACAGCCCAGCATGATGCAGTTAGTCCTCATGCTAACTGATTACTTCTGCAAAGACTCTTATTTACAAAGAACTCAAAATCTGAGGTTTCAAGTGGACATGAGTTCTGGGAGAACACTATTCAACCCATTGTAACTGGGAATTGTTTAATTTGGTCAGTAACTGAAAATTTATTTCTATCATTTGTATAATTTATATAATAAGGAACTAAAGCTCACTCATTTCCTTCCTTTATCTAACTTTGTAACAGAATTTCAACATGTTGTGTTTAACTTGATGCGATTTTTAAATTCCCTTTCAAATGTAAGAACTGTTTTCTAAACAAGCCAATTATTGTTCTCAAACTTATGCTTCAGATAAACCCTGAATCGACATAATTGAAATATCCATGTTTGTCTTACCCAGTTAATTGAAAACACAGAAACTCTGAAGTTATTTGGGGGAGAGTAAGGCAGTAAATTTATATATAAATTCTTGAGGAATATTTGAATGTGGCTCAACCTTGTCATCTGTTAAAACAGCAGCAATGTTCTGCCTAATTCTGTGTTTGTTGGTGGGTTTAGTTGCTAAGTCATGTGTGACTCTTGTGACCCCATGGACCGTAGACTGCCAAGCTCCTTTGTCCATGGGGTTATCCAGGCAAGAGTACTGGAGTGGGTTGCTATTTCCTTCTACAGGGGATTTTCCTGACCCAGGAATCAAACCTGAGTCTCCTGCATTACAGGCGGATTCTTTACCAACTGAGCTACAAGGGAAGCCCAGCTCTGAGCTTCTTATGTGGGAATTTTTTTTTTGAATGATTTCTTCAATGATTTTACACACTTAAATGAGAGTACCAGCATCATGTCTGACTCCTCATCTCTTCTCACCCTGACTCCATGTGTCAATCTAGATGATGTTAATTTTAGTATCAATACACATAAAATAATAATGCGTGGTTAATTTATGAGTTTGCCACCCATTGTGGCTGAAATTTCACTTCAGTAGACACATCAGTGCCTTTTAATTTGAGAAGCAATTCAACGCAGGCTATAAAATCTCCTCACTTCTCCAAAGAATCCCCACTTCTTTCAGGAATAGATGATTATTCACAAATTCTGAGCATGTAACTGAGAAAATGCATGGTTCCAACAGGGAAAGGTGATGGTGAAATGAATGTTTCCCCAGCAACAGAGAGTTTCTCAAGCTCTTCTTTCCCAATGTGAAGGAGCAGCATAGTGTAGTAAGACCTCCAGCTGTTCTAGTTCCTCAGGACATCAATTAAGCCATGAACTTCTAACTGTTTCTGTTCTTCAATAATGTGTGTTTTTTGGAAACGCATTTATTGTCCTCTAAAACACATTCCAATTATGCTGAGGAAAATGGTGAGAGAATGAAATTTAAGTCTAAGCCCCCTTGTTGGTTGGAAAATGAATGACTCTTACATTATTCATATTGATACTTCTGTAAATACTGTACTTATTTAACATTGCTTTTGATTGGGTTTTGGCAATGACACTTGTCATATTTCCACTTAAGCGCAATATATTCAAGAGTCCTAATATGTATTGTACCTAGAGAAAAGGCTTCAATGACATATTTATAATATAAAATATAATGGCAAGACCAAATGTTAAAATGGTAATTAATTCTACACTTCAAACCTAATGAAACTATAATTGCATATTAATAACTACAAGTGGCTTTGGGTCTGATGGAAATAATTTAATTTTTACGATGAAGATTGTTTCCAGAAATAATGTTCCTTTTTACTGGGGTCAAACTAGCATAAGTACCTTAATAGTTATTGTGTTTAACCTGTCATTCTAGGCAAGTAATGGCAGAGCTCAAATCCTCAAATAAAGATTGCATATAAAGTCCCATGAGAACATAAAAATTTATAATTCCAGAAAGTATTCCTTTGACAGTAGATAGCTCTTGTAAATTTATAACTTGTAGAAATTCTCTGGTGGCCCAGTGGTTAGGACTTCATGCTTTCTCTGCTAAGGACCCAGGTTCAATCCCTGATGGGAAACTAAGAATCTACAAGCTGTGCAGTGCAGCCAGCCAGTGTTTGTATGTATGTGTCTATGTGTGGGAATGTGTGTGTGTGTGTGTGTGTGTGTGTGTGTGTGTGTGTGTGTGTGTGTATACTTGTGTGTGTAGAAATAGTATTAGCCTGGCTTATATCTACAACTTCATTTTTAAAATTAATTAATTTATTTTAACCGGAGGATAATTACTTTACAATATTGTGGTGGTTTTTGCCATACACCAACATGAATCAGCCATGGGTGTACATGTGTCCCCCCATCCTGAACCCTTCTCCCATCTCCCTCCCCACCCCATCCCTCTGAGTTGTCCCAGAGCACCAGCTTTGAGTGCCCTACTTCATGCATCAAACTTGCACTGGTCATCTATTTTACATAAGGAAATATACATGTTTCACTGCTATTCTCTCAAATCATCCCACCTTTACCTTTTGCCACATAGTCCAAAAGCCTGTTCTTTACATCAGTCTCTTTTGCTGCCTTGCATATTGGCTCATTGTTATCATTTTTCTAAATTCCACATATATGCATTAATACACTATATTAGTATTTCTCTTTCTGACTTACTTTGTATAATAGGCTCCAGTTTCATCTACCTCATTAGAACTGATTCAAATGCATCCTTTTTTTTTTTTAAGCTGAGTAATATTCCATTGTGTATATGTACCACAAGAGCTTCCATGTTTTAGCTGTTGTAAACAGTACTGCAATGAACATTGGGGTACGTGTGTCTCAATTCTGGTTTCCATGGTGTGAAAAACTTGATTTTTACTCCTTCAATGACCTATTAAATCCAAAATGAAGTGTATGGGGAAAGAGAGAGAGAGAGGCAAAGGGGGGAGGAATTGGTTTAAATAAACACGATGTACAATTGATAAGCTTTATTCAGACCAATTCAAATAGCTCAAAGATTGAAGCTAAATCAAAAGAGTAAAGTTACAGTGATAATGGCTTATTTCACACTTTCTACAATCAAATGAAATCCTCTTATATGTCTTCAGTGACAGTCACTGTACTGTGGCATATTTATAATCTTTCCTTGGCTCTTGAATCTTCTTGGTACCTAGGAAAACAGGCAACTTCCAGAGCTTAGGATCATAACTTTAACTGAAGCTTACTGTTGTGAAATTAATACAAATATTATCAAACCAAATAATGAAAAAAGTTTACTTGAGATGTAGTTGATTTACAATATTATAACTTTTAGTTGTACAACATAGTGATTTAAAATTTTTATAGATTATATATCATTTGTAGTTTTTATATGATATTGGCTATATTCAGTTGCTCAGTCGTGTCTGACTCTTCATGACCCAATGAACTGCAGCACGCCAAGCCTCCCTGTCCATCACCAACTCCCAGAGTCTACCCAAACTCATGTCCATTGAGTCAGTGATGCCATTCAACCATCTCATTCTCTGTCGTCCCCTTCTCCTGCCCCCAATCTTTCCCAGAATCAGGGTCTTTTCAAATGAGTCAGCTCTTTGCATCAGGTGGCCGAAGTATTGGAATTTCAGCTTCAACATCAGTCCTTCCAGTGAACGCTCAGGACTGATCTCCTTTAGGATGGACTGGTTGGATCTTCTTGCAGTCCAAGGGACTCTCAAGAGTCTTCTCCAACACCACAGTTCAAAAGCATCAATTCTTCTGCACTCAGCTTTCTTTATAGTCCAACTCTCACATCCATACATGACCACTGGAAAAACCATAGCCTTGACGAGACATATTTTTGTTAGCAAAGTAATGTCTCTGCTTTTTAATATGCTGTCTAGGTTGGTCATAACTTTCCTTCCAGGAGTAAGTGTCTTTTAATTTCATGGCTGCAATCACCATCTCTAGTGATTTTGGAGCCCAGGAAAATAAAGTCAACCACTGTTTCCCCAACTATTTTCCATAAAGTGATGAGACTGGATACCATGATCTTTGTTTTCTGAATGTTGAGCTTTAAGTCAACTTTTTCACTCTCCTCTTTCACTTTCATCAAGAGGCTCTTTAGTTCTTCTTCACTTTCAGCCATAAGGGTGGTGTCATCTGCATATCTGAGGTTACTGATATTTCTCCCAGCAATTTTGATTCCAGCTTGTGCTTCCTCCAGCCCAGCATTTCTCATGATGTACTCTGCATATAAGTTAAATAAGCAGGGTGACAATATACAGCCTTGATGTACTCCTTTTCCTATTTGGAACCAGTCTGTTGTTCAATGTCCATTTCTAACTGTTGTTTCCTGACTTGCATACAGGTTTCTCTAGAGGCAGGTACTAGTTTGTTTTATTTTCAGATTCCAGTATAAGTGTTAACATACAGTATTTGTCTTTTGTGTTTGACTTATTTTACTAAGCATAATACCTTCCAGGCTGTTGCAAATGGAAAATTTTATTCTTTTTATGGCTGATTAATATTCTGTGTCTTCTTTATCAGTTTATCTGCTGATAGACATTTAAGTTGCTTCTATATCTTAGCTATTTTAAATATTGCTACCATGAACATTGGGGTGCATATATCTTTTTAAATTAGTGATTTCATCTTCCTCAGGTACATGCCCAGCAGTGGAATTGCTGGATCATAAGTTAGTTCTACTTTTAATTTTTTGAGGAATTTCCATACTGTTTTCCACAGTGACTGCACCTATTTACATTTGCATAAACACTATACAAGGGTTCCTTTTCCTTAACATCATCACCAATATCTGTTATTTGGGGTCTTTCTGATAACCATTCTGAGTATGTGAGATGATACTTCATTACAGTTTTGATTTGTATTACTCTGATAATTAGCAGTGTTGAGCATATTTTCATGTGCCTATGTGTCTGTACCTTTCATTTGGAACAACGTCTTTCAGATTTTGTGCTGATTTTCCAGTAAGGTTGCTTTATTTTGCTTTTGTTTTCTGAATTCAGAATTTTATTAGCTGTTTATGTGTTTTAGATATTAACCCTTTATTGGTCATATCATTTGTAATATTTTCTCCAACTCAGTAATTTGTCTTTTCATTTTATTGAAGGTTTCCTTCCTTTGCTGCACAACAGCTTTTAAATTTGATTAGGTCCCTCCCATTTGTTCAGTTTTGGTTTTGTTTCTTTGCTTTATGGGACAGATCCAAAAATACATTGCCATATGTCAGAAAAATGTTCTGGATATGTTTTTTCTAGAAGTGCTATGATCTCAGGTTTATACTAAATCTTTAATATATTTTAGTTCATTTTTGTATATGATAGGAGAAAACCTTCTACTTTCATTCCTTTAAGTGAAGCCATCCAGTTTTCCAGCACCACTTGTTGAAGAGATTGTCTTTTCTCCATTATATGTTTTTGCCTACTTTGTCATAGACTAATTGACCATAAGTGCCTGGGTTTATTTATGGGCTTTGTATTTTTTCCTATTAACCTATGTATCTATTTGTTTTTTTGCCAGTTTAATGCTGTTTTCATTACTGTGGCTTTGCAATATAGTCTGAAGCCTAAGAGCATGATACTTCCAGCTCTGTTATTTTTTCTCAAGATTGTTTTGGCTATTCAAGGTCTTCTGTGTTTCTATAAAAATATTAAAATTATTTTTTCTAGTTCTGTGAAAAATGACATTGGTGTTTTGATAGTAATTATATTAAATCTTGACATTGCTTTGGGTAGTATGGGCATTTTAACAATATTAATTTTTCCAGTTTATAAATACCATATATCTTTCTATCTGTTTGTGTCATCAACAGTCCCTTTCATCAGTCTAATAGTTTTCTGAGTACAAGTCTTCTACCACTTTAGGTAGGTTTATTCCTAGGTATTTTATTTTTCTTTAGGTGGCTGTAAATTGAATTATTTACTCAATTTCTCTGATTGTCCATTCTTAGTGTATAGAAATGCAACAGATTTATATATATATATATATATATATATATATATATGTATGTATTATATATAAATTTTATATTTGCAACTTTATCAACTTTATTCAATAGCTCCAATAGTTTTTTGATGAAGTCTAGAATTTTCTATGTTTAGTATCATGTCATCTGCAGACAATGGCAATTTTAATTTTTCCTTTCAATTTGGAGTCCTTTTATTTTGTTTTTATTTTCTGATAGTTGTGGATAGAACTTCTAATACTATGCTGAATGAAAGTGGCAAAAGCAAACATCCTTGTCTTGTTTCTGATCTTAGAGGAAATGCTTTCAGATTTTCACTGTTTAGGATGAAGTTAGATGTGGGCTTGTCATATATGACCTTTATTATGCCAAAACATGTTCCCCCTATACCAACTTTTTGGAGAGTTTTATATTAATGTTGCATTTTGTCAAAAGATTTTGTTTTCTTCCTGAATCTATTGAGATGTTTTTCATTCTTCAATTTGTTAATGTGGTTTATCACACTGATTTGTGGATACTGAGAAATCCTTACAACTCTGGGATAAATCCCACTTGCTCATGGTGTACAATCCTTTTAAATGTATTGCTGAATTTGGTTTGCTAGTATTTTTTTTTTTTAGGATTTTTGCATCTGTGTTCATAAATGATATTAGGCTGAATTTTTATTTATTTGTAGTATTTATCTAGTTTTAGTACAAGGATAACACTGGTCTTGTAGAATGAATTTGTAATTATCCCTTCCACTTCAGTATTTTTGGAATAGATTGAAAAGGGATAGGTGTCAACTTGTCTAAATATTTTTTAGAATTTGTCTGTGAAGACATCTGGCCCTAGACCTTTTTTGTTGGGAGGTAATGTTGTGTCTTCTTTAACTACTGATTCATTGTTATTACTGATAATTTGTCTGTTCATGTTATCTATTTCTTCCTGGTTCAGTTGTGAGAGATTGTACACTTGCAGCAATTTGTCAGTTTCTTTTAGGTTTTCCATTTGTTGGTGTATGGTTGCTCTTTGTAGCCTCTTAAGATTACTTGTATTTCTATGGTATCAATTGTAACTGTCCTTTTCTTTCTTAGTCCTCATTTAGACCCTCTTTTTTTTCTTGATGAGTCTAGCTAAAGCTTCATCCACTTTGTTTCTCTCTTCAAATAACCAGTTTTTTGATCTGCATTTCATGTATTTCTGCTCTGATCTTTGTGATTTCTTTCCTTCTACTAATTTGGGATTATGTTTGTTCTTCTTTGTCTGGTTCCTTTAGGTGTAAGTTTATATTGTTTATTTAAGATTTTTCTTATTTCCAATGGTAAGGTTGTATTGCTATAAATGTTCTTCTTAGAACTACTTTTACAGTATCCAATAAAGTTTGGATAATTGTTTTTCCACTTTTATATATCTATAGGATTTTTTTTTTATTTCTTTGATTTCCTCAGTAAGCCAGTGGTCATTTAGTGGCATCCATTTTTTTTTATCCATCTAATCTGATATGTCGTTTAAGGCCAATATTTCCTTATTGATTTTTTGTCTGGATAATCTGTGCATTAATGTAAGCGTAATGCTAAAGTCCCCTACTATTGTTGTATAGTTCTTCCCTTTATATCTGTTAATACTTGCTTTATTAGGTGCTCCTGTGTTGGAGTTATATATATATGTATATATACAATTGTTATATCTTCTTAGGTCAATTCTAGAACCATTATGTAATGTCCTTCTTTTTCTCTTATAACAATTTTTTGTTCTAAAGTCTCTTTAATCTGATACAAGCATTGATACTCAAGTTTCCTTCTGATTTCAATTTGCATTGAATCCCTTTTTCCATCCCCTGACTTTAAGTCTGTGTGTGTGTTCATGTATTTATTTTTAATTTATTTTATTCTTGATTGTGCTGGGTCTTCGTTGCTGCATGTGGACATTCTCTAGTTATAGAGAGAAGGGCCTACTCTCTAGTTGTGGTGTGCAGGCTGCTCATTCTGGTGGCTTTTCTTGTTATGGAGCACAGGCTCTAGGCACATAGGTTTCAGTAGTTGCAGTACACAGACACAGTAGTTGTGGCTTTCTGCTTTAGGATGCATGGGCTTCAATAGTTGTGGCACATGGGTGAAGTAGTTGTGACTCACAGGCTCGGTAGTTGTGGCTCGTGGGCTCTACAACATGGGATCAGTAGTTGTGGCACACCAACTTAGTTGCTCTGCAGCATGTGGAATATTTCCGGGCCAGGGATCACACTCGTGTCCCCTGCATTGCCAAGTAGAATTGAATCTAATTTCTAACTGATATAAAATAACCTTCTAAGAAAACTCAGAAATTTTAAGGTTGAATCACAGCTCACACCACTTGAAGTTCAATCCTCCTAGGCACATAAGGGATTCCTTGGTGGCTCAGTCAGTAAAGAATCCACTTGCAGTGTAGGAGATCACCTGCAATGCAGGAGACCTGGCTTTGACCCCTGGGTCAGGAAGATCACTTGGAGAAGAAAATGGCAACCCACTCCAGTATTCTTGCCTGGGAAATCCCATTGGCAGAGGAGTCTGGTGGGCTACAATCCATGGGGTCATGAGAGATGGACACAACCAAGTGATTAAAACATCACTAAACACATAAAGCTAGAGAAAAAAAAAGAAAAGAAAAAAGAAACCAAGGAAAATGCAATCCTATTATTAAACTGAAAAATCAAAAGTAAATTTGTATAAATTAATAATTTGAAAAACAGTGTAGGTAAGGAAGATTATGGTGAAACCAATCCTTACTATCTTAAAAGAAGTTTTAAATTTATATTTATTATTAAAATTAAGTAACTTTTATTGAAAAATTTATTTTAAATAGAGAAAAAGACAGTTATTTGCAGTGTATCATAAATTGTTTCCAAGAATATAAAGTTGAAAAAAAGACAAGATACCTTGCAGTTAGTTTTAATTTACATATCATTTTCATTTGTCTATCCAGTAAAAGTACAGAGACTCTTGTGTAGGAAAAACACTGGCTCCCAACTATTAATCATTCAGAGTGGAAATACAGAAAAGCAATGCCATACCTAATTAAATTAGCTAAATGTTGCTATCTAGATTTATTTAGCTGTCGTAATTTAATCAAAGCTAAATGACATCATCACTTAATTAAAATTGAAGCTAATTAATTGTTCCAGTTGTTGTTTCTGTGAAAGATGAGATTTCTTAACAAAACCACTTTGATGAAGTGAAGAGATCTTTTGTAAGGTTGCCTTAGGACCATTGCTATGAATTGAAGTCATTCACACTATAATATGTTCTTACTTTGAATTAGTATATAGCACTGAAGAGAGAATATTTACTTTCAGTATTGGGCCCGCTGACTGTATTTTTTAATACATGAAATGTAGTTATTCCTTAGAACAATCTTTTGAGGAAATACAATAGAAACTAAAGCAATGACAAGTGTTGGATTTTAAACTTTTATTCACCCCTTCCCTGTTCATTGTCTGACCCAAATTGATCTGATTTCCATTTCTAGTATAATGCTTCTAGATTTTTCAGTTTTAATTTTACACAATATTTTAGCATTAGTTGACTTGATGGATCCTTCTCTCTAACTTACTTGATTTCTGTTGTATTCCTCTCTCCTGGTTTTTCTTATTCTAAATTTGCTTTGGTTAGACAGTGTTCATCTTAATCCTCTGAAAGTGTGATTTTTTTTTTTCAGTTTTACTTTTTTTTATGAATATATATATATATTTTTCTCTTTTATTTATTTATTTTTTCTTTACATTATCATGTTGGTTTTGCCATACATTGACATGAATCCACCATGGGTATAAATGTGTTCCCCTTCCAGAACCCCCTCCCACCTCCCTCCTGATTCCATCCCTCTGGGTAATCCTCGTGCACCAGCCCTGAGCACCCTGTATCATGCATCAAACCTGGGCTGGCGATTCATTTCACATACGATAATTTACATGTTTCAATACCGTTCCCCCATATCATCCACTCTTGTCCTCTCCCATAGAGTCCAAAAGACTGTGCTATACATCTGCATCTCTTTTTCTGTCTCGCATACAGGGTTATTGTTACCATCTTTCTTAATTCAGTATATATGCATTAGTATACTATATTGTTTTTCCTTCTGGCTTACCTCACTCTGTATAATAGGCTCCAGTTTAGTCCACCTCAGTAAAACTGATTCAAATGTGTTCTTTCATTGATGGTCCAGAGAGGTGGATCAGTGTTCAGGTGCATTCTTGACATCTGTGGCAGTTTGAACAAAGCAATGATGATAGTCACTAGCATGTCTAGGAATCTACATGCACTTTATCTAGAAGAGGCCTAGATTTAGAAAAAACAAAGTGAAAGTGATAGTTTTGTTTTCTAGTCTTTCTTCTCCATCTCAATAAATTGAAAGAACTACTACTGTTTGGCGGCTCAGGGCTAAAGAGCTTAACTGCTAGTGCAGAAGGTAACTCTTCTGGGTCCAGAAGATCTCCTGGAAGAGGAAATGGTAACCCACTCCAGTATTCTTGCCTGGAGAATCCCATGGACAGAGTAGCCTGGCAGACTACCGTCCATAGGGTCGCAAAGAGTCAGATACAACTAAACGATTGAATACACTACGACCAGAGAAGGAAACACATTTATTATTCTGTGTTTCCTTACTGCATTTCATTATTACTCTGTTGTTATTTTGCAGTCATATCTAGTATGCCCTTCCACATCACCACGGTGACAAGGCAACCAAGACAGATACGCAAGACAGAATTGCCTCAGTCTCCATTGTACATGAGCACTCTAGTCCTGTGTACCTTAGCTCACCAAAGTGTCAGTGTCCAGCTTGGATGAGAAAAATAGGGAGCTTGACTCATGAACCCTAAAGGCATGGTAGGGCTATCTTTTGATAATCACTCTTCCCCTGACTAAAATCAGGAGTGGTGAAAATTACTTTTGGCTACATGTCAGCCTATCCAAGTGAGATAAGTTTTTTTTTTTCCTTTTTTAAGAAAAATATTCAAACATAAAATACAAACTTTCTCAAGGTAGAAAATGGTTTAGGATGTAGAAATCTTCTTTTTCCCTTATGAATATCTATTCAAGCTGCTAAGTGTATTCATGGCCTAAGGGGAAGCAAGAAATATGTTAGGATCCTAAGAAGGCTTTTGCCCTTAATTTATATGCAGTCTCTCGGCTCTCATAATCCTTTAAGAAACTCAACAGCTCTTCTCTTTTGTTCAGGTTGTGACTGCCTGAGGGATAGAGAAGTTGAAACTAAAGCATATACCTAAAAGTACACCAGATGATGACAAAATTCATAAATTGGCCATGGGAAAACCAATCTCATCATTTTTCTGAAGCCAGGTGGCATTATGCTCTTGGAAAATTATACTACCTTTTAGAGCATTTCCTCATCTCTGAGTGAAAGAGGTGACTGGGTCATTTCAAACACACCTTCTATTATTTAATATTATTTGCTTTTTATTCCAGAATACATGGAAGATTTGTGTGCGCTCTAACATTGTCCATACTGGGCTAGTAGCTGGTAATAAAGAGACAAATACAATTCATCTAGTCCTTCCAAAGAGTCCACATTGTAATTGGAGAAGAAAAGTGAATGAATAAGGAAAGTCTCCCTAACAGTTATTTTCTAATTTTTATATTGGAGGATATTTGCTTTACTGTGTTGTGTTGGTTTCTGCTGTATGACAATGTGAATCAGCTATAAGTATACGTATATATCCTCTCCCTCCTGAGCCACCCCAACCTATCCCTCTAGGTCTCCACAGAGCACCAGACTAAGCTCCCTGTGCTGTAAAGCAACTTCCCACTTACTATCTATTTTACACATGGTAACATATATATTTAAATACTACTATCTCAATTTTCCCACCATCTTTTTCCCCTGCTGTGTCCATTAAGTCTGTTATGTACATTTCTGTCTCTATTTCTGCCCTACAAATAGGTTCCATCTGTACCATTTTTCTAGATTCCATAGAAAACTGTACTTTAAAAAGACACATGTACCCCAATATTCACTGCAACACTATTTACAATAACCAGGACATGGAAGCAACCTAGATGTCCGTTGACAGATTGATGGATAAAGAAGTCATGTTATATATGTACACAATGGAATTTTACTCAGCCATAAAAAGGAATTAATTTGAGTCAGTTTAGTTGGGGTGGACAAACCTACATCCTGTTACAGAGAGTGAAGTTAGCCAGAAAGAGAAAAAACAAATATCATATATGAATGCATACATATGGAATCTAAAAGTACTTTTAAACAGATTTCATATGACTTTTATATGGAAATACATTAGGTACAAAAAGTGGGAATACCAAGACAATTACAAAGAGTCCTTATCCTTAAGCAGGGTATTATCCAATGGAGGCTACGACATGTAAACAGATAAATTCAGTGTGAAATGACATTTTCTAAGATACAGGTATATAAAATTTGCAGTAACATACATGTGAGGGCGATATTGGTCAAACTAGAAGGTCAGGAAAGATGTATTCTGAAGCATTGGCTTGAGGCAAGGCATAAATTTGTAATATCAGTTATTTATTAAGCAAAAATCCTCCAGACAACCAAAGACGACTACCAATACCCAAGATACTGGCTCAATCACTAAGCCACAGCTCAGTGAGCTAGAATACAAGAATCCAGGAGAGAGATGTGTGTCTTCTCAATAATCATCTAAATACACAACCTAATATCAGTATGCGCATATGCTTTTTTAACTTAGACACTGAATACTATAGTCTAGACACTGGATATAATGCACAAAAGTTGCATTGGTCCTTATTTAATCTCACAGTTATGGGGGAGACCAACAAAAACCAAGTAAGCAACTAATGTAAAATCGCTAGTCATGATTATTGTCATATAAAAATTAAATAAGATGTTTTGATAGAAAATACAGTCTGGCTATTTATTTTAACTTGGTGGCCAGCAAATTCCACCTGATTGGATTACCCTGGAGCCAAGACTTGAAGGAGAAGTGGGAATCTATAGCTGTACAAAAACTGGTGTCTGTGTGATAGTATATGTGAATGTGTTTAATGGGGGTAAAACAGAAGGGGAGGCAAAATGTGCTATTACTCAACCTGCTAGTCTACAGGAGACAGATCAAAGCATTTCATTAAGAAAGCTTTGTTAAAGGGAAAGCAAAACAAACAAACATCAGCTGAGCCTAGTAAAGTGTTTGACTTACATTCAAAGAACTTAACTGTTTGCTGTTCTTTGACATACTAGCCCATTGGGGAAGGGAATGGCAATCCACTTCAGTATTCTAGCCTGCATAATTCCATGGACATAGGAGCCTGGTGGGCTGTAGTCCATGGGTTGCAAGAGTTAGACATGACTGAGCAACTAACACTCAAGCAGCCCATTCCACTTGAATAAAGTACACCAGATCTAGAAAATAAAATATGAAAAAGCCCTTGAAAAAATTTTCATGCTCCTTGAATGGACAATGAATCACTGTATCTGCTGGGACAATAATTGCTGAAATTATGAAGGGATGAGATTTCTCAAGACTTAGTTGGATAGATCAAAAAGTCTGGAATTGTTATTATATATAACCAAAAAGGCACAAATTACTTTAAGAGGGAAAGTATGTATTTCAGTTTATAGTTTTGGGGTATTAAATAAGTAACAAGGTTTGTTTATACAATCTTTTCTGTTCAAATTCCCTATCTCTTACAATAAGAGTTTCCTTTTACCTCCATATTCTAGGAGTGCACCCTTCACATGAGACATTTATCTTCTACTTTCATGGGACAGAAAGGAGGATCAGAACATCCTTTTTACACTCACCATTCTTAAGTAAATTCAACTCAAAATAATCAGTATGGCTATTAAGGCACATTTTGGGGTGGCTTACCCTGGACCCCAACACATTTATGGTTTTATTCCTGTTTTATTAAAGCATTAATCTGAATACTTTTATATTTATGTGTTATATCTTTAGGCATTATTTTAATTTTAAACAGCTTTTTCATTAACAATGAAGAAATGTTAGAGGAATGTTAGAGGAACTCAAAGCTTAAAGAATAAATTCAAAGGATTTTGGGATAATAGACACTAAAATTTTTCTTTTAAGTGAACTATCAAATCTTTACTTAAGGTTGGCCCTCCATAATGCTACATGTAGATAAGTACATGCTAAAGGCTCAAGCTAATAAACAAACAGTTGAATTGTCTTATGACAAAAGAGCTTAAATACATTTTAATAAATTAGAGTACATTTAGAAATAATATTTTCTTTCTTTCATTAGCAAGCATATTGCACATTAATGAGAAGTTGAATTACCTAAAAATACGTCTCAGATTTTATAGAAACTGAATACCAGATGAAAATTCTACTATTGCTGAAGTGACTACTAAAGAAATTAATAACAAAAAAACCTCTTAATTGCCACTATGCTTCAACTACTCTAACAAAAACAGGAACAATTTTATAAATAAATGTATATTTATAAAATATATTTAAATTATATATATTTTTTAAATTGATTATTAAATCATTTATATATTATATGTAATTGTAGAAATGGTTTTTATTATTAATATGTTATTAATAGCAAAAGTCTAGTGATGATAAAGAATATGAACACAAAATACAATTATAATTGACATGGCACTGTCAGTACCCCTAGCTACTGAGGATTTACTATTTTAACCTCCTAATATGTGTCCTCTTCTTCAGGTATAGCATCTTTATGTTAACAGGATCTTCTAGTGAAGTTGTGAATTACTCGTTCCAGAAAATATCAGTGATCATATTTATCATCTGGAAAAGACAAACTGTATTAAGAATAAGGTTAATAAGCAGAAACAGAGATGGAAAAGAAATGGCAGATTCTGTTTGATCCCCTACTTTCTGTTATTAGGTTTTTTTGTTTTTGACACAACTATATTCCTGTATTTAAGAGACTTGGCTATCTACCTCTTTAGCCATTAAGCATATCTTGAGGTGACTTATGCTTGCCAGCTGGAGGGTAAAGATGTGTATTCAGTTAAGCTTGAGTTAAACACACACACAAAATTAAAAAGCAAACCTTTTGTATCTCCTCTTGTGCAGCTGTAATTAATTCCTGCAACTAGTATAGGTCTTGACTATTTTCCATTCAGGTTTATTCATGTCATTGGTTAATTTCATTGCTATAGATAACTAAAAATTAGCTAATCTTTATAAACTTGTGCCAGAAAAAGTTATGTAGAAAATATGATGTAAATGCATATCACATAATAATAGTCACATATAAGGAGTACATTTTGTATTAGGGTAAGATAGAAAAGAAACCTAGTATTTATAACCCATATATAAAAGGTCAAACAGACTTCAGCAATATGTGAACTGTGAACTTCCAAATATTCAAACTGGTTTTAGAAAGGCAGAGGAACCAGAGATCAAATTGTAAACATCCGCTGGATCATTGAAAAAGCAAAAGAGTTCCAGAAAAATATCTATTTCTGCTTTATTGATTATGCCAAAACCTTTCACTCTGTGGATCACAAAAAAACTGTGGAAAATTCTGAAAGAGATGGGAATACCAGACCACCTGACCTGCCTCTTGAGAAAACTGTATGCAGGTTCAGGAAGCAACAGTTAGAACTAGACATGAAACAACTGACTGGTTCCAAATAGGAAAAGGAGTACGTCAAGGCTATATACTGTCACCCTGCTTATTTAACTTGTATGCAGATTACATCATGAGAAATGCTGGGCTGGAAGAAGTGCAAGCTGGAAACAAGATTACCAGGAGAAATATCAATAACCTCAGATATGCAGATGACACCACACTTATGACAGAAGTGAAGAAGAACTAAAGAACCTCTTGATGAAAGTGAAAGAAGAGAGTGAAAACGTTGGCTTAAAGCTCAATATTCAGAAAACTAAGATCATGGCATCTGGTCCCATCACTTCATGGCAAACAGATGGAGAAACAGTGGAAACAGTGTCGGACTTTATTTTGGGGGGGCTCCCAAATCACTGGAGATTGTGACTGCAGCCATGAAATTAAAAGACGCTTAATCCTTGGAAGGAAAGTTATGACCAACCTAGACAGCATATTAAAAAGCAGAGACATTACTTTGCCAACAAAGTTCTGCCTAGTCAAGGCTATGGTTTTACCAGTAGTCATGTATGGATGTGAGAGTTGGACTATAAAGAAAGCTGAGCACTGAAGAATTGATGCTTTTGAACTGTGGTGTTGAAGAAGACTCTTGAGAGTCCCATGGACTGCAAGGAGATCCAACCAGTCCATCCTTAAGATCAGTCCTGGGTGTTAATTGGAAGGACTGATGTTGAAGCTGAAACTCCAATACTTTGGCCACCTGATACAAAGAGCTGACTCATTGGAAAAGACCCTGATTCTGGGAAAGATTGAGGACAGGAGGAGAAGGAGAACAGAGGATGAAATGGTTGGATGGCACCACCGACTCAATGGACATGAGTTTGGGTGGACTCAGGGAGATGGTGATGGACAGGAAGGCCTGGTGTGCTGTGGTTCATGGGGTTGTCCAGAGTTGGACACGACTGAGCAACTGAACTGAACTGAACTGAAAATAGAAAAGAAACCTTCCAGTGTTTGTAGCCCATATGTAAATGTTCAAACAAAGAAATTGAAAAATAATATCTGGAGGAGTATAATCTGCCACATTTGTTCCCAGAGGTAATTTCATTATCCTCTAATTTTTTATAGAAGAGTTTGTGTGAGTTCTCAGAGATATGATAACAGGAGGAAGCCAGGGCAGAATTTACTTTTGCTTTTTCTGTAAAATTTCTTTCTGAGGATTTTTCAGATAATGCATGTCAAGGGAGAGATAATCTCTCAAGGAGTATGTCAATTGAATAATTTTAAATAAATATCAAGAGTTAAATAAACAAATAAATGAATAAAATGCCCATATTGTCATCGAAGCTCTCAAGATAAAATATTACAAATTGCTTAGTTTTCCAGGCCACTTGCAAGGTTTGGAAGAAAGGAACAAAGGATTGGAATGAAAACAAACTGATACCCAGCACGTTCTGAAAATATTTGTCAAAGCATGTAATGCCACTGGACAGTGTATTTATTGAATAAAGAAAGACACAGAAATACAAAGGATCATAAGAGACTATTATCAGGAACTATATGCAAATAAACTGGACAATTTGGAAGAAATGGACAAATTCTTAGAAAAGTACAACTTTCCAAAACTAAACCAGGAAGAGGTAGATAATCTTAACAGACCCATCACAAGCGCGGAAATTGAAACTGTAATCAGAAATCTTCCAACAAACAAAAGCCCAGGAGGAGATGGCTTTACAGCTGAATTCTACCAAAAATTCAGAGAAGAGCTAACACCTATTCTATTCAAACTCTTCCAGAAAATTGCAAGGGAGGTAAACTTCCAAACTCATTCTATGAGGTCACTATCACCCTAATACCAAAACCCGACAGAGATGCCACAGAAAAAGAAATCTACAGGCCGATATCACTGATGAACATAGATGCAAAAATCCTTAACAAAATTCTAGCAAATAGAATCCAACAACACATTAAAAACATCATACATCATGATCAAGTAGGCTTTATCCCAGGGATGTAAGGATTCTTCAATATCCGCAAATCAATCAATGTAATACACCACATCAACAAATTGAAAAATAAAAATCACATGATTATCTCAATAGATGCAGAGAAAGCCTTTGACAAAATTCAACATCCATTTATGATAAAAACCCTCCAAAAAGCA
>ML663563.1:3021635-3139800 GCA_007570785.1 Antilocapra americana | reverse complement strand
AAGACAATCTCTTTTAAAAGTGGTGCTGGAAAAACTGGACAACCACTTGTAAAAGAATGAAACTAGAACACTTTCTACCACCATATACAAAAATAAACTCAAAATGTATCAAAGATCTAAACATAAGACCAGAAACTATAAAACTCCTAGAGGAAAACAGGCAAAACACTCTCCGACATAAACCAAAGCAGGATCCTCTGTGACCCACCTCCCAGAATATTGGAAATAAAAGCACAAATAAACAAATGGGACCTAATTAAAATGAAAAGCTTCTGCACAACAAGGAAACTAAAACAAGGTGAAAAGACAGCCTTCAGAATGGGAGAAAATAATAGCAAACGAAGTAACGGACAAATAATTAATCTCAAAAATATACAAGCAACTCCTGCAGCTCCATTCCAGAAAAATAAATGACCCAGTCAAAAAGTGGGCCAAAGAACTAAGCAGACATTTTTCCAAAGAAGACATGCAAATGGCTAATAAACACATGAAAAGATGCTCAACATCACTCATTATCAGAGAAATGCAAATCAAAACCACAATGAGGTCCCACTTTACACCAGTCAGAATGGCTGCCATCCAAAAGTCTACAAGCAATAAATGCTGGAGAGGATGTGGAGAAAAGGGAACCCTCTTACATTGTTGGTGGGAATGCAAACTAATACAGCCACTATGGAAAACAGTGTGGAGATTCCTTACAAAACTGGAAATAGAACTGCCATATGACCCAGCAATCCCACTGCTGGGCATACACACCAAGGAAACCAGAATTGAAAGTGACACGTGTGTTCATCGCCACATTGTTTACAATAGCTAGGACATGGAAGCAACCTAAACGTCCATCAGGTGACGAACGGATAAGAAAGCTGTGGTACATATATACAATGGAATATTACTCAGCCATTAAAAAGAATTCATTTGAATCAGTTCTACTCAGGTGGACGAGACTGGAGCTTATTATCAGAGTGAAGTAAGCCAGAAGGAAAAACAACAATACAATATACTAGTGCGTATATATGGAATTTAGAAAGATGGTAATGAGAACCCTGTATGCGAGACAGCAAAAGAGACACCGATGTATAGAACAGTCTTTTGGACTCTATGGGAGAGAGTATACTCTTCCCAGTATACTTGCCTGGGAAGTCCCATGGACAGAGGACCCTGGCAATCTACAGTCCATGGGATCACAAAGACTTGGACACAACTTAAAAAACAAATTGATAGTTTTTTAATATATATATATATACATATATATATATACTTTAATTAGCATTACATTTGGCTTCAATCTGAAATTAAGTTATGGCTATAAATCCAGTATTCAATATCAACTTCTCCGTTTACACCACATTTTGAAGCAGATTCCTTAACTTCCACTCTGGATAGCCAGTTCCAAATAACTATTAGTCTACTCTAGTTAATGATTTATTTTCCTGTTTCCAACTATAATTACATTTCTATTCTGAACACTAACTCAGTTGATGACAGTTAATTTCCCGTGTAATGATAAATTCTTAGTCCTGAGATACTAGATTTTATCTCTATTCACCAGTTTTACATTATGTCCCTTCTTTAAAGCAAGATGTTGATGCTTACTGGAAGAGAAATTGATACTGACAGAGATCTAAGACTCTAAAATTTTGTCTTCCTCTCTGAACTCTCCCTCCAATAGGAGAGTGAATCTAAATTTTTCTTACACAAGAATATAATTTCTTGCAGTAGAGAACTCTTATATTACCTTGAGAATGCTGCGTGCTGAATTGCTTCAGTCATGTCCATCTCTTTGCAATCCCATGGACTATAATCTGCAGGGCTCCTCTGTCCATGAGGGAATTCTTCAGGCAAGAATACTGGAGAGGGTTGTCATGACCTTCACCAGGGGATCTTCCCCACACAGGGATCAAACCTGTGTATCCTATTTCCCCTGCATCATAGGCAGATTCTTTTCTGACTGAGCCATGGGGAAAGTCCATCTTGGGGATAATCCTTGTAAATAATTAGGTATTCTTATCTAGAATATTTAATAATATTTAAGGAAGCATCAATGAACAGAATTAACTGGATAATTATTGGCTGTTTATTTAATCAATACTTTTACCCAACCTGTAAGTAAGTGACTCTGATGAAATGACTGATTAGGATCAGGTTAATGTCAGGTTAATACAATGAAAATGGTAAAATCACTTGTATAAACAGGTCTGTTCTCAATGCTGAACATTAGGTGTTCATTCATACTCTATTTTATACTGCTACAGAATATGTATTTCTAAGTTATTGCTATGTTGAGTCAATTATGTATTTACGAGTGTATCTATAATTTTACACTATTAAAAAATTAAGTTTTATAAAGTCTTTGTTCCTTAGATGCAACAATCTTTATTATGATTAAAAGTCTTCAAGTTCTTTGGAGATTAAGATTCTAATTTATTTATATCTATATCAGTATATCTTGTATGACATATAGTTGATAATCCATAAATTCATGTTTTTCCAAGTTTTATTGTGCTGTAATACAAATGTATTTCTTATAGGTAATGATTTTTCAGTGTGAGAAACATGGTATAGAAATACTTATTGAGCTTACTCTTTGGATGAACAAATTCCTTTGCCTTTCTATCCTTTATCTAGCATAAATTTGAAAATGTGTAAAATTTAATTGAGACTGAGATGAAAAAGCTTAATCTCTAAGGTTTCTAAATATTAAGTTTCCTAAATTCTATATTATTGTCTAGTTAAAGTAATTAAACTTTAATATTTACAAAATGCAATTTGGTAAGGAAAAAAAAGAGATTCAACCCTTTTATGATCTAGGAATGATATGCTGTTTTTACTGTTTTTAATATGAAACAAATTTTCTAGTTGATTATTGAACATGGTAAAATTATATAGAATATAGTGTTTATTAGGAAAATATAAAATATGTCCAATTTTGGTATTGGGGTAATACTTACATCATGAGGTAAGCTGTGAAATGTTTCTTCTTCTGTCAGGAGAATTTGTAAAGGTTTAGTGTAAGTTATCTTTATGTTTGATAGAATTCACCAGTAAAGCCATCTGCATTTGAGGGTATTTTTTCCCTGTAATTTATGTCTTTGCAGGAATTTTCCATTTACGCTCAGTTTTCTAAATTTTTGTCATTCAACTGCTCATAGCATTCCCTCATATTCTTCTTTTATTGCTGAAAGATCAGTAGCAGTGCTCCACCTTTTCCTTTCTTATTTTAATAATGAGGGTTTTTTTTTTGTTTGTTTGTTTTTCTTTTCCTCTTGGTCAGCCTACCTAAAATTTGTCCATTCACTCATATTTTCAAAGAGCTAATTTTGGGGGTTCTTTGGTTTTCTCTAATTAGTTTTTCCTTCTATTATATAATTCATTAATTTACGTTCAAGTACTCATTATTTCCATTTTCCTAGTTGCTTTGGATTTAGCTGCTCTTCTTTTTCAGTTTCTCAAGGTAGAAGTTAGGTTATTGGCATGATACTTTTCTTCAAAATTATTGTAGATATTTATACATTTCCCTCTAAATACTACTTTAGCTAAATTCCGTAAGTTTAGTTTATTGTATCTTTTCATCCATTTCATATCATTTTATAATATCCCTTGGGATTTCTTCTTGATCAGTCAGTTATTTAAATGTATATTGCTAAATTTCCACATATTTGAAGCTTCCTAAAGTTCCTTTTGTAATTAATTTATAATTTTACTGCATTGTTTTTAGAAAACATAATGTGCATAATTTTGTTCCTTTTAAATTTGTTGAATCTTGCTTTATGTCCTAACACATCATCTATCCTGGAGAATATTCTATGTATACTTTTAAGTTTGAGGTATATTATTTCATAGGTACCTGTTAGTCTAGTTGGTTTATTGTTATTCGGTCACTAAATCATGCCCAACTTTATGGGCGTTTTTAGTATAAGGTTGAAGTACAAAGTTGTAGAACTGCTGTACCTTTTATTCTCTAGAAATATTCTTTAGACAAATCTCTCTTTGAATTTTACTGATTTCTTGTACCCAAGGAATATGTTTCATTCCTTTATGCATCTCTATCACAGTAAACATATTTCTTAAGTTTAAGGAAATTATTTTATTTTTATAATTCCCAGTTGCTGTTGTATAGTAGTAAGATCAAGGACCAAGATATATACATTAAAATGCAACTAAATTTGTTAATGATAGAGTGGCTGTTTGCTATTAGTTTGACCATTTATGATAAATGGTTCTGAAGGCCCATTTCCAAGCCCCCTTTAACCTTCATGCGTATAGCACCAAGTATTCTCTCATTTAATAAATTGTGTTAGATAATTGAAAATATATCTGTATTAATTTTCTGTTTAACATAATACAATTTACATAGTTCATGTATTTTCAATATTATTTCTAAATTAAATAACAGACATACAAAAAGCATTTTCTGATAATTTAGTTGAAGCTATAACATTTAGAAGTATACATTTATTCTTTCTGTTCATCACAATATGAAACTTTAGGACCTAGTTTTTAAAATTAAAATATTTAAGAAACTATAAAATTAAACAAACTACTAGAGACAGCAGAAAGTAAAAGAGCAAAGATAAACATTGTAGTAAAATAGTTTGGCAAGTCCCTGTAAAATTAATGCATGCACTGAACTTTCCAAATTACAAGTCATGGTCTTAGGATAAAACATCTGCAATAGCTGACTTATTAAATGGCATTAGTTCAGGGCTTTATGGATATTTATATATTCTGGGAAAAATTGGAATCAAAAGTCAGTTATCAAAATATACCACAGACATACCTCCTTTTGTAAAGTGAAAAGCTGTTATCTAAAACAGAATTCACCTCTTTCTTCATTCTGCATATAAACAAAAGAAATTGACTCTGTAAAAAGGCATTTGTTGATCATATTGGAAATAACTTATATCTGCATGAAAATGTCTTTCCTAAAATAACAAAATCTTAGCAAATTAGTTTACTATGGACAGTAAATAAGAATATGTAAGCTTTCACAATATTTCTGAATGAATAGAGTTTTTAAAGCTTAAGTGTCTACTTTATATGTCTCATTTGTTTCATTTTTCTCTGTTTACTTTTATTGACAATTTAAAGATATATTTATATTTCCATTAGTCTTCTAAATTTTACTAAAATAACACCTTGCTTTAGAATGGTCTTTAATTACTTCTCATATCATTGTGTCATGAGGTCCTCATCTAATTTGTCATGAACATGCTTATGTCAAGGTAAGATACACTTTTCTATGTCTGAAAGAAAATCTCATTGCTTCAGTTATTTTCTGGTAATGCAAGATTTAAAGATAATAAATATTTAAAGTTCTTCTACAGTGTGCTAATAATAATAAGTAAAAGGCCTGAACATCATACTGGTACTGCTTTTGTTTCATTCCTTTGGAGAGGATATAGAAATAGAAAGATTATCAAGAGCAATTCTTTAAAATTATAATCATTCTAATAAGATTTTGACAAATGCCCTACTATTTCTTTCTCAATGCCTTCATCTATTTCAGTTTGTATAATAATCCTTTTCTAAATGCTTTACCCTAAGCAGTATAACTAACAATGGATCACAAAGATTGTGAATTTAATAGCCATAAATTGCTATATACTCATACTCCTTAAGATAAGTTTAGATAAAAAAAGAATCTGCAGTAAAAAAAATCATGTATTTTGATAGATATTTAATTATAGCATACAGGCAACCCTTTAATAAGGAAACCATGCTATCCAATGGCATATTTCTTGAAGCATCACCTGGGTAGAGACCACAGGGTTGGCATATTGACTTGACTGAGTGTATGATAATGTGTGTTTTCTAACATCCCTAAAATCTCATGGTAGAAATAAACTTGAGCTTCTTATTTTGATTCTAGGAGATGTACTAGAGTAAAGCATGCAGTGGGAGAAATAAAAAATACATGCGGAAGAAGTGTAAGTCACTTCTTGAGTTCATACATGCTACTGATGCTGTAGTTTATTGACCTGAACATAAACATTGGTAAACCACCCTGGAGGTAAAATAAGGAAGGGACTATAATGTTGCTAATGACTTATCTAAATTACTCAGCTATGTTCAGGGCCCTGAATTATCCAGCTGAGTTATTCCACGTTTACCTTGAGTGCTCTTTTACAGCTGCTAACAATTCAGGGAGGAACACTATAGATTTAAAAAGAATTTTTATTCTGCATAGGAAGTCTCATAGTTCTCCACAAACAGGACAGAAAAAGAAACTACTGATATTAGTATGGGGTTGGCCAACGAGTTCATTTGTTTTCTTGCATGAGGTGGTTCTAGTAGCACTTAGTTGTCTTTAACTTCATTCAAAACAGTTTTTAGATTGTATTGTGACAGCTGTCATATCAATGTGCATTAAAAAAATCAAAATTGGTGAATTTTAGTGTAACTATTTTAATATTGAAGATGGAAGAAAACAGCAACATTTTTGGCAGAAGATGCTTTATTATTTAAAGAATGGTAAAAGAACAACTAAAACACATACACACACACACAAAATTGTGCAGTGAATGGAAAAGGTGCTGTGACTGATCGAACATGTCAAAAGTGGTTTGTGTAGTTTCATGCTGGAGATTTCTTGCTGGACAATGCTCTATGGTCAGGTAGACCAATTGAAGTTGATAGCAAGCAAATTGAAACATTAATTGAGAACAGTCAACATTATACCATGTGGGAGACAGAGGATATGCTCAAAATATCCAAATCAAGCTTTGAAAATCATTTACAACAGCTTGGTTATGTTAATTGCATTAATGTTTGTGTTCCACTTAAGCAAAAAAAAAAAAAAAAAAAAGAAACAAAAAACCTTTTGACTGTATTTCTGCATGTGATTCTCTACTTGTGTGTGTATGCTCAGTCACTCAGTCATGTCTGACTTTTTGCAGCCCCATGGATGATAGCCCACCAGGCTCCTCTGCCCATGGAATTTTCCAAGCAAGAGTACTGGAGTGGGGCCCCATTTTCTACACCAGGTAATCTCTGCGACCCCAAGGATTGAACCCAGTATTTCTTGCATCTCCTGCGTTGGCAGGCAAATTCTTTACCACTAATGCCACCTGGGAAGCCTGATTCTCTACTTAAAATTGATGAAAACCTTGTGTTTTTAAAACAACTTGTGATGTGCAGTGAAAAGTCAATACTGTACAATAATGTAGAATGGACGAAATTGTGGGGAAACTGACATGAACCACTACTAATCACACCAAAGACTAGTCTTCATCCAAAGAAGGTGATTCGATGTGTATGATGGGATTGGAAAGGGATCCCCTATTATGAGCTCCTTCTGGAAAACCAAACTATTAATTCCAACAAGTGTTTCTCCCAGTTAGACCAACTGAAAACAGCACTCGACCAAAAGCATCTGAAATTGTCAACAGGAAATATATAATCTTTCACCAGGATAGCACAAGACTGCATGTTTCTTTAATGACCAGGAAAAAACTGTTACAGCTTGGCTGGAGAGTTCTGATTCATCTGTTGTATTCACTAGACATTGTACCTTTGGATTTCCATTTATTTTGATCTTCAGAAAATTCTATTCATGGTGGTTTTATCACTAAGTCATGTCTGACTCTTGGAGCCCCATGGGCTGTAGCCTACCAGGCTCCTCTATCCATGGCATTTCTCAGGCAAGAATACTAGAGTGGATTGCCATTTTCTTCTTCAGGGAATCTCTCCCATCTAGGGATCCTCTGGACTTGCATCTCCTACATTGCAGGTAAATTCTTTACTGCTGTCAATTCTCTGGAAGACTGTAAAGGCACTTGAAACAATTATTTGCTAAAAATAGATGAAGTTTTGGGAATATGGAATTATGAAATTGCCTGAAAAATTGCAGAAGGTAGTGGGAAAAAAACAATATGTTGTTCAATAAAGTTCTTGGTGAAAGTGGAAGGTGTGTCTTTTATTTTTATTAAGAAATGGAAGAAATTTTTTGACCATCCCAGTACCTCTCACATTGCTGAGGAAATTTCAGACTGTAATAATATTCACTACTAACACATACTTTTGCAAAATTCCTATTTCCCAGGTCTCAGAGTACTAAATTTTATATATAACCAAAGTTTATTTCTCACTGCACACATAGCATAATGTGGGTTGCCTGCGGAGGTGGGAAAGTGTCTCTGTCCCATACAATCATTTGGAATACTTTTTTTTTAATTACTCTTTATTGAAGTGTAATTGAGTTACAGTGTTTGTTAGTTTCTTCTGTAAAGCAAAGCGAATCAGTTGTACATAAACATATATCCAGTCTTTCTTAGGTTCTGTTCCCATATAGGTCACTACAGAGTTTTGAGTAGAGTTTCCTTGTGCTGTGTAGTTCTTATTAGTTATCTATCTTGTATATAGTAGTGTGTAGGTGTAAACCTCCCAATTTATCCCTCCATTCCTTCCTGCTTCATAATCATAAGTTTTTCTTCTACGTCTGTGACTCTATCTCTATCCTGTAAGTAGGCTCATTTATACCACATTTTTTTTTCCACATATAACCAGTATTATATAAGCCCTTAAAATGTCCCTTGAATTATTGAGTGAAGTTAGGGCCAACCTCTATTCAATTTTCACTGGCTAAAATTAGGTCACTTTGCCTCACATATATGCAAGGACTCTGGGTTGTAATCTGGAAGTTTTTTGTTTGTTTATTTAATACACAAGTGCATTGATATTGGCAAATAATCTCTACTACAATAAATATCATTTAATTATTCATAGACACAAATTAGTTCACAAAGAGATTCCATCCCCAGCAGATACACCTCTGTATTTCCTTGTATCCCCCATGTAATTCACCACTGAAAATATTCTAAATGCAATTATAATTATCTACTATCCATTTTGACTAAAGCTCAGTATTTACACTCCTTTTAAAGCCTGTAAAATCAGTAGCAATTATGTCGCCTACTAACTAAAACATTTGGTGACATCTTTAATCCACCTCTAGTTCAAATACTTTAAGTAGTTACTTTGAAGAGTCAGTTGAACAACTAGCCTTGATAAGCAGATTTTTAATCAAAGAAATAGGCTTAATTAATTATGCACATAGACTGTGCCTTAAATGATTCTTATTAACTGGTGTGTTTCACCGCCTAGCACACAAGGCAGGTGTGACATAGCAGGTCTTTAACTGATGCTTTCTGAGATTACAGTTAGAGACAGACTTAATCCAATTAGCAAACCCATCCTCATGTGAAAAGTAAAAATTTGACAATTGCAAAGACTTCCATTAGTGATTTCCTATTGCTATGTTCTCTAATTATATTCCCCCACTACCACAAATGTATCACACAAGGCCAGCAAATAGACAATGAAATATATTTGAATATGAAAAAGATACCTCTGATAAAAATAATGTAATCTCATCAGGATCTATGATACAGTGTTAAAGGTAAGTAATCTCTTGAAAATGTTATTTTATTTAAAAAAATTTCCCCCAACTAGCTGCCTTTTTATTTAAGAAGCAACTCTGTTGTGGAGAAAAGAAGTTATAGGAAAAACAAATCAATGGAAAATAAAAATCTGAAACAGCCTGGAGTTTTCTGACTTCTACTTGAATGAATTTCACCATGCATGTAGGATACATATAGTGTAATGTATTCTTCTGGGTATTGTTTTTACTTTGGCTCAACCCCTTCATTCTTTCTGGAGTTATTTCTCCACTGATCTCCAGAAGCATACTGGGCACCTATCGACCTGGGAAGTTCATCTTTTTGTGTCCTATCTTTTTGCCTTTTAATACTGTTCATGGAGTTCTCAAGGCAAGAATACTGAAGTGGTCTGCCATTCCCTTCTCCAGTGGACCACATTCTGTCAGACCTCTCCACCATAACCCATCCCTCTTGGGTGGCCACACATGGCATGGCTTAGTTTCACTGAGTTAGACAAGGCTGTGGTTCGTGTGATCAGATTGGCTAGTTTTCTGTGATTATGGTTTCAGTGTGTCTGCCCTCTTGCAACACCTACCGTCTTACTTGGGTTTCACTTACCTTGGACGTGAGGTATCTCTTCATGGCTACTCCAGCAAAGCCAAGCCACTTCTTCTTACCTTGGATGAGGGGTATCTCCTCATGGCCTCCCCTCCTGACCCTAAACTTGGAGTAGATTCTCTTGGCCCTCCTGCACCTGCCCAGTTGTGAATGTAACTGGTGATAGAAGCAAGGTCCGATGTTGTAAAGAGCAACATTGCATAGAAACCTGAAATGTTAGGTCCATAAATCAAGGCAAATTGGAAGTGGTCAAACAGGAGATGGCAAGAGTGAACGTAGACATTCTAGGAATCAGTGAACTGAGATGGACTGGAAGGGGTGAATTTAACTCAGATGACCATTATATCTACTACTGTGGGCAGGAATCCCTTAGAAGCAATGGAGTAGCCATCATGGTCAACAAAAGAGTCCGAAATGCAGTACTTGGATGTAATATCAAAAATGATAGAATGATCTCTGTTCATTTCCAAGTCAAAAACCATTCAATATCATGGTAATCCAAGCCTATGCCCCAACCAGAAATGCTGACAAAGCTGAAGTTGAATGGTTCTATGAATACCTACATGACCTTTTAGAGCTAACACCCAAAAAAGATATCCTTTTCATTATAGGGGACTGGAATACAAAAGTAGGCAATCAGAAAACACTTGGAGTAAGAGGGAAATTTGGCCTTGGAGTACAGAATGAAACAGGGCAAAGACTAATAGAATTTTGCCAAGAGAACACACTGATGATAGCAAACACCCTCTTCCAATAACACAAGAGAAGACTCTATATATGGACATCACCAGATGGTCAACACCAAAATCAGATTGATTATATTCTTTGCAGACAAAGACAGAGAAGCTCTATACAGTCAGCAAATACAAAAGAGGGAGCTGACTGTGACTCAGATCATGAACTCCATATTGACAAATTGAGACTTAAAGAAAGTAGGGAAAACCACTAGACCATTCAGGTATGATCTAAATCAAATCCCTTATGATTATACAGTGGAAGTGAGAAATAGATATAAGGGACTAGATCTGATAGAGTGCCTGATGAACTATGGACAGAGGTTTGTGACATTGTACAGGAGACAGTGATTAAGACCATCACCATGGAAACAAAATACAAAAAAACAAAATGGCTGTCTGAGGAGGCCTTACAAATAGCTGTCAAAAGAAGAGTAATGAAAAGGAAGGAGAGATAAGAAAGCCTTCCTCAGCAATCAATGCAAAGAAATAGAGGAAAACAACAGAATGGGAAAGACTAGAGGTCTCTTCAAGAAGATTAGAGATACTAAGGGAATATTTCATGCAAAGATGGGCTCAATAAAGGACAGAAATGGTATGGGCCTAACTTGAAGTAGAAGATATTAAGAAAAGGTGGCAAGAATACACAGAAGAATTGTACAGAAAAGATCTTCATGACCCAGATAATCACGATGGTATGATCACTCACCAGAGCCAGACTTCCTGGAATGTGAAGTCAAGTGGGCCTTAGAAAGTATCACTACGAACACAGTTAGTGGAAGTGATGAAATTTCAGTTGAGCTCTTTAAAATCCTAAAAGATGCTGCTGTGAAAGTGCTGCACTCAATATGCCAGCAAATTTGGTAACCTCAGCAATGGCCACAGGACTGGAAAAGGTCAGTTTTCATTCCAATCCCAAAGAAAGGCAATGCCAAAGAATGCTCAGACTACTGTACAATTGCACTCATCTCACACGCTAGTAAAGTAATGCTCAAAATTCTCCAAGCCAGGCTTCACCAATACGTGAACCATGAACTTCCAGATGTTCAAGCTGGTTTTGGAAAAGGCAGAGCAACTAGAGATCAAATTGCCAACATCTGCTGGATCATGAAAAAAGCAAGAGAGTTCCAGAAAAACATCTATTTATGCTTTATTGACTATGCCAAAGCTTTTGACTGAGTGGATCACAATAAACTGTGGAAAATTCTGAAAGAGATGTGAATACTAGACATCTGACCTGTCTCTTGAGAAGCCTGTATGAATGTCAGGAAGCAACAGTTAGAACTGGACATGGAACAACAGACAGGTTCCAAATAGGATAAGGCTGTATATTGTCACCCTGCTTGTCTAACTGGTATGCAGAGTATATCATGAGAAACACTGGGCTGGAAGGACAAGCTGGAATTAAGATTGCCGGGAGAAATATTAATAACCTCAGATATGCAGATGATACCACCCTAATGCCAGAAAGTGAAGAGGAACTAAAAAGCCTCTTAATGATAGTGAAAGAGGAGAGTGAAAAAACTGGCTTAAAGCTCAACATTCAGAAAACTAAGATCATGGCATCTGGTCCCATCACTTCATGTGAAATAGATGAGGAAACAGTGGAAACAGTGTCAGACTTTGTTTGGGGGGGCTCCAAAATCACTGTAGATGGTGATTGCAAACATGAAATTAAAAGATGCTTACTCCTTGGAAGGAAAGTTATGACAGCATATTAAAGGAAAGTTATGACAGCATATTAAAAGGCAGAGACATTACTTTGCCAACAAATGTCCATCTCGTCAAGGCTATAGTTTTTCAAGTATGGATGTGAGAATTAGACTATAAAGAAAGCTGAGCACAGAAGAATTGATGCTTTTGAACTGTGGTGTTGGAGAAGATTGTTGAGAGTCCCTTGAACTGCAAGGAGATCGAACCAGTTCATCCTAAAGGAGATCAGTGCTGAGTGTTCATTGGAAGGACTGATTTTGAAGCTGAAACTCCAATACTTTGGCCACCTGATGCGAAGAGCTGACTCATTTGAAAAGACCATGATGCTGGGAATGATTGAAAACAGGAGGAGAAGGGGATGACAGAGGATGAGATAGTTGGATGGTATCATCGACTCAATGGAGATGAGTTTGAGTAAACTCCAGGAGTTGGTGATGGACAGGGAAGCCTGGCGTGCTGCAGTCCATGGTGTCACAGAGAATTGGACATGACTGAGCAACTGAACTGAACCGAACTGAAGTCCCCACCAGGGAAGGAAAGCTTCAGTGGAGAGTCTGTCTACACCCCCATCTAGAGCAGGGAACGACCCTTCTGGTGAAAAGAAGCCATTGCTGTGAATGCCACTTTTTTAATTCTTTTTCTCTCTTACCTATGTGAGCTAGCAGTTCCAAAACCACTTTTAAAATGTATTTTGGAAAACTGGGACAAGTTTGATCCCCAGAGATTAAAAAAGACATGCTTGATTTTCTTCTGTGGTACTGAATGGCCACAGTATCCTTTGGAAGATGGGGAACCCTGACCTGTTGAAGGATCTCAATTATTACTGTTTTACAGGTAGACAGGTTCTGTAGAAAACAAGAGAAATGGGTATAAGCACTATATGTGTTCCTCTTTATCTCTCTGTGAGACATGCGAGACTTATGTCCTAAGAGTGAAGATTTGGTTGTGACACCTTCAGCTGCCTCTTGTTCTCTTACTTTGCTCCGGTATCTGGGGCTCCCAACTGAACAGGCTGAGAATTAGGACACCCTTCCAGGGAGGGGTTGCCTCAGTCTTGATAGAAATTCAAACAGTACCAGTTGCAGTCAAGACAATCTAGAGAATCCAGAAAAGTACATAGAAGCCTTTACGGGACTAACTTTACTTTATGACTTTACTTGGAAAGATGTAATGCATGTCTTGGGACAGACGTTGACTTCTGACTCAAAACTTGAATTTGGGGGAAGCTACTACTTTTGGAAATGAATTGCTTGAATGTGAAACAAAAGGGAAAAGGAAACACAAAATAGCCCTCTTTGCTACAGGGAGCCAAGCAGTTCCCATAACAGAGCCACTTTGCCAGATGTATTCATGAAGGACTCAAATGAGTGCCCATTACGACTTTAAATTATGCTATGTTGGTTGACATAGAACAGGGAGAGAAGCAACTCCTGATAAATTCCTAGTACAGACTACTGGAGTCTCTCCGAATGTTTACTGACATTGATCCCAAAATTACAGAGGGAGAAATGATTTTAAAAGATAAATTTCTCACTCAACCAGTTCCAGACATCTGACGTAAGTTATGAAAACAGTCATTTGGACCAAATCAGTCTTTAAAGAAACTTTTGCAAATGGCTCAGATGGTGTCAGTCACTTTAGTTCGGTCACTCTGTTTTTTTTTTTTTTTTTTTTTATTAGTTTTGCCATACAAAGACATGATATCGCCATGGGTTTACATATGCTCCCCCTCCAGAACTCCCCTCCCTCCTCCCTCACTCCTCCCTCCCCCCAGGAAATCTCGATGCACCAGCCCCGAGCATCAATCCTGGGCTGGCGATTGATTACACATATGTTAATTAACATGTTTCAATGCCATTCTCCCATATCATCCCACCCTTGCCCTCATCCCACCCTTTTTCAACTCTATGCAACCCCATGGACTGCAGCACACCAGGCCTCTCTGTCCATCACTAACTCCTGGAGTTTACTCAAACTCATGTCAATTGAGTCGTTAATACCATCAAACCATCTCATCTCTGTCATCCCCTTCTCCTGCCTTCAGTCTTTCCTAGCGTCAGGGTCTTTTTAAATGAGTCTGTTCTTCGCATCAAGTGGCGAAAGTATTGGAGTTTCAGCTTCAGCATCAGTTCCTCTAATGACTATTCAGGATTAATTTCCTTTAGAATGGACTGGTTGGATCTCCTTGCTGTCCAAGGAACTTTCAGGAGTCTTCTCCAACACCACAGTTCAAAAGCATCAATTCTTCGGTGCTCAGCTTTCTTTACAGTCCAACTCTCACATCCAGTAAAGAGTATGAGGAAGAAAATAAGGGGCAAAAAAGAAGCAGGCAAAAGACTAAAGCCCCAACAATGTTAGACCTGCTCTTAAATAGCATGAGAAAAATGCCCAGAGGGACCTAGGTGAAAAGGGATGGACTTGTTATTACTGTGGAAAGGAGGGGCATCTCGAGTGGGATTGCCCTCAGGCATCTAAGCCACCCCTGTTCCATGTCCTGTATGCAAAATACCATAATGGAGAAGAAACTGACCTGTGAGGTGTAGGCCCCAGACATCAGAATCTCAAGACAATCGGACCAAAGGTGCCTGGGGGTCCCCACAGAAGCTCCCAACCTAGTAACACCTGAGGAACTCTGGGTATTAATAACTGTGGAGAGCCAATCAATCGCTTTTTTTTATTAATTTATTTTTTTATTAGTTTTGCCATACAATGACATGTTATCGCCATGGGTTTACATATGCTCCCCCTCCAGAATCCCCCTCCCTCCTCCCTCCCTCCTCCCTCCCCCCAGGAAATCTCGATGCACCAGCCCCCAGCATCAATCCAGGGCTGGCAATTGATTACACATATGATAATTAACATGTTTCAATACCATTCTCCCTTATCATCCCACCCTTGCCCTCATCCACAGAGTCCACGAGTCTGTTCTATACATCTGGGTTCCTTTCGCTGTCTCGCATGCTGGGTTCTCGCCACCGTCTTTCTAAATTCCATATATATGCGTTAGTATACTGTATTGTTGTTTTTCCTTCTGGCTTACTTCACTCTGGATAATGGGCTCCAGCTCCGTCCACCTGAGTAGAACTGATTCAAATGAATTTTTTTTTTTTTAATGCTGAGTAATATTCCATTGTGTATATGTACCACAGCTTTCTTATCCATTCGCCAGTTGATGGGCATCTAGGTTGCTTCCATGTCCTGGCTATTGTAAACAAAGCAGCGATGAACATTGGGGTACACGTGGCTCTTTCAATTCTGGTTTCCTCGGTGTATATGCCCAGCAGTGGTATTGCTGGGTCATATGGCAGGTCTATTTGCAGTTTTTTAAGGAACTTCCACACTGTTTTCCATAGTGGCTGTACTAGTTTGCAATCCCACCAACAGTGTAAGAGGGTTCCCTTTTCTCCACATCCTCTCCAGCATTTATTACTTGTAGACTTTTGGATGGCAGCCATTCTGACTGGTGTAAAGTGGTACCTCATTGTGGTTTTGATTTGCATTTCTCTGATAATGAGTGATGTTGAGCATCTTTTCATGTGTTTGTTAGCCATTTTTATGTCTTCTTTGGAGAAATGTCTGTTAAGTTCTTTGGCCCACTTTTTGACTGGGTCGTTTCTTTTTCTAGAATGGAGCTGCAGGAGTTGCTTGTATATTTTTGAGATTAATTGTTTGTCCGTTGCTTCATTGGCTATTATTTTCTCCCATTCTGAAGGCTGTCTTTTCACCTTGCTTGTAGTTTCCTTTGTTGTGCAGAAGCTTTTAATTTTAATTAGGTCCCATTTGTTTATTCGTGCTTTTATTTCCGATATTCTGGGAGGTGAGACATAGAGGATCCCGCTTTGGTTTATATCAGAGAGTGTTTTGCCTACATTATCCTCTAGGAGTTTTATAGTTTCTGGTCTTATGCTTAGATCTTTAATCCATTTTGAGTTTATCTTTGTGTATGGTGTTAGAAAGTGATCTAGTTTCATTCTTTTACAAGTGGCTGTCCAGTTTTCCCAGCACCACTTGTTAAAGAGGTTGTCTTTTCTCCATTGTATATTCTTGCCTCCTTTGTCAAAGATAAGGTGTCCATAGATGCATGGATTTATCTCTGGGCTTTCTATTTTGTTCCATTGATCTATATTTCTGTCTTTGTGCCAGTACCATACTGTCTTAATGACTGTGGATTTTTAGGATAGCCTAAAGTCAGGTAGGTTGATTCCTCCAGTTCCATTCTTCTTTCTCAAGATTGCTTTGGCTATACGAGGTTTTTTGTATTTCCATACAAATTGTGAAATTATTTGTTCTAATTCTCTGAAAAAGATCTCTGGTAGCTTGATAGGAATTGCATTGAATCTATAGATTGCTCTGGGTAGTATACTCATTTTCACTATATTGATTCTTCCAATCCACGAACACGGCACATTTCTCCATCTGTTTGTGTCCTCTTTGATTTCTTTCATCAGTGTTTTATAGTTTTCTATATACAAGTCTTTTGTTTCTTTAGGTAGAAATACTCCTAAGTATTTTATTCTTTTTGTTTCGATGGT
This sequence comes from Antilocapra americana, assembly GCA_007570785.1. Classification (NCBI taxonomy): domain Eukaryota; kingdom Metazoa; phylum Chordata; class Mammalia; order Artiodactyla; family Antilocapridae; genus Antilocapra; species Antilocapra americana. The sequence goes on along the minus strand of ML663563.1, from coordinate 3,122,823 downwards.
GAATGGAATTGTTTCCTTAATTTCTCTTTCTGTTTTCTCATTGTTAGTGTATAGGAATGCCAGGGATTTCTGTGTGTTGATTTTGTATCCTGAAACTTTACTATATTCACTGATTAGCTCTAGTAATTTTCTAGTAGAGTCTTTAGGGTTTTCAATATAGAGGATCATGTCATCTGCAAACAGAGAGAGTTTTACTTCTTCTTTTCCAATCTGGATTCCTTTAATTTCTTTATCTGCTCTGATTGCTGTGGCAAAGACTTCCAAAACTATGTTGAAAAGTAGTGGTGAGAGTGGGCACCCTTGTCTTGCTCCTGACTTCAGGGGGAATACTTTCAGTTTTTCACCATTGAGGATAATGTTTGCTGTGGGTTTGTCATATATAGCTTTTATTATGTTGAGGAATGTTCCTTCTATTCCTGCGTTTTGGAGGGGTTTTATCATAAATGGATGTTGAATTTTGTCAAAGGCTTTCTCTGCATCTATTGAGATAATCATGTGATTTTTATTTTTCAATTTGTTAATGTGGTGTATTACATTAATTGATTTGCAAATATTGAAGAATCCTTGCATCCCTGGGATAAAGCCTACTTGATCATGATGTATGATTTTGTTGATGTGTTGTTGGATTCTATTTGCTAGAATTTTGTTAAGGATTTTTGCGTCTATGTTCATCAGTGATATTGGCCTGTAGTTTTCTTTTTCTGTGGCATCTTTGTCTGGTTTTGGAATTAGGGTGATGGTGGCCTCGTAGAATGAGTTTGGAAGTTTACCTTCCTCTGCAATTTTCTGGAAGAGTTTGAGTAGAATAGGTGTCAGGTCTTCTCTAAATTTTTGGTAGAATTCAGCTGTGAAGCCATCTGGTTCTGGGCTTTTGTGTTTTGGAAGATTTCTGATTACAGTTTCAATTTCTGTGCTTGTGATGGGTCTATTAATATTATCTATCTCTTCCTGGTTTAGTCTTGGAAAGTTGTACTTTTCTAGGAATTTGTCCATTTCATCCAGGTTGTCCAGTTTATTTGCATATAGTTGCTGATAATAGTCTCTTATGATCCTTTGTATTTCTGTGTTTTCTGTTGTGATCTCTCCATTTTCATTTCTAATTCTGTTGATTTGGTTCTTCTCCCTTTGTTTCTTGATGAGTCTGGCTAATGGTTTGTCAATTTGATTTATCTTCTCAAAGAACCAGCTTTTGGCTTGGTTGATTTTTGCTATGGTCTCTTTTGTTTCCTTTGCATTTATTTCTGCCCTGATCTTTAAGATTTCTCTCCTTCTACTAGACCTGGGCTTCTGCATCTCTTCCATTTCTAGTTGCTTTAGGTGTAAAGTAAGGTTATTTATTTGACTTTTTTCTTGTTTCCTGAGGTGAGCTTGTATTGCTATGAACTTTCCCCTTAGCACTGCTTTCACAGGGACACTGGGGCAATTCTGCTCACTAAAGCCCCTGGTCTGCTTTCCTCATGATCCACTACCATAACAGGGCTATCTGGATGAGCCAAATATTTTTTAATCGTTGATTTGAAATATGCTTTCTAGAGTTAAACCTATATTAGATCATCCTCTACCTATGACTTTAAGGCAATTGAGAGGAGTCTTGGGCATTATAGGCTGCTGCCCATTTGGATTTGAGGTTATGGGGAACTTGCCTGGCCTTTATATAAGCTTATAACTGAGAATCATCAGGCCCAAACCAACAAACTGGTTTGGTCTCTAATTATTCAAAAGGCTTTTAAGGCTCTTTAAATTACTGTCTTGCAGGCTCCAAATTTGAGCTTGCCCACAGGATCAGAGTTTAGTTTGTTTGTTACTGAAAATAAAGTAATGTCTCTGCTTTTTTACTTTGCCAACAAAGGTCCATCTAGTCAAGGCTATGGTTTTTCCACTGGTCATGTATGGATATGACAGTTGGACTATAATGAAAGCTGAGTGCAGAAGAATTGATGCTTTTGAATTGTGGTGTTGGAGAAGACTCTTGAGAGTCCCTTGGACTGCAAGAAGATCCAACCAGTCCATCGTAAAGGAAATCAGTCCTGGAAGGACTGATGTTGAAGCTGAAACTCCAATACTTTGGCCACCTAATGTGAAGAGCTGACTTATTTGAAAAGACCCTGATGCTGGGAAAGATTGAAGGTGAGAGAAAGGTATGACAGAGGATGAGATGGTTGGATGGCATCATGGACTCAATGGAGATGAGTTTGAATAAACTCCGGGAGTTGGTGATGGACAAGGAGGCCTGGTGTGCTGTAGTCCATGGGATCGAAAAGAGTCAGACATGACTGAGCAACTGAACTGAACTGAACTGATTGTCATAGGTCCTGAAGCCTTAAAATTAACTATGTGGCTCAGCTTTTAGCTTTTCAACAGACATTACCAGGAGGTTAACTCATCACACAGCCTCTGAGTCAAACAAGGCACTGTTTGAGCCAGGAACCAAGATGGGCCTGAGAATCTAGATGGCTTGCCTCTGCTGACTCCAAAAGTCCTGAGTCTCCCCTTTGACCCTGAAGACAAAGCCTTCCTGTCCTGAGCCCTTTCCTATGTTGCATTCCACCATCGATCTTATTGCTGGGTCTGCGGAGCACCCCCCGCCCCCCGCCCTGCCATCAATTGAAGATTTATCACTGTGGGTTTCTCCACTGCAAGGAAGACTTTCTTCAACTCTGCAAAATCCTTCAACAACAACAATCATCTGTGACACCTCTTCTTAATCTGAGATATCCAACAATCCTAAAATGGACTGGTGTTACTATGGATATAATGGGACTTTTAATTTTCATTATGTTTTAACTTGGTTTAATGACTATTTTGCCTTACACCTGTAACTGTAATTGGATTTGTTTCTAACTGTTTGAAAACTTTTAAGTTATAAATGGTTGTCCAGGCTCCTATGAGTGCTATAACCTCCTCCAACTATTACTTGGGGCCCCTGAATCAGAGACCCTCTATATGGGGGTTAGAAGAATATGTTGCCTCAACAATTTAGGGACCACATCCTTCAACAGCAGAAAGTAGTAATGGAATGAAAATGATGCCCCTTTCTCTTGGCAACATAATTCTCCTAAAAGAAAAGAGGGAAATGAGAGAGTCAATTCCTAGGCATGTTAATAAGACGTCCGGGGTGAAAGGGGTCTGGGGCTCTTGAAGCAGAGTTAGGGGTCTGGAATTCTCAAGGATCAGGAAAGGGCAAACATCTTTTTTTTCTCTACATTCCTTAGTCTTAATCATATAAAAAGCCTTTATTTCTTTAAGCATGGAACTAATGATTACACAGCAAACAATTCAGTTTAAACTTTATACTATGGATTATATAACAACAATGTTTCCTGCTTGAGGACAGTTTCTCCTTCCTGAAACCCTTCTGGCTAATTCTGTTATCTTAAAATGTGAATTATGGGAGTGGGTCTAGTAAGATCTTTACAACCTTGAGACCTCCTTTCCATTTATTGTAATAAGTAATTTAAAAATATATAGCTCCCTTGCTAACACTAGCGAGGGGGCACTCTCTGTGCCCCTTCTGATGTCTATGTCAGAACCTTACTCTGTTCCCCTTTCACTCTGATAAAACTCTGCTGTACAAAGGGTCTTTGTACACTGATCAAGCCTGGTCTCTGGTCCAGAAGTTAAATCTTCTTCGGAGATCATGAATCTGACACCATTCACCATAAGCTATCATTACTATAGTAATTTTTTGAGATATGACACACATGTGATATCTTATAGCAGTGAATATTATGCCCCATTGCTAGCGCAAAAAGAAATTCAAAATGGAATAGTTTTATTCCTCTCATTGTAGTCTTGTGATGTGTTTCACAGCTATTATCAGCTCAAGACAGGGTGGAAAATGGGAGTCTATGCTTTGTATTTACTAATCAATACTGCTTGCTTAACCTGATTCTGTGAGGAGTTCACAAGAAAATGTAATCTACACATGTTATTTTTTAAGATCTAAAAATCTGAGTTTAATATCTGGTAAATGAGTTTGAGAGAGAGACATCCAAAAAACAGAGTGGAGATCATGACCTCACATTTATGCTTCTATAATGCTACTCTTTTCCTTGACAATCTTTGATGTTAAACAAATTAAAGTTATGACATATACCACTCTTCATTTAAATTTATGTTTTCTCACTCAAAAGTATGAGCATTTTGGATATATTCAATATCATACAAACTGTGTATAGTATATCTTCCTTGCAAACAACTATGAATTCTGCTCAGGGTCTGTTACATTTTCTAAGAAATATCAATATCAGGGTCCAAATAATCAAAATGGTAAAAACATTGGGTGATGTTTTGTGAGATGTTAAAGGCAGGTACAATGCATAGATACAGTTTTAGAGTGAAAGATTGTATGTAGATAGATATCATATGCATGTAGGCATATATAATGCTACATGTATTTATATATAAACTACATAATGCTTACTATACTTAAATATATAATAATCATTTACACATAATAGTGTATAATAATAAATGATACATAATAATTCATATCTGTCTACATTTCAAAGCTGAAAAGTGTGACTAGCAATATCCTTGAACTCTCAGTAGATTTATTACAACATTCAAGCTGTTAAATAAGTCATTATACCACACTAAGGGTTGGTGAGTTGGACTTGATGAGTGAAGAATTATTAAATAATTGAGATTAAAAAAAAAATTCAAGGTCATGAAATTCGCCAAAATTTTTCCGAGTGGTACAATGCTAGGTATACATGAAATGTGTCTGAAGCAGAAAGTTAATTTTACAAGCAAAATTCAGGAAATAAAAATGATTCTTTCTGGAGCTGATTGATGTGGTTTAATTGTTCCATATATGTCTAATAAAATGATCCAGAGATTCACCTGTGTGATGCAATTAAGTGATAAATTCTAAGTATATTCACTAAACAGGAATTGAAAATAAATACAACTTTTGGGTCAAGTGCTTCAAACTCTTTGTCAGTACTAAAGTTGAATTCATGAAAATTGTAATAATTATCTTAGCAATAAAAATTCTCAGAAGTTCAAAGTACTAATCTGCACATTCAATATATCCTTGATTGAGGAGAATGCTGCAGAAGTTCTTCTCTCACTCCGAAAGCAAAAAACAAAAACAAAAATACCACTCATTTATTTTCATAATATTAAATCAGTTTGGTTTCACCTATATATTATTGATTTCTGTAAGAGCTCACACTGTTTATATGATAGAACTTTCAGTTTTACTATATATGGTAATTTTTGTTGAGTGAAAAAGTTATGTAAATGGTAAAACTTTAAATATAATACAGCTAAGAAAGAATTCCTTAAGGAAAATATTTCATGAGAAAAATAAAAGCATGAAACATGAACATGGTAGGTTTTATTTTACACCAATATATTTTCTTTACTGCAAAATACCATTGTATTACATGAAATAAAATAATCAAAAGAAAATCCATCCATAAATACAAATATTTAATTACATTGAAAGAAAATTGTGTTTCAATGAACAAATGAAGGATCATTTGACACTACAGGAGCTACTTTTAGTAAAGTAATATAGAATGAAAGGTTTCTGAGACAGGTCTCAATGTCTGAGAGGAAGTATAGGCCCCCAAATTGAATAGAATCACATACACATATACCCACATATCTTAATACAATTCTTTTTCTATTGTATATAAAGAATTATGTTCTTAAAATCATAAACATTTTTAAGGCATTTAAAAATCTTCCAGTGATTCTCAACTTTTTCAACTATCATTTCTTTAAACCTAATCTTGGCATATTTGTTATTTTTTAATGTATTTAAACATTTCAAATTGTATTAAACTATAAAGAAAATTTGAGAAACACTGGGTTAAGAAACATTGTAGTAAAAAATGAGATTTTAGTAAAGGGAAATCAATAGAAAAGTTAAAATATCTGAGTACTTGCTTGTGATAAGAAGTTTTTTTAATATAATTTAAAGAAATATATTCAATAAGAGGTACTTTCTTTTTATAGAATTATTTTGAAAGCTAGAGAGATAACTAAACTTTTTTTTTCCTTTTGAACTGAGGTATAAAAAAGATTAGTGTGTCTGCTTATCCTAAATATTTTTCCATACTTAGCTATGTCTCATTTGGCTGAATACAGATCAACCCACACATTCCCAATTTTTGAGAATTTTACAGTAGAGCATAATAAAATTAGATGACACTTTATAATGATAGTTGAGGATACATTGATGCTATATAAAAAGGCAAAATATGGCGATATCAGAAAAAAAAAAAAAGAAAGCACATGGTGGGTGGAGTAATGGAGCTATGTTAGGAACTAGAATTTTCACACTGTGCACTCATTAATCTACTGAAGCCAATCCTGCATTCCTAGGTCTCCACTCAGCTTTTGTGCTGGCTGGTGATCTTATGCCCCTCCTTCATCTGCTTGCTGAAATTTATTCATCCTGCCTTTGAAGAGGTACATCAAATATCATTTCTCTGTTTCCCCCATCTCCCCAATAATCATTCATCCATTTACTCTAGAGTTTACCTCTCTTTAATCTGTACTCTCTGCTCTCAAAATTTTGCCTGTTTATAATATTAGTCACAAAGCATTTTATTTGTTTTTTTACTTAACTATAACTATTGTTAGTTAACTAGTTAACTTTTTACTTAACTATAACTATTCCAGTTTTTGGAAACAGAATTTGATTCACAACCATAGTCAACATCTTTCTAGCTAACCAACTTTTATGCTGTCATAAAAGCAGGATCCACCCACAGGAGTTTATCATTGCCATGGACCAGTGATGTGGTGTTTTTTTTTCCCCATTTTTTTCTGAATAAAGTGTTTGCTGAAGTTATGGTTCCCCTATGCCACCAATGGGCACTCATATATGTGTGTCTGTTGTGGGAAAAAATGGAAACAGGTGAATTTACTTCCCATTTATAGAGCAGATTGTATGCAGATATGCAGAAAGTATGCAGCTGCATTTAAACTCAAAAGAGAGTAGTACATAATTCAAATTCTTTGATTACTGAGCTGAATAAAACAACCAAATAAGATATTAGCAGATTTGTCTGGGAAAAAGTGTAAGGGTGCTCTGGGTGTGGGAAATACCTGCACCTTGACTTATGTTGGCCAGAGTGAGAAAATCCAGAGACAAGTGTTCTCTACCAAGAGTTACCTGTGTCTTTCATGGTGTTATCTTGCTGGGTGCAACTTCCTAGGAAGAGATTAGTTTTTTCAGCATTACTTGAATCGTGGGTACCTACATGAATACTGCACTTATTTCTTAAGAAGAGAGAACATAGGTTGACAAAATTACTGGTGAAGAGGTTGACTGAATCAATGTAATTATTTTGAACAGATTTAGTTTGAGAGGGTTATTGGATATCAGGGTGGAAATTTCAATTACAGATACACAGTTACAGATATTATTTTAGAGTTTTCTTGGTCCTTTTGTTAATGTTTACTGAGGCATACCCCTTTGTTGTTTAGTTGCTCAGTTGTGCATGAACTACAGCACGCCAAGCTTTCCTGTCTTTCATAATCTCCCAGACCTTGCTCAAACTCATGTCCATTGAATCATTGATACCATTCAACCATCTTGTCCTCTATCATCCCCTTCTCCTGCTTTCAGTCTTTCCAAGCATCAGGGTCTTTTCAAATGAGCCGGTTCTTCACATCAGTGGCCATAGTATAGGATCTTCTGCTTCAGCATCAGTCCTTCCAATGAATATTCAAGATTGATTTCTTTTAGGATTGATTAGTTTGATCTCCTTGCAGCCCAAGGGACTCTCAAGAGTCCTCTTCAACACCACAGCTCAAAAGCATCAATTCTTCAGCAATCAGACTTCCTTACGGTACAACTCTCACATCCATACATGACTACTGGAAAAAACATAGCTTTGATTTTATGGACCTTTGTCAGAAAAATAATGTCTCTGCTTTCAAATATACTGTCTAGGTTGGTCATAACTTTTCTTCCAGATAGCAAACATCTTTTAATTTCATGGCTGTAGTCACCATCTGCAGTGATTTTGGAGCCCAAGAAAATAAAGTCTCTCATGGTTTCCATTGTTTCCCCATCTATATGCCATGAACTGATAGGACCAGATGCCATGATCTTAGTTTTTTTAATATTGAGTTTTAAGCCAGCTTTTTCACTCTCCTCTTTCACCTTCATCAAGAGGCTCTTTAGTCCCTCTTTGCATTCTGCAATAAAGGTGGTGTCATCTGCCTATCTGAGGTTATTGATATTTCTCCCAGAAATCTTGATTCCAGCTTGTGTTTCATCCAGCCCAGCATTTTGCAAGATGTACTCTGCATATAAGTTAAATAAGTAACATTGACAATATACAGCCTTGACTTAGTCCTTTCCCAATTTGCAACCAGTCCTTTGTTCCATGTCCAGTTCTAACTATTGCTTCTTGACCTACATACAAGTTTCTCAGGAGTCAGGTAAGGTGGTATCTGGTATTCCCATCCCTTTAATAATTTTCCAGTTGGTTGCGATCCATACAGTCAAAGGCTTTAGCTTAGTCTATGAAGCAGACACAGATGTTTTCCCTGAAATTCTTTAGCTTTTTCTATAATCCAACAGATATTCACAATTTGATTCCCTGTTCCTCTGCCTTTTCTAAATCCAGCTATAACATCTGGAAATTCTTGGTTCACATATTGTTGCAGCTGGCTTGGAGAATTTTGAGCATTACTTTGCTAGCATGTAAAATGAGTACAGTTGTGCAGTAGTTAGAACATTCTTTGGCATTGCCCTTGTTTGGGATTGGAATGAAAATGACCTTTTCCAATCCTGTGGACACTGCTTAGTTTTCCATATGGTATATTGAGTACAGCTCTTTAACAGCATCATACCCCTTAGCTTGGTGTTAAATAAGTACTTACACAGGTCATGCTTGGCTTTTTACCTTACTTTTAGAGCTAGTATAAAAACTCTATAATCCTAAAAGCCATTTGTTTTGATGACAATATCTATATTCCAGAAAAGAAGGAAACATACAAAATAGTGGCTCAGGACAATATAGTGAGCATATTTGGATTTACATTTTGTTCTACAAAGTTGCTTCTACTTTATAAGTTCATGTTTCCTCGTATGTAAAATTACATAAACACTTGTCAGTGTGATGTAAGGACTGGATGAGCTAATATATTTAATATAGAAACCATGGAAAAATATGCTAAAAATAGAATGACAATAATTGTGATACTGATAAATAACTTCTGTTGTGCAAAAATCAAGGACTAAGTTACATTGCACACTTCTGGGGCAAATGAGTCATGGTTTAAGAAATTATAGTTTAATGCTATCATATTTTATTACAATAACAAATGTGTTTTCTTTTTAATAAAACAATGATATCAAACTCCTAGCTCTGTTATTTAATTTATAAATGATATCTCAAAGTTATAATTTTTAAAAATGGCATAAATTACTTCAACAAATTCTTTGGCTTACCAAGAAAAGAATAAAACCTATTATTTTCTAATTATTTCCATCTTGTTGTGAAATATTTTACAGCATAGGCCTGTTAATTTTGATTGAAGCAATAGCAAGAAAATGGAGTTGCTTAAAAAAAAAAATTGCCACAAGTCTCTTTGCCTTTAATGCAAACTAACACCTTTTATGCATCGTTATCTTGGTAAATTTTTAGTGTTTATTCTCAATATCTTTTCACAGTGTGAGAAATATAATCTGGAATTCTGCCTTAAAATTTAATATGGCGAGAAGCACTTGGTTTTAATGAAAGTTGAACTAAAGGAAATTTACACCTGACTTTTCTTGTTTTCTGCTTTAAGATGCTCATTTTTAACGATGCAGTTCTTTTTCACAACTACTACATTTGCATGTACTTCAAATAACGTCACATGTTATTAGCCAGTACGTTTAATTTTCTTGCTACTCCAAAATGACTAAATGCTTTCATCTGGCAATCTTGCCTGTAAATGAATTCTGTGTGGCAGAGTTCCAATGATGAGAGATCAAAAAATTATTTTCAGGTGCTATTTGCCTTGCCCAGAGAGTGCCCACTGATATATAAACATGGTGGATGACACGTTTAAAGTTAGTTCAAGTTGCAAAAGTGGATTACAAATAATCCATGTATGAATAATACTCCTAAAGTGTAGTAAGTGGTGCCATGCACTGGGAACATTTTGATGTTTCAACATTTGGCAAACAGAGGCAACAGATTTTAAATCTACTTGCTCTTAGAAATAACAATTTTGATGATTTTTAACTTGGCTGGATTTTCTGAAGTCACTCAATAAACAAACTATTAAGAATGCATTTCATGCACATAATAAAGGGGCAGCATTCCAGTTCAAACAAACATATTTTATCAGTTGCTTATGTTCCAAACAGGGTAAGTTACTGACAATGAAGCAATTTGGTTTAGATATTCTAACTCATATTCTTTCAAAGACCTTTTTTTTTAACAACTTTACATTCAAAATTATTGACAACCATATTCACATATGAAAACCACTTTTATAATTGTTTTTAATCAGTTACCTTGCATTTTCATTGTCTATCATGTCTTTTCTCTGCTAGGCCCAAAGAAGTGGTAAAGCCCCACCTTTCACTTTTGTTCTTTTTTAACATTTTCTTACCTTTTAGTTTGGCTCTTCATTTATGTTGTCATTTACTATCCTGTTTGAGAATTAAGACAAATTTTTATCTTCACTCATTTTATGTATAGGAAATAACAAACACTGTGAAAAATGAAGTGTCACAAGCTAGTTTATGATAGCTCCAATACTGGGATATAATTATTCAATTATGCCCCAATTTAATGTTTATTATATCACAAAATATTGTTTTGTCCTAGTGCGCTTTCCCTTTTAACCATTTTCTCTTCTATTATTTATCTAATTTCTCAAGAAGCCACATTAAACATGGAGACCATTTTATAGTGGTCTTACTATTTCATTAGAATATTTGCAAGCTCCTGTTGCATCACAGGATGAAAGTGATACAAATTTGAAGTTATGAGGAAAACAAGTAAAATAAAAGTATTTCAAGCAACATGACTGATATTGTAAACAATAGATAAAATGCAATTATAGTAATATTTATGTGACAGGTAAAATGTGTGCGTATGTGCATGCATGCTAAGTTGCTTCAGTCATGTCTGACTCTTGGTAACTCTGTAAACTATAGCCCACCAGGTTCCTCTGTCCATGGGATTCTCCAGGCAATAATACTGGTGTGGGTTGCCATGACCCAAGGGATTGTCCCAACTGAGGGATCAAAACCATGTCTCATGTCTCCTGTATTGGCAGGCATGCTCTTAACCACCAGCACCACCTGGGAAGCCCAAAATGTAGAATACATATACTTAAAGCTTCTAGAATAAAACAGTTCTCAATATAATCGTGCCTTTAGTAACAAGTCACCTTTTTTTTTAAATCTTCAGAGGATTATTTTGTGACATTTCTTCAAGGACAACCTGTTTCTATTCATGGACTCAAGTGCATCTTGTTTCTTTAATGACTGCTTAACTTTTTAAGAATTGTGACACAGTTCTGTTAAGTTCATGTTGCTGCAGCCTCCTTTCTATATAGCAAGGCAAGGTTCCAAAGTCAATACACAAAGAACTTCCTTTTAGGCCTTTAATCAATAGTTGCCAATAATAAATAAGCATCAATTATTAACAATGGATGTGGTTTAGGTTGTTTTACTTATGTCTGCTTCTAAAGCACTTGTAATGGATTGCTACTGTCAGGTGCATCCATTAAACAGAGTCCATGCCGCTGAAAGCACAGAGAAGGGTCAGAATTGTTGACAAGAGATCCTTAATAATCTCAGGTTATTTATCTTTGATTCATAAGAAAAAATATAACTCGGTGACATACTAAGAAAATCTGGCATATAGAAGAATTTCTGCTATATTATTTATGCAAAATAAATATTAGGATTATTTTATTGAACTTTCAACAAATTTGGTATAAAATAAAAATTTGTCAGAGATTAGACATATGAGTTTTTCCATAAAAAACTCCCAAATAAAACTCCGTTGTCTTTACTGGAATAAGGGAATGAGTTAGAAACTGGGTTGACATAAAGGCATGAGGCAGCACATGGCAGTATTATGATGTGGTGATAAAATGCATTAAGTGATTTTTAGAGGATGTTATCCAAAGATCCAGAGGAGATCAGTATGGAGCAAATATTCAGATTAAAATTTACTCAACAAATCAGGGCCAAGTGTGGGAAACAGAACTTTAAATAGCACTCACTTAAAACTAGAAATCCTGGTAGAATAAAAGGCAGGCAAATGGTAGAAAATCATTCAACATATTGAATTTATACTGTAAGAGAAAATGAGTCAACTGTGTAAATCTAAACAGAAAAATAAATAGATCTAATTAGTTTTTCAGGCTTCCCTGGTGGCTCAGTGGTGAAAGAAACCCACTTGCTAATGCAAGACACTGGGTTTGATCCTTGGGTTGGGAAGATCCCCTGGAAAAGGAAATAGCAACCCACTTCAGTATTCTGGTCTGGGAAATCCCATGGAGAGAGGAGCCCGACAGGCTACAGTCTTTGGGTTCACAAAGTCAGACATGACTTAGTGATTAAACAACAACAATTAGCTTTTCTACACAAGAATGACAGGAGTTGAATCTATCAGAGGGAAAGGAATGATGACATTATTTATCAATGGAGTATAACTTTTAAAAACTGTGAGTCACTATATTGTACACTTGTAGCTTATATAATATTACATATCAACTATACTTCAATAAAAATAAAGAAAAAATTAAAATGCATTATCACTAATTCATCATTTATTTGTAATGACTATGTGCCTAGTTTTTAGTAGTTTCTCAAGTATTATATTTAATTCCTCAAATAAACTTATTGGGAAGTCATTATGATAATATTTATTTCACATCAAGAACTGAGGTTGAAAGGTGTTTAATAACGTGCTCAAGACAATATAGCTAAAAAAATGAACAAAGCACAGTTAATCCTTATCTGATTTATGATTTATCATGGGTGTCTTCTGTAACAGACAGTTAAGACCAAGTGTAGAAATTAAAATACAATGTTTAATATGCCTTATAATTTGCCGTTTTCTTGATATCCTTTTTCATGCACTTAATTGCCTAGAAATATATCAATGCATTAAATTAAGGAGAACAACACTCAGCAGCATGTATTTATGGATTGGTGAGTGGTATCAGAATAATATTTCTTCATTGTCAAACTCTACTAAAAGGAGAATTTCTAACACTGGCAGCTAAAGCTGTAGATTTTTCCTTGACCCGAAGCATACTTTTTTCCAGACTTTTCAGTGACAAATATTAGGGTCTCTGACACATAGTTCTGATTGTTCAAGGCTCAGTAGACATTGGCTGCCCTCATGTGCCTCCTAAGTCCCTTTCTCTACTCCAAAACTTACTGAATAAAAACAATAACTGGGAATTGCAATAGTGAGATTTTCATCCTCCTTTCTTGCAGATGATTTTGTCTCTATATTCTGTCAAGGAATTAGTCATTTTAAATTTTGACAAACATCCCTGAAGCTTTCCCACAACTTTTCTCTACCAAGCTTTGGCTATTGATTGGTTTAATTGTCTTAAATTGTAGAATCCTCCAAACTCTTGCTAATTTTTCTGACATACATAAAGTAAATAATTTGCATATAACTATTTATTGATAGAGAATTTCATTGAAGTAAGTATTGAGACAACTAAGATTAAATATAACTGATAGGTAAGCATGAAACAGACCTTTTTACAATGTCATCACGATTTTTTAAAGAGTTCATATTTATGATTTATAATACTCAATTAAAATATGATTCTCTTTTATATATTTAAGTATTCATAATGTTTTTGTTTCTTATCTCAATGAAAGTGTTGAGTCATCTGAAGATTTTTAAATAGAAATTTATCAGCAAAATCACAGTTTCAATGTTAGATCATTTCTGGCCTCACATGTCTACATCAGTTTATCTCTAAGAGAGGGAGCCCAATATTTCCCTTAGACATTATCAAACCTAGTCCAAACCAATTATCTGGGGAAAGCAGGTTAATTTCAAAACTTTAAAAAGTCTGAATTCAGTCTGTGACATTCACTTACCTAAGCATGTATGGAATAAAGAATAAAGGCAAATATAAATTTAAAAATCAGTTAATTTATATAGGAAAATCCATTCTTTCAAATGGTTTCACTATAAATTTTTTATTTATTTTATTAACTTTTATATATAATACAATTAACCTCCAAACATTACGATAAGTGACACGTAGTGTCTTGATACAGTCACATCAAAGGCATATTTTTTCAAATTCCTAGGTTATATAGAATTTAGTTTGAAGGTTAAATCATTTCTCCAGGATTAGAGATATAAAGTATTTGCTTTCTGAAAATAGTGAAGAAAGTGCTTTACTATTTACCTTTGGGAATACCAGGCATTTAACAGGAGAGAACAAGTATTAAAAAGACTGAGTGTGTTATCTGAATCTTTCCTTTGTGGTTAGATGTTTTTTGTCATAAAATAAAGTGGTTCTATGAGACTCAATTTCACATCCCTTTAATAGAATCAAACATGATCAGCTTCCCATCTATTCCATTTCTTAAAATTAAAAGACTTTGAAAACATTCTTTAATTCATGTAAACATCCTAAATTGTTTTAAATCAAATGAGAACAGAAACTAGTTATCTTGTCTGAAGTGCAAGTTATAAAAACTGTAACATTTAGGAAAGAAAATTAAATCTACCCAACCATATGATATCCTCTATGATAAATTAAAGTATAAAGAGATTATAATAATATCTTATATCTTATTATGCTTTTCTAGAATTAATTCATTAAATTGAAACACTGTAAAAGAAAAAAAAGAGGTATGGGGAATGAAACCTTATATTTAGAACAAAAGATAGCATTTGTTTTGATGACAAAAATATTTGTGAGATATTTTCGGGCTGCACATTACTAATCCCAGTTATTGTTATTTTAACTGATTAATAATATCATAGATTATAGAAAAACACATCATTTGGTAATTTTTTTTACCAATATATTGCAGTGTCTTTGTTGTTTTCTGGCTAGGAAAACTACAAGAATTTAAACTGTCTCAAATTATTCATTCTCTCTCTCTGTCTCTCTTCCTCCTTCCCTCCCTTTCTCTTTCCCTCCTTGTCTCTCTCTCTTTTAAAATTGTTTTCCTTTCTCTTAGGCTAAAGAATCTTTCTTATATGTCAAATATATTTCAATTAGACAGTTGCTGAAGGGAGGAAATAATACCCCAAAATGCATAATGTGTTTCAAAAATAAAGGTTGTATATTGTTCATCAAAAAAAAGAGAGACTCTCTCTCTCCATTTCAATGATATTTATTTCATACCAAATGCTGTGTTAGTATTACAGTGAAATCTTAAATCTTAATTTAAAAAAATGCATCAGTACTACTTTTGTTTTACAAGCTACATAAGTGTGGTCCATAGAAGAAAATAATAATAATTAAAAGCAACATTGAGTATAGATACGTTTCTGTCAACAGTTAGAATGGAAAACTCTCCAGAAGATAGTCTCCTGCATTTTAACATGTTTTACATTGTCAGAAGTTTTTCAGAAATGGAAAAAATGGGTCCTCTAGAAGGAGGTTTTGGGTTTTTTTAATTAATTAATTTATTTCTCTTTACATTATCGTGTTGGTTTTGCCACACATTGGCATGAGTCCTCCATGGGTACACATGTGTTCCCCTTCCAGAATCCCCCTCCATCCTCCCTCCCAATTCCATCTCTCTGGGTCATCCTGGTGCACCAGCCCTGAGCACCCTGTATCAAGCATCAAACCTGGGCTGGCGATTCTAGGAGATTTTGAAACAAAGTGATTCTCTGATTGAGAGAAGCATTAAAGAGAAAGGCTAAGTCTGCTGGTAACACATTCTCTTAGTTTTTCTTCTGTGACAGTGTTGTGATTTCCTCTTCATGCTGAATATTTTCCTGCGTATAGAATTCTAGACTGATAGCTCTTTTCTTTTAGCACTTGAAAAATAGTGTACTAGTTCCTTCTTATTGCAGAGGTTTCTTATGGGAAAGTTGGTGTCATTTAAATGGTTTCCCCCTTATGTAAGGTACTGTCTCACTCTCGATACTTTCAAAAAGTTTTTCTTGATCTTTAGTTTTCAAAATTTTGACAAATGATGTATCTTGGTGTTTATTCTGATTTTATTCTGTTCGGCATTTGTTCAGCTTCTTGAACCTGTAAGATTGTACTTCTTGCTCAATGTTGGAAGTTTTCAGGTCAGTACATTTTCAGCCCCACCCTTTTCTTCTATTTTTCCAGGACTCTAGTGACACTAATGTCAAATATGGAAAGTCCCACATGTTCCTGAGACTCTAGGTTTTGTTTCTCTGTTTTCAGTCTGTCATCTTACTTTTGTTTAGATTGAATAATTTCTGTTTTAGTTTCTTTAGGTTTGCTTTTTATTTGCTCTGTGCACCTCATTCTGTTATTGAGCCAATCCATCAATTTAAAAGAAAATCATCTTTTAATTTCTGAAATTTTAATTTAGTTCTTCCTGTCTTCTATTTCTCTGCTAATTTGTTTTTAAGCATTTTTGATAACTCATTAAAATATCTTTATGAAAGATACTTTTCATTCTTGAATGATAGTGTTAGCCTAAGTGTACATTGACAAATGAATAAATAAATTATAGCATATTTATATAATTTAATATTATTTAGCCTTAAAAATAAGGAGATCCTGTCATTCATAACATCGATGGTCTGGAGGACATTATGCTAGTGAAATAAGCCATATACATAAAAAATGTTCAAACTACATGTCACTTATACAGGGGATTTAAAACATGTCAAATGCATATTAGTAGAGATTTGAATGGTGGTGAAGTGAGGAAAATGGGAAGATTTCATCAAAGGATACAAAATTGCAGTCATATAGGATAAATAAATCTAGAGATCTAAAGTGCATGTTAGGGGCTTCCCTGGTGGCTCAGTGGTAAACAATCCACCTGCCAGCAGTGTAGGAGACACTGGTTTGATCTCTGATCCGTGAAGATGCCACGGAGCAATTAAGCTGTGGGCCACAGCTCCTGAGCCTGTGCCCTAGAGTCCAGGAGCTGCAACTACTGAAGCCCGTGTGCTTCTAGAGCCCATGCTCTGCAACAAGAGAAGCCGCTGCAGTGAGATGCCTGCACACTGCACCTGGAGAGTGGCCCCCGCTCGCCACAGCCAGAGAACACCTGTACAGCAACACAGCAGCGAAGACCCAGCACAGCCAGAAATAAATACATGCAATTATGATGCTCATAATGAATAGACTTAATGATACTGTACTGAACACTAGAAATTTGCTAGAGAGAAGATTTCGGGTAAGGAGTGTACCTGTGAAAATTGAGGTGTCAGTGGATGATGTCACCCAGAGTAAGAAGAAAATATTGTCCAGAACAGAAGACCTACTTAAAAAATTAAATGAAGATGAAACAGGTTTTCTTTTAGTTTAAAGAAACTATACTTGAAACATTAGAGATGGTAAATGGCAGCTACACTAAGTTATCTTAGTAAAATATTTCCCTGTAGAATCTGTTTAGGTAATTGAACATTGGGGTTATCTGTATTGTCACATATCCATATTGTTAATTTTTTCTTAAAATGAGGAGTTTCTCCAATGTTGTGTTGACTAGTGTATCTTGAAGAAAAAGTTTTTAATATACGGCTGGTTTAGACAGTGCTGTCTTTGAAGAATACCCAGAGCACAACCCTTACAATTGCAGAGACATGACTCATGACTAATCAGCACAGTTCATCCATATTTGAACCGACTCACCAGTGACCCAGAAGCTTGTTAGAGCTAAGTCCGTGTAACAGCATGTTAACTTTCCCAAAGCTCTTTGGAAATGAAGTGCTGTCCGGTAGTCATTAATTTTCATTATCCCTGATTAAATAGTTCTATTGGGAAGTGCATTAATATTAGGAGCTAAAAACAGACTTTGGGAATTCCTAAAGATTTTCTTTACATGCTTTTCAACATTCTATATTATATAGGTTAATGGAGGCGCATTCTCTTTGGAGATAAAATTATCTTTTGTTTGTTTTCTGTAATTCATGCATGAAGAAAAACCAAAGTGACAATTGCCTGCATGCAGTGTGAAAGAATGTTGGATGCTTTGAGGCAGACATTTTATCAAAGTGAAAGGCTTTGCCAACAATGGGAGTTCCTGTCATTTTTGGTTGTGACACTGTGTATTGCACACTTAGAGGTGTAGCACCATTAAATATACTTTGATTGTCCTTTAGACATAAAATTTTAAGTTTTAGTAAGACTTCTACCGTAATATAGCAGTGCTACCATATAACTGTCACTAATAGATGCATAAAACATGGAACAAATTAAGACTTACAATGCACATCATTTGTGTCCTAAGTTTAATAATCCTATATATTAATCCAAGATACTGAAATCAGGCAGATATGTTTTTTGAAAGTGGAAACTGAATATACAATTATGTGTCTAAAAAATTATGAAAAAAATCAGTGTATACCATGCATACCATATGTGTATTCTCTTGCCTCTTAAAAAAAAAACTTACAATAATACTAAATGAACATGTTGATTTTTTTATATTTTAACATCAGTAAGTATCAAGTAAAATCTTTCTGAAGAGTCTTATCAGTGAATGTATATCAAATGCATATCATTTGTAGGGCATTATTTATTCACTGTACCTCATCTGCATGTATTATTAGCTTTAAGTTAAAAATGTCATGGTGTGAGTATAGATCAAGATGGTGAAGTAGGAAGATCCTGAGCTCACCTGCTCCCATGGGCACACCAGTACTACAACTTCATATAGAACATCTGAGAATGACATGAAGACTAGCAGAACAGATTTTCTACAACTAAGAACATAAGGAAAATGTTACATCAGGCAGGGGCTGGGGGCAGTGATGTGGTCTAATTATAATCTACACCCCAGTTCAGTGACCCACAAGCAGGAGGGATATCAAAATCGCAAAGGTCCTCCCATGTTGGGCTCCCAAGCTCAGGGGAACCCCTGTAATATCTGACATTGACATCTAGTAGGGCTTATACCCAGGAGAGCCAGAGGACTGTGGGAAACCAAAACTCTACCCTTAAAGGACTTATGCACGAACTGACTTTCTCCAAATTCTAGTACCAAGACAGCCACTTGGAAAGAGTATAGGTCATGCAAGGAGATTCATCGACTGATTTTAGGGCATGTACTAGAGTGGCATGGAACTGGTAGAACTTCCTCCAAGGACAGAGGCAATGGCGGGTACTATTATTCTTATAATTTTTTATTCTTTTTCCACTTAGCTGACCTGGCACTTGTGGACACCACTTGCGTTTCTCTTCATCAATATAGGTAATGCAAAAAGCCCACCCAAGGGTTCCCACTCAGGACCCACCCACTTCAGTTGATCCCTCCTAAGCAGCACCTGCCCACACTAACTGGTGGGTGGCTCAGTCAGCACTGCCACCCCTTCAAAGAGGCACCAGGGCACCAGCCCCACACACCAGCGAAGGACACAGCTGGGCCTGCTGGCCAGCACACCCACAGCACCTGCAGCCTAATCACATCAGGAGGGTGCATGCAGCCCACACAGGGGTAGCCTGGGAGTGCCCGGCTTTGTGACCAGGGAGGGTCATGCTCTCGGCCCCAAAGGACACCTCGTATATAAGGCCGCACTCTCAAGACCAGGAGACATAAATGAAATGCCCAATACATAACACAGTATTGGGCAAAATGAGGAGGTAAAAATAGCTTCCACATGAAAGAACAATTCAAAACCCCAGGAAAAGAACAAAGTGAAATGGAGATGAGCAGTTCACCAGATAAAGAGTTCAAAATGATAAACTTTTCACTCACCTGCCATATGCTCAGAGTTTCTTTCTTTAATGATGTCTCTGAGGCAGAAATTAATACACAGTGTAACTCTGAGAAATTACTAGTGGCCGTAAGCCTGTTTTGAGGAGAATTCTGAGTTCCATCTACATTCAGTGGAACAGAATTTTGTAAATTTTTTCAGTCTTTGGCTCTAATACCTGCAGGTGAAAAAGCACCACTTGAGGGTACGTTCATAGAGACTATATGATTAAAGCTTCAAATAGTATTGTCAGAGCTTTGAAATCAAATGATTTGTTTCTAAGACTGTATCTCTGAATTATGAATTCTGTGTCCTAAGGCAAGCCAGTTTGACTCTTTGTCTCTCAGTTTCCTCATCTATTAAATCCTGCTAATAATGCTTGCTGAAGGGATTTAGTCTAGGCAAAAATGAGAGGAGTCATGTATGGAAAGTTTAATGAAGTGCTTTATGCGTTGTAAAGTTAATATATACATAAATAGTTGATGTTGTTTTTAAGTCTACTGACAACTTAGCCACTGTCTCTCCTTCCTCTATGCTCTAAGAGCCCTTGAAACATAACTTATATGCATTCCACTCTGCTGTGACTATGTATCAAGGCATGGATTTCTATCCTGAAACTCGGAACTTGTCTATGGTAGAGACTGAATCTTATTCATTAGTGTATTTCCAGCATCCATCTTAGTGCCAGGAATTTAGAAACACTCAATAAATCTTAAATAATTGACTAAATAAAATAAATTCTTGGATCAAGCTCAAACCATCACTCACTCACATGATTCTCCCATGATGCGTTTTGTCCAAATGTATCTTTCTTCCATTTAAGTGGCTGTACTTATTATAGATTTTCACTGCAATAGAAAATTAAAGGTATATGCTTTTTCATGTAAAGTCAATAAGTGAGGGGACAGAAACTTCACATATTCATCTTTCATCTTCATCTTCATATTCATCTTCTTGGTTTTGTCTTGCATAAAGCATACACTTAATGAGGGTGAAGACACTGAAAAAATAAGTATGAGACTAAACAGAATTATAATTTCACATGTATTATAATAATAATATAGAAACAAGCAAAGTACTCTTTAATAACAGAAGAAGGACTATTGATTTTTAGAGAAATCTACTTAGGAGATCTTAGGGAAACTACGCTATTTAGCATTTGAAATAATTAAAGCCACATTACAGTTTTGATAGCAAAAATGAGGAGAGAGAGTTCATTCTCTCATTCCAATTGTTGAAATATATTATTGTGTTTATATTATTATAATAAAAATGTCTTTATTTTTGAAGATGTGTATTATGATTTTTTTCAAAATATCTCCCTCCCTTAGATACAAGACAATATATAAGGATGAGGAAGAGAGACATTTTGCATTATTTCTTCTTCTGATATCTTTCACAGAAGTAACTGTCATGGTAGGGCAGTGTAGCATCTAAGAACACATATTCTTGTATGTTTCATATTTCCCAACAATAGATATATGGCCATTATTTGAATAGCAACAATTTCCTCAAAACAATGTTAGATTATTGTTTGATTTATAATGTTTTATTGAAATACATTGTGTAGAATGGAAAATGTTTACATGAAATGTGTATCAGTTCAGTTCAATTGCTCAGTCGTGTCCGACTCTGCAACCTCATGGACTGTAGCATGCCAGGCTTCCTTGTCCATCACCACCTGAAATGTGTATAGCTTCTTTAATTTTCACAGTGTGAACACACCTGGGTGAGAACCACTCACATCAAAATATAGAAAAATTATCATGAAAAGCAGAAAAATTTAATGCTCCTTCCTTGACACTGTGCCCCAGAGAATCATTATTCTGAATTTTATGAGCAAAGATAAATTTTCCTTGGTTTTGAAATTTATGTAAATGATATCACATAGTGTGTATGCTTAATTGTGGCTTCTTTCATTGGTGTTTATAATTTGAAATTTATCTATATTGTTGCATGTGATAGTGATCTGTGAGATTTTCCCGTGCTGTTGCATATAGTGGAAATTTCTTTAGATTACTGAACAATATTATATATGAATATATATCACAGATTATTTGCATATTCTATTGTTTATGGAATTTAGATGATTTCCAATTTGATGCTGTTACAAATAATGCTGGTTTACACAATTTTATACACATCCTTTGATGTAAAACTGTATGCATATAGTTTGAATACATATATAGGAGTGAAATTGCTATAAGATATGCATACATTGAGCTTTACTATGCTTAAAATATGCCAATTTATGAATCTACCAACAATAAATGTAATTTCAATCACATCAACACTTGATATTCACTGTAATTTCAATCACATCGACCCTTTTTTTTTTTTGTTTAAATAATTTTGGGGAGATATCTGTTTTGGGGGTCTTTCCATACCATCTTGGGCTTCCCAGGTTGCTCAGTGGTCAAGAATCTGCCTGCCAGTGCAAGAGATGCAGGAGACACAGGTTCAGTCGCTTGGTAGGGAAGATCCTCTGAAGAAGAAAATGGCAACCATCTTATGGAAAAATCTGAACAAACATTTTAGCCAGCCCAAAAATGGTGATTATGAGCAATGTTGAATCTCTTTTAATATGTTTAGATTTAATATTAATATCTTCTTTTGAAAAGCATTTTTTAGTCATTTTCCCATTTTCTTATTACATATTCGGTCCTTTCTCATTGATCTGTAGCAATCTTTTTACCCTAATGTATATGAGTCTTTGGTCTGAAACAAATGTATTCTAAATATATTATTTTATTCCCTATTTTTTCACTTTTTTAATTGCAGCATTTTATAAGCTCAAATTTTGAATTTAAGTGAGATCCATTTAATCAATACTTCCTTCATTATTAATTTTTGCTTTTTTATAATTTTTTCCTTAAAGGCATAGTCATTTACCCCAAGGTAAGCAGAAGATATTCTTCTAGTATTTTTTTCTTTAAAAGTTAGTTTATTTTTCCATTTAGGCTTGCAATTCAATCGAAATTGATTTTTCATATATGACATAAGATAGGAGTGAAGGTTCATTTTCCCTGTCAGAATATTCAGTTGATCCAGCATAAAGAGTAACAATTATTGTTTTAAGTGAGATGACTATAGAAGTAGATTTGTATCTGTGCAAGTAGGTCTGCCTCTTTATTCTTTCTTACCTGTCTATTTTTTAAATTCTTATTTCAACACATTTAATTATCAAAAATTGGAAATAAATCTCTATAACATATAGTGCAAGTCCTTCAACTTTGCTGCTCCTCACAAAATTTCTTCACTGTTATTGCTGTTTGCTTTCCCATATGAATCTTAGATTCATTTTGTCAGTTTTCTCAGGTGAAGGAAAAAAAATAAGAATTTTATTTTAAATTGCTTTGGATCCATTGATAAGTTTTAAAAGAATGAACATGTTTAAACTTGAGTCTTCTAATTCATAAGAAGGATAAACCTTTATTTCATTTTTTAATGCTTCTCAGAAATGTATTTTAGCTTTCTGAGTTTTACACATCTTAAATAGCTAGTTCCAAACATATTTGATAATTTTGATACTATTACAAAAGTATTCCTTTATTTCTTCTAATAGCTTGTTTCTGATGTATCGAAATACAATTTAATTTTGTATGTTGACATTGTATCCAATGGCTATGCTAAATTTACTTAACAGTTCTAATAGTTTACATGTATTCATGTGGGGTTTTGTATGTAAATAGTGATGCCTTGTGTTAAGATAGTTTTTTGTCTTCTTCTCTTTCTCTTATCTGTTTTTATTTGTCTTGCCGGAATAGCACAAAATATAAATAACATTAACAAATAGACTGAGAAATAATTTCCTGAGAAATATTCCACTATTCTACCTTTAAATATGGTACTTGCTATATGTTTGTTAAATAAATAATGACCCCTACTCTTTCTTGGCTACCTAGATTTTTTTGTATGACTTAATTTTATTTTGTTTTCTTGAGTCATGATTGAGTGCTGAATTTTATCAAATCTATTTATGTATCACATATAAATTTCCTCATTTAGTTTCCTAAGCAGTGAGATGCATGATTGATTTTCAAACATTTAAATAAGCTTGCATCCTGACATCCACTGCAGTTGACTTTTATTTGAGGTGTTTGTTCAATCCTGGCTGAGTTGGTAACTCAGTGAGATTGCTACAGACTCAACGTTTCTGTTTTCTGATGGCCAAAATTACTAAGAGAAAAAAAAAATGCCTGCAATTGTCCAGGTGACCTCAATATGTTTTGTTTTTAAATCTTGGCCTGAGTACTGACTATATTTTAGTGCCTTCAAACACGTTTTTGCTTGTTTGTTTGTTTTTCCTACCTCTTTTTTCCTTTCTTATTAAAAGAAAATTATCTAGCATTTGTGGTCTGATTATATCTACACTATCAAAGCTGGAAGCAGAATCTTCAATAATTTATTTTCACCACGAAAATTGATAAATTCTTAAAATCGGAAAGGTCCCAAATCTAACTTATGATAGGTATAGTGACAATGTAAGATATATTCTGTTCTTACCCATCCCAGAATTTTACACTTTCTTAAGGGTCCAATCATGTAGAAAGTATGTGGCACAAAAATCTTTATACTCGACAGAATTAAGAGAACTTCTCAGAGGCCAGAAACTCTCCATTAAACCTGCACTCTATAAAATTACCTCTCTTAGAAATATTTACCATAAAAATAGATTCATATTTTCGAAGAAAAATTATGTGCTTGTCTTCCTAGAAAGTGTGATTCTGAATCAAGAGAACAGCCAGCCACTGTAGAGTATCGTCATCTCCTGATTTTAGAAATAACAGCATTTACTTTAACTTACTTTGTGGTGCCCTTTTACACTTTTGTTTTACCAATTATGATATAAGGCAAAGCACAAGAGTCTTTCTTTTGTGATCATGTATAAGTGCAGAATGTAAATGCACTATCATATCTGCATAAGAGTTTTAGCACAAATACAGAATCTGAAACTGATAAAAATCATATTGATCTTTAGTCCTTCACATTACATTCATATTAATAATGAATGTGATAGTAGCATCATAAATATGCAAAAGAGTAACACATCAGCCTAAGCATCACCCATAATTTGTAGTCTTGCACTCATATAGAAAACCACTAATGGAATACAGTGCATTTTCTTTTCTATGAATAGTCAAATGTCATGCATAATGTAACAGCGCAATTGCTAATAGCAGACTCATTTAAATTTGTTATTATGGCCAGTACAAACTGATTTTTGAAGTGGCCTATAATAAAATACTTCTCTGCCTTTTGTTCAGTTATCCTTTCCTAGTTATCCTTGTATTTATGGGAGGCACAAAAATGATTACTTTGATATTTGGGAGTACTTATCATTCTCTATCAGAGATAAAAGAATGGTGACCAATGAATAACTGTTACTAACATATCAAAGTTAAAAGTTGATGAAGCATCTGCTCAACCATTTTAATGTCAGAGTATTAGAACATTCTTTCAGAACATCCATTATAACATTATACCCTCATTGTATGCATTTTCAAAACTGCCTTTGTTTTTGTAATAGCTCTTACAAAAATAGTAATGCTGAAGTCACACGCAAATAAGTAGGAACAGAGTCTTAGTTGTAGGAGCTCACAGGATAATTAACAGCACCTAAAATATTGATCGCTCATTGGTAAAAAATCCACCTGCCAATGCAGGAGACATGCATTCAATCCTTGTCAGGAAGATCACCTGGAAAAGGAAATGGCAACCCACTCCAATAGTCTTGCTGTCTTCCCTGAGAAATCCCATGGACAGAGGAGCCTGACCTGCTACTGTCCATGGGGTCACAAAGTGTCGGACATAACTTAGCAACTGAACAACAGAACTAGGTTAAGTATTGGAAGCTCCAGGAAAATATTCACATATAATGGAATCCTGCTTGATATAAATATCCTGGGGATTTCTGGTTAGTCACAGTTTATATTAGGTAACATGATAGTGGATAAACTAAATGATCCTAGTATTTTAGCTCTGTTTGGAAGCCCTAAGAATTCTTGAGTTCTTAGAGTACCATGCTATACTCTGTTTTCAAGGCTACAAAGAGTATGTCTAGCATCTATTTGATCTTGCCTTAAAAGTACTATAGAAGAAACTATTAAATTGTAGAAGTACTCCAGTCTAGAATTTTTTAATACTTTGTATGAGAGATTAATAATACTTTATTATATGGTCTTATAGCATAATACAAAATGTTACCTTTGATGAAAGAAATTAGTGGAAGCTCTTAATGTCTCATATCAGAAATCATTGATGAATTCTAAATTCTATAATAAATATATATTTCATAAAATATTTTAATAAATACTAATTGAAATATTCAATTCATATTTTTAGTATTTGAAAAGATAAAGCCCCAATGTATTAAGTTATATGAAAACATGCAAAATCCCATATTTGGATTAGAAGCTAAGATATATTCATACAATGCATTGATAGTGAATCAAAAAGCCACAGCCCACTCCCAGGGATTGTCCACGTGCAATGACTAACAGATGAAGTGGTGAAGTCAAGCTACTGAGTTATAAACTGGGCATATGCAAAAGAGCTGTCTCAGACTGTGAGTTCCTGATCAGTTCTGCCAGAACCATTGTTGATCTTCTGATATAGCCCCAGTTCTTCCTCTGCCCCATTCAGTTCAGTTGCTTTCAGTCACTCAGTTGTGTCTGACTCTTTGTGACTCCATGGACTGCAGCACGCCAGGCTTCCCTGTCCATCACCAACTCCTGGACCTTGGTCAAACTCATGTCCATTGAGTCGGTGATGCCATCCAACCATCTCATCTTCTGTCGTCCCCTTATCCTCCCACCTTCAATCTTTTCCAGTTTCAGGGTCTTTTCCAATGAGTCAGTTCTTCCCATCAGGTGGCCAAAGTATTGGAGCTTCAACTTCAGCATCAGTCCTTCCAACGAATATTCAGGACTGATTTCCTTTAGGATTGACTGGTTGGATCTCCTTGCAGTCCAAGGGACTCTTGAGAGTCTTCTCCAACACCACAGTTTAAAAGCATCAATTCTTCAGTGCTTAACTTTTCTTAGAGTCCAATGCTCACGATCATACATGACTAGTTAAAGGATAGCTTTAACTAGATGGACATTTTTTGGTAAAGTAATGTCTCTACTTTTTAATATGCTATCTAGGTTGGTCATAGATTTTCTTCCAAGGAGCAAGCATCTTTTAATATCATGGTTGATATAGATTTCAAGAATAATACTTAATTAGCTTACTTTACACTAATCTTCATCTCAGAATCTGCTTCCTGGTTAACTCAACTGATAGCAAGTCCTTTGCTCCATATTCTCTGCATAGCAATTATAAAGACAATTAAATGTGCAAAGATTTATTAGGTTCACTACCTGTGAGGACAAATGGAGAGAAATCCTGGAGAAGCTTGGATACTCACCAGATCTTGAGAAAGATGTCTGGCTGTAGTATAGTATAATGTTTGACAAACTCACAGGAAATAAGTCAGCTGTCCAAGGAATACTGTGCTTCTCAAGGATTGGCTGGATTTAAAATCCCTTCCCTGAGAGGTAGACAGTTTCCCTATTATCCTCTGCCATTGGTTCAAGGGCCTGCCATGGATGCTAAAACCTATGGATGTTTTCTACATCTGTGATTCTACCTCTGCTTTATAATTAAGTTCATTTGTACTGTTATTTTAGATTCCACACATAAGTTATACCATGTATTTGTCTTTCTCTGTCTGACTTACTTCGCTCAATATGTAAATCTCTAGATCCATCCATGTTGTTGCAAGTGGCATTATTTCATTTTTATGGCCAAGTAATATTCCACAGTATATATCAATATGTGCCACATCTTCTTTATCCACTTCTCTCTTGGTGGACATTTAGGTTGCTTACCAGGGGTAGACATGGAGAAGGGGAAGAAGGGAAAAATTGGTAGATCAGTATTGAATATACACAGTGTAATTTATGTAAAATAGATAAGTAATTAATAAGGACCTACCATATAGCACAGGGAACTCTACTCAATACTCTGTAATAATGTATTGGGAAAAGAACCTTAGAAAGAGTATATATATGTATGATGTGTATATATATATATATATATATATATATATATATATATAAACTGATTCACTTTGTTCTACAGCAGAAGCTAACATTGTATATCAACTATATTCTAATAATTTTTTAATTGAATAAAATATTTATATGTTCAAGTTCTGTAGTTGTTCATCCTTATCTGCAGTTCTGCATCCTCAACTCAACCTGAAGATCATGTAGCATGACTTATTAAAAAAAAAAATCTGTATACATAGACCTTTTCAGTTCAAACCCATGTTGTTTAGGAGTGAATTATCTGTTTAACTTGGTTAATTCTCACAACAAACCTGCAAGGTAGATGTTCACACACTTCATTTTACTGATAAGAAACTATTTCACTGGAATATTAAATGCCTAAACTTACCCAACCTGTGAGTTACAGAAGAAGTGTTAGCCAAGATAATATGTCCCAGGGTCTTTGCTCCTAAGAACTACACTGCAGTCACAGTGAGCCACTCCATAGACTAGGAATTCCTTGAAAGCAATGTGGCTAGGTCACCCTAAGCAATACCCCAAGTTCCCCCCAGAATTATGTATTGTAAGTCTTTCTTCCTGCCTTCCATAATGAAACACAAGACTATTGTCAGAATGAGTACAGAGAAAAGGGAAATTCTAAGACTTTCTAGATTATTAAACACACACTAAGAATTAATAGATAATAAAATACATTCATATTTCATACCAATTACCATTTATTTCTGAATGCATAGTTGGAATATACAAACTAAGTAATGGCAGAATTCCTGTTTTAGGCCCCTAAACCATCTCATGAGGAAAATGAATTTGGAAAGATTAAATAGGAGCCCCTGAAACTTCTCTACCTTATCAGAATGAGAAATTTAAAAAAAAAATAAAGAAAAATATCACTTTGTTCTTGAGAGAACTAAAATGCTTAATTATATCATTAGAGATTTTAAATATGCTGTATTTGGCAAGAAAAAATAATTGATTAAGAAGAGAGAAATAGTCGTGAAAATAAGTTTTAATGTTCAATCAACTGAGTAATTATCCAAAAGATACTATTTAACCTAAAAGAATGTTTTCTTATTGTTTGCTTTAATGAAAAGCTACTGTTATATTTATTTGGAAAGCTCAAGTGTTTCATTAACCTTGCTTTAACCTTCTTGATCCCCACCCCTAACCCACACCAAGCTGAAAACTGGAACTCCAAACATAAGGAACTGAGATACAGAAAAAGAAAAAAAAAAAATTGTTGCAACATTTTTTTTTTGCTTTAAGCAATCATTCCTCAATACCTCCATATCTATCTCTCCATCTCTATCTCTAGATGTATTTATATAGAGATATAATAGAACTATTCTAAGAACCTCTATAATATCTAACTAACTTTATCCTCATGATAACCCTATCTAGCAGAAAATGTTGTTAATCATACTTTCATCTGAGAATACCTAAGATCAAGGGTTACTAAGTAAATTGCCCCAAAGTTCACAGTTGGTAAGTAAAATGAAATAAGATTTTGCACTCAAGGAATTAACTCCAGAGCCTGTGCAGGCACTTGATAGTCAGTTAAGACATGTCTATGTTAATCTTATAGAAATATGAGTAAATTAGTCAATTGAATCAGAGCTGAGAGGCCTGTTGGGATAAAAAATGTTTCATTAAGAACCAAGGCAGGGCTTAAGGATTTACCACTTTTTCTTAGAAATAATAGATCTATTTAGCATCAATATTCACAAATTATACATACATAGATTTATATACTTTCATATATATTTGTATATTATTCAAAGACATAATTAACTATATTGATAAACAATTTAAGATACTAGCTAGATACCATCGGGCATCAATTACAACTCTACAAGGATCTAGCACAGATTTACAGTCACAATTAATGGCATGTCAAATTGTTGGAAGAATAGTATTGATGTTCAATAATAAAGCAATCAGATTCTCAGAAGGCCAGATAGTTTGAACATCTTTCAAAAAATGTCATTTATCTAAGATTACATGCAAAATGCTCTCATATTTCAAAAAGAAATGATGGAAGTATTGAAGTAAGTGTATTTATCTTTATGGCTGTGTTTTGTGGAACAAGAAAAATACAGACTATCATCTGAATCTTTGGCTACATGTTGCCAAATATTCAGAAACATTTGGTTTGTTATTATATAGTGATGTACTAATACAGTAATAATTTCATCCACATATTTTAGCATCATTTGATACAACCTATTTGTACTTCTAAGTTGGCACCCAATGAACCTTGCCTCCTGAGACATTATGCTTGTGTAACCCTCTTCCTGTGACAGTAGGTTGGACTTAGTAACTTAGTTTTAAGCAATATAATATGACAAAGATGGTGAGATGTCATTCATTTGATCAGGTTAAAAAATACTGTGATTTCTGTTTTCCTATCATACTCTCCCTTTCCTTCTGGCTTTGGTGAAGCAGTATGCCATGTTGATAAAGCCATGTGGCAAGGGACCCAGAATGGGCACCAGTGAGCAAGGAATCAAGCTTCTCAATTCAACAACCCTTAAGTAACTGAACCAGTCAACAACCACCCCATGTGAATCATGTCCGACTCTGTGATCCCATGGACTGTAGCCTGTCATGCTCCTCAGTCCATGGGGATTCCCCAGGCAAGAATACTGGAGTGGGAAGATGACGGAGGAGTAGGTGGACATGGAGTACATCTCTCTCCACGGATACATCAGGAATACACCTTCAGACACAGAAGTGAATGCAGAACACCAGCTGAGAGCAGACAGGAGTACCTGACCAGCGGAAAAGAAAATACAGACCCACACAAAACTCCATAGGATGAAGGGACTAGGAGGAAAAACAGGAGTGTTAGTAAGACTGGACCTGCCCTCGGCGGATGGGGGAACTGAAGCAGAGGTCCGATCCCCACATCAGGCAATTGTCTGAGCAGAGGAGAAACAGTAAAGGTTGAGAGTGAAACAGCTGACTTGTGGCAGCCTAAATGGAATGAGAATCAGACAGCCCTTGCCACAGCCATACATACCCTGAACAGGAACATAGATCCCCTGGAAGGTGCAGCAGCTGGAAGCTGGAGTTTAGGGATTGTGGAGCAATACTCAGGCAAGGGCCGCTATTGACTGTGGAGAGATGGATTGAGGGGATGTGAGGGAGGAAATTGTGGTAGGAAATGCATTTGGAGGAAAGCCAGGCAACCATGGAAGTAAGGTAATACTGCTAGGTCATGCATAGGGCATGGAGCCATCATCATAACCATTCTCGCCCTACATGCCAGCATCGGCAGCTGAACAATAGAGAGGCTGGCCCATCAAACGCTTGATGCACTGAACTACAGAATAAGATCCCACCCAGGATGCCCCGTTAAGTGCTTGATGTGCCCAATCTACAGAGTAGAACCCCAGCCTGGGGTTCCCTCTATGTGCCTGACAATGAAGGACCCCAGGCAACGGAGCGATCTAAGTTCCTGAATGGGCAGAGCAATGGAGAAAGACTGGCCAAAGAGGCCTTCTGATCGTCAGCTACAAGAAGCTTGAAAAAAGACTCTGATAGGCCCATAACTCCTGCAGCAGAGGCAGTCCGTGTCTCTGCAAAATTGGTGCTGCCAGGGTCCCTGCAAACCAAGGAGCTGCATCATCTCACTGGGGTAGAGTTGACACAGGCAAAAAAATTTCATGCATCTATGTGCACAGGGTTGCTTTAGTAGTGTCCAACTCTTTGGGACTCTGTAGAATATAGTCTGCCAGGCTTTTCTGTCAGGAAGGGGAATTCTCCAGGCAAAACTACTGGAGCCAATATTGGCCAATACTGGTTGCCATACCCTTCTAAAGCACTATATTTCCTGCTGCCCTAGCCGCCAACTCCCTAAGTATCTGGTGCTGCCAGAACCCCTGCGACCCAACCAGCTGCACCACCTCCACACCTGGCCCTCACAGAGGCAAACCCAAGTCCTCCAGGGAAGCCTCAGAAGCAAACCCCAGTGGAAGACCCACATGCACAGGTGGAAATAAAACCACAATTAAAACCCAGGAGCAATGTGGCTAAGGAAGATTAGCTCTGGGAGATGGTGACGGACAGGGAAGCCTGGCATGATGTTGCAAAGAGTCGAACACGACCGAGGAACTGAACAACAAGAGAAAAGCTGGTGTGTTTTTTTTTTTTAATTTTTTAAAATTTTCTTTACTTTAATGTGTTGGTTTTGCCATACATTGACATGAAACCGCCATGGGTTTACATATGCTCCCCCTCCAGACCCCCCTCCCTCCTCCCTCCCAATTCCCTCCCCCTGGGTCCAAACCTTCCTGGTAAGGTAGGTAAGGTTTGGTCCCTCCCAAACCTTCCCAACACCCATACAAGCTGCAGATTAAATCCACATGATCAACTAGGCAGACTCTGTCTCTCTGGAAATATATAAAAGGTCATTGAGAATGCTCACAAAAGCAAATGCACTAGTTCTGAGAGCTATGGACATTGGAGGCAAGAACACAGAGGAGTAGGACCAGATTAAAATCAGAGCTGCCCCCACAACAGGTCCAGAGATCAGCACAATGTCACAGGGCATCCTAGCGAGGTGAGGTGGACTGTGACTCCCAGGGAGGGAAAGGACTCTGACAGCACTGACTCAAGAAAAGCCTTTACTATTCTTATGTTTTGACTTGTTCTGTAGATTCTTTTGGATTTTTTTTTCATTTTCCCCTCTCTGTTGTAGTTGTCTATTTTATTGGCACTAGGAAATCTAATTAAGCATTTGAGCTTTTTCGTTTTAATCACATTTTTTTTATTGTTGTTATAAACCTCTGCCTCTATCTTGGACTTTTGTAGTTCTGGGAGTTTTCCTTTTTTTATTTTCTCTTTTTTAAATTTTAATTAAAAAATTTTAAACCTATTATTATTTTCTACATTTATCCCTTTGTTTCTTTTTCCCACTCTTCTTTTCTCCTTGCAGTTAATCTTTAATGAATACAAATCTTCTTTATCTAGCTCTTTTTAACTTTGCATATCTATTATTTCTTTCTTTTTTTTGCCTTTCCTTTCCTCTCAACATATTTGGTAGTTTTATTTTCATTGCTTTATTTCCCAATTGGCACCTTGCTTTAGTTTTGTTTACCAGTTTATGTTTGAGTTAGTTTTGTTCTAGTAGACATAATTTTTGGTTTCCTTTGTTCTCTGGATCAATCTATTGTAATTTATTTTTGTTGAACTGTTTCCATTTAGCTTAGGTTGTGTATATATATTTGTATATTCAGTCACACTTCTTATTGTTTTTGTAAATGTCTGCCTCTACATTGGGCTTTTACAGTTCTGTGGAGTTGTCCTTTTTTCTTTCTTCTTCCATTTTTTTTCTCATTTTTATAATTTTAATTTTTAATTTTTTAAACCTACTATTTTTTTTTCTACATTTACTCCTTTGTTTACCTTTCCTACTGTTCTTTTCCCCTTGTGGTTAATCTTCAATGTATATAAATCTTCTTTATCTACCTATATTTAACTTTGCATATCTATTATTTCTTTATTTTCTTTCCTTTCCTCTCAACATATTTGTTAGTTTTGTTTTCATTTCTTTATTCCCCAGTTGGCACCTTAATTTAGTTTTGTATTCCACTTTGTGCTTTATTTAGTTTCATTCTTCACTGGTAAATATAATTTTTTGTTTCCTTTGTTTTCCAAGTCATCTATTGTATTTTACTTTTGTTGAACTGTTTTAGCATTGTTCATAGTTGTATATGTATATATGCATATTCCATTATTTTGATTATTATTTGCCTGATTTTGTAACTGCCATTTGTCTGGGGTTCATCTTTGGTTTCCTTTTTTGGATATTTGTTTAATCTCACCTAATGCCATAACAAACCACTTGTGGAATCTTCGTTCCTGACCAGAGATCAAGCATTGAGCATTTGGAGCAGGAACACTGACTCCAAGACCCTAGACTACCAGAGAACTAACCCTAGGGAGTATCAGCTAGTAAGAACTCACACAAAGGAAGCCACTTGAATACAAGACCCAACATCATCCAACCACCAGTAGCACCCTGGAAGGATGTAAACAACAAACAAAACAAAAACACAAACCAAATCATCAGCAGACAAGATTACCACCTCACTCAGCCTTGCCCATAAGAGGAAAAACAAACAAACAAACAAACAAACAAAAACTCAGCACAAATCTCACCCTGTACAAAGCTTATACAAATCATTGGACCAACCTTACGTGGGCAAAAATTAAAAGAAAGAAAGAATTCAACCTTGATGCCTTGGAAAATGAGACCTCAAACACTATCAGTTAAAAAAAAGAAAAGAAAAGGCAGAGAAATACTACACAAATGAAGGAACAAACTAGAAACACAGAAGTCCAAATAAATGAAGAGAAAATAGGCAAACTGCATGAGAAAGAATTCAGAATAATGATAGAAAAGATGATCAGAAACTTTGAAAATAAAATGGATATAATGCAAAAATCAATTAACAAAGACCTAGAAGAACTAAAGAATAAACATACAAAGACAAACATCACAATTACTGAAATTAAAAATACTCTAAAAGGAATCAGTAGCAGAATATCTGAAACAGAAGAATGAATCAGTGAGTGGGAAGTTAAAATGGTGGAAATAAACTTCTTACAAGCAGAATAAAGTAAAAAGAATGAAAAGAACTAAGGATAGTCTCAGAGACCTCTGGGGCAATATCAAACGCACCAGCATTTGAATTATAGGAGTTCCAGAAGAAGAAGAGAAAAAGAAAAGTTACGAGAAAATTTTTGCAGAGATTATAGTTGAAAATTTCCCCAAAATGGAAATAGTCAATCAAGTCCAAAAGGCATAAAGAGTCCCATACAGATAAACCCAAGTAGAATCATACAAAGACACATACTAATCAAATGAACAAAGACTAAACACAAAGAAAGAATATTAAAAGCAGCAAGGGAAAAAGAGCAAGTAACGTACAAGGGAAACTCCATATGCTTAATGTTTCTGATCTTTCAGCAGAAATATTGCAGGCCAGAAGGGAATGGCAGGATATATTTAAAGTACTGAATGGTAAAAATCTACCACCAAGACTACTGTACCCAGCAAGGATCTCATTCAAAATTGATGGAGAAATAAAAAGCTTTCCAAACAAGCAGAAGTCAAGAAAATTCAGTACCAGCAAACCAGATTTACAATCTTCTTTGACCACAATGCTGTGAGGCTAGATATCAATTACCAGGAAAAAGCTGTTAGAAATACAAACATATTGAGATTAAACAACATATTTTTAAATAACCAACAGGTTACTGAAGAAATCAAAAGGGAAGTAAAACAATTTCTAGAAACAAATGATAATGAAAACACAACAACTCAAAACCTATGGGATGCAACAAAAGCAGTTCTAAGAGGGAAGTGTAGCAATACAATCCTACCTCAAGAAACAAGAAAACCATTGAATAGGCAACCTAACTCTATACCTAAAACAACTGGAAAAAGAAGAATAAAAAAAACCCCAAAATTAGTAGAAGGAAAGAAATCATAAAGATCTGAGCAGAAATAAATGAAAAAGAAATGAAAGGAACAATAGTAAACATAAATAAAACTAAAAGCTTGTTCTTTGAGAAATTAAATAAAATTGACAAACCTTTAGCCAGAGTCATCAAGGAAAAAAGAATCAAATCAATAAAATTAGAAGTGAAAAAGGAGAGGTTACAACAGGCAATGTAGAAATATAAAGGATTATAAGAGACTATTATGAACAACTATATAACAATAAAATGGGTAACCTGGAAGAAATAGACAGCTTCTTAGAAAAGTTCAGTCTTCCAAGACTAAACCAGGAAAAAATAGAAATTATGAACAACCCAATTACAAGCACTGAAATTGAAACTGTGATCAGAAATATTCCAAGAAACAAAAGCCCAGGACCAGATGGCTCCACAGGAGAATTCTATCAAACATTTAGTGAAAAGCTAATGTCTATCCTTCTAAACCTCTCAAATAATTACAAAGGAAGGAACACTTCCTAACTCATTCTGTGAGCCCACCATCACCCTGATACCAACACCAAATAAATGCAACACACACAAAAAGAAAACTATCACTGAAGAACATAAATACAAAAATCCTCAACAAAATTTTAGCAAACAGAATTCAGCAGCACATTGAAAAGCTCATACACCATGATCAAGCTGGGTTTATTCCAGGGATGAAAGGATTCTTCAATATATGCAAATCAATAAATGTGATAAACCATATTAATAAATTGAAAGATAAAAAAATGATCACCTCATAGATGCAGAAAAAGCCTTTGACAAAATTCAGTCCCCATTTATGATTAAAACTCTTCAAAAAATGGGCATAGAAGGAACCTACCTCAACATAGTAAAGGCCATATATTATAAGCCACAGGAAACATTATTCTCAATGGTGAAAAACTGAAAGCATTCACTCTAAGATCAGAAACAAGACAAGGGTGTCCACTTTCACCATTATTATTCAACATAGTTCTGGAAGTCCTAGCTTCAGCAATCAGAGAAGAAAAGGAAATAAAAGGAATCCAGATCAGAAAAGAAGAAGTAAAGCTCTCACTGTTTACAGATGACATGATACTGTACATAGAAAACCCTAAAGAGAGTATCATAAAGTTACTAGAGCTAATCAGTGAATTTAGCAAAGTTGCAGCATACAAAATCAACACACAGAAATCACTTGCATTTCTATATACTAACAATGAAAACTCCAAATGCAAAATTAAAGAAACAATCCCATTCACCACTGCAACAAAAAGAATTAAATGTCCAGGAATAAACTTACCTAAGGAGGCAAAAGAACTGTACACAGAAAATTATAAGACACTGATGAAAGAAATCAAAGATGACATAAACAGATGGAGAGGTATTGCAAGTTCCTGGGGAGGAAGAATCAATATTGTGAAAATGTTTATACTACCAAATGCAATCTACAGATTCAGTGTGATTCACTATTAAATTACCAGTGGCATTTTGCACAGAACTAGAACAAAAAATTTCACAATTCATAGGAAACACAAAAGACCCTGAATATCCAAAGCAGTCTTGAAAAAGAAGAATGGAGCTGGAGGAATCAACCTTCCTGACTTCAAATTATACTACAAAGCTACAGTCATCAAGACAGCATGGTGCTGGCAGAAAAAGAAAATATAAACCCATGACAGAAGATAGCCCAGAAATAAACCGATGCACCTACGGGTACCTTATTTTTGACAAAGGAGGCCAAAATATACAATGGGGCAAAGGCAGCTTCTTCAATAAATGTTGCTGGGAAAACTGGACAGCTATGTGTAAAAATGAAAGTAGAACACTTCCTAATACCATACACAAAGATAAACACAAAATGGATTAAAGACCTAAATGTAAGACCAGAAACTATAAAACTCTTAGAGGAAAACATAGGCAGAACACTCGATGACATAAATCAAAGCAAGATCCTCTATGACCCAACTCCTAGAGTAATGGAAATAAAAACAAAAGTAAGCAAGTGGGACCTTATTAACCCTAAAAGCTTTTACACAGAAAAGGAAACTATAAGCAAGGTGAAAAGACAACCTCAGAATGGGAGAAAATAATAGAAAATGAAACAACAGACAAAGGATTAATGTCCAAACTATATAAGGAGCTCATACAACTCAATGCCAGAAAAAACAACTCAATCAAAAAGTGGGAAAAAGATCTAAACAGACATTTCTCCAAAGAATACATACAAGTGGCTAACAAACACATGAAAAGATGTTCAACATCACTCATTTTAGAGAAAAGCAAATCAAAACCACAATGAGATATCACCTCACATGGGTCAGAATGGCCATCCTCAAAAAGTCTACAAACAATAAATGCTGGAGAGGGTGTGGAGAAAAGAGAACACTCTTGCACTGTTGGTGGGAATGTAAATTGAGAGCCACTATGGAGGATGGTATGGAGATTCCTTAAAAAACTAGGAATAAAACCACTATATGACCCAGCAATCCCCCTCCTAGACATATATCCTGAGGAAACCAAAATTTAAAAAGACACATGCATTCTATTGTTCATTGCAGCACTATTTACAATAGCTAGAACATGGAAGCAGCCTAGATGCCCATCAGCAGATGAATGGATAAAGAAGTGTGGTAGGTATACACAATGGAATGTTACTCAGCCATAAAAAAGGAACCCATTTGAGTCAGTGTTGATGAGGTGGATGAACCTAGAACTTATTATACAGAGTGAAGTATAATAAGTCAGGAAGAGAAAGATAAATATTGTATTCTAACACATATATAAAGAATCTAGAAGAAGGGTACTGAAGAATTTATTTACAGGGCAATGATGGAGAAACAGACATAGAGAATAGACTTATGGACATGGGGAGAGGTGACATGTATGGAAAGAGTAATATGAAAACTTACATTACCATATATAAAATAGATAGCCAATGGGAATTTGCTGTATGGCTCAGGAACCACAAACAGGGGCTCTGTACCAACTGAGAGGGGTGGGATGGAGAGGGAGATGGGAGGTATGTTCAAAAGGGAGGGGATATATGTAAACCTATGGCTGATTCATGTTGAGGTTTGACAGAAAACAACAAAGTTGTGTATAGCAATTATCCTTCAATAAAAAAATGGAAATTTAAAAAAAAAAAGAAAGAATGCTGGAGTGGGTTGCCATGCCCTCCTCCAGGGGAACCTCCCAACCCACGGATTGAACCCAGGTCTCCCACATTGCAGGTGGATTCTTTACCATCTGAGTAACAAGAAAGCCCTAGGAGCCACTAGGAGATTATAAATATGTGTTGTTTTGTTGTTTTTTTGTGGGAAAATATATGTAGTATTTATCCTTTTGATTATTCATAATTGTGCACCTAAGTAGCCTTATATACATTAACAATATTATGCAACCATCACAGCTATTTCTATCCAAAATTTTTTCATCCTCATCCAGAAGAGTTTGTACTCATTAAAAATAATAGCTCATCACCCTGAGACCAAGTTACCACTGTTCTTTCTGTCTCCATGGACTTGATTATTCTACATACCTCAGGTAAGTATAATCATGCATATCTGTCCTATGTCTGGCTTATTTCACTAACTACAAATACTATAGGCTCATGAAGCATATATCAAAATTTAATTACTTATTTGTTT
The DNA here is from genome assembly GCA_007570785.1 of Antilocapra americana. Lineage (NCBI taxonomy): Eukaryota > Metazoa > Chordata > Mammalia > Artiodactyla > Antilocapridae > Antilocapra > Antilocapra americana. The sequence continues at coordinate 3,083,808 of ML663563.1, read as the reverse complement.
TTTATGGTTTGATTACTTTTATGGAATAATATTCCAGTGAAGCATATACCACATTTTGTTTATCCATTCACATGAAGACAGATAATAGGTTTTTTCCATCTTTTGGCTATTGTGAATAATGCTGCTATGTACATTGATGTACAGATATCTCTGAATCCCTACTTTCAGTTCTTTTAGATATAAACCTTGGAGCAGAATTGCTGGGTCATAAGGTACTTCTATATTTAATCTTTTTAGAAACTTTCAAAATATTCTATAGTGGTTGCACTATTTTACAGCCTCTCCCACAATACATAAAAGTGAGAGTTAGTACTGGACCACAGTACCAGAACATTCACTGATGCCAGTCTGATGAAAGACTCTGAAGCAGGAGGCCAGGTATGCTGGGCACATATCCTTGACTTACAGCTTCTGTGGTGTGCTTAGTTGCCCAGTTGTGTCCGACTCTTTGTGACCCATGGACTGTAGCTCACCAGGTTCCTCTGTCCATGGAGTTCTTCAGGCAGGAATACTGGAGTGAGTTGCCCTTCTCTGGGGGATCTTCCTGACCTAGGAATTGAACCTGGGCCTCCCACATTGTGAGCAGATTCTGTACCAACTGAACCACCAAGGAAGCCTCATGTTCCATTTTCTCATCTTCACCAACACTTGTTATTTTCTGGTACTATTTATTTATATTATTTAGCAATTCTAATAGTGTGAAGTGGTATCTCATTGTGGTTCGGGTGTGCATTTCTCTTATAACTACTGATGCTGAGCATCTTTTCACCTGCAATTGGTCATTCATATATTTTCTTTGAAGAAATACCTCTTTAAGTCTACTGACCATTTTTGATTTGGGTTGTCTATTGTTGTTGAGTTTTAGGGGTTCTTAGATATTCTGGATATGAATTTCACACTTAATGTGAAATATTTTCACTCATTCATTAGTCTGTCCTTTTTTATTGATATGTAAATGTTCTTAATTTTAACAAAATTCATTCTATTTTTTTTCTTTTGTTGCCTGTGCTTTGGGGTCATGTCTATGAAGTCATTGACAAATTCAATATCATGGAGATTTTCTCCAGTGTTTTCTTTAAGGGTTTTAATGTTTTAGAAGTTAAGTTTAGGTTTTTGGTCCATTTTTAGTTATATTTTGAATATGGATAAGGTCCAAATTCATACTTTTGAATGTAGATGTTCGGTTTTCCCAGAACCATTTCTTGGAAAGACTGTTCTTTCCCAATGAAGAGTATCTACACTGTTGTCAAAAAATCAACTGACCACTTTTTGAGGATTTATTTCTTGGCTCTTTATTCTGTTCCTTAATTTTTATGTGTCTGTCTTTATGCTCATGCCACACTTTTTAAGCTATCGTAGTTTTCTAGTAAGTTTTGAAATTGTAAATTGAATTCTTCAAATGTTCTTCTTTTTAAAGATGGTTTTATTTAGTCAAAGTCCTTGTGACTCTGTATGCATTTGGGGACTGGCTTTTCCCTTATTTAAAAAAAGTATATATATATATGAATTTTGATCATAGTTGTGTTTAATCTGTATATTGCTTTGGTCATTAACTCTTCCAATCCATGAACATGATGTCATTCCATTTATTAGGTCTTCTTTAACTTCTTTTGGCAGTATTTTCTAGTTGCAACATATAAATCTTTCACATCTATACTTATTTCTAGTTATTTAACTATTTCAGATGCTAATGTAAATATAATTTCTTTCTTAATCTACATTTTGTATTATTTATTGCTAGGATGATAGTGTTAGTCGCTCAGCCCTCCAACTTTGCAGCCACAAAGACGGTAGTCTGCCAGGCTCCTCTCTCCATGGAATTCTTCAGAAAAGAATACTGGGGTAGGTGGCCATTTTATTCTCCATGGGAATTTTCTGACCCAGGGAGAGAATCCAGGTCTCCTGCATAGTGGACCCATTCATTATTGTCAGAGACATAACACAAATGACTTTGGTATGTTGATTTTCTACCTTGCTGAATTTGTGTATTAGCTCTATAAGCCTTCTTGTGAATTTTGCAGGGGAGGTTCTATATATAAAATCATATTGTCTATGAGTAGAGATAAGTTTTTCATCTTCCTTTCTGCTGTGTATTTCTTTATCTCATCTAACGGTTCTGGCTAAACTAACACGGTGTTGAATTGCAGGAGTGAAATAAGCGTCTGCGTTCGTGACCATAGTCAGGAAATCTTCAGTCTTTCATCATTGTGTATAACGTTAGTTGTGGAGTTTTCATAAATATCTTTTATCATGCCGAGGAATTGTACATCTATATTCAGTACTCTGAGAGTTCTTATTGTGAAAGATTGTTACATTTTCTCAAAAGCCTTTTTTAAGTCAATTTAATTAATCATATAGTTTCCCCCACACATACACTTTTATCAGTACAGTGTATTACCTTGATTGATTTTCTTATGCTGAATTACTCTTGCATGTCCTAGGATAAATCCCATTTGATCATTGTTAATATCTTATTAATATGTTTTTGGGTTTTATTTGCCAATACTTTATTGATGATTTTGCATCTACATTCATAAGGGATGTTATTCTATACTTCTATTTTCTCATGTCTTTATCTTATTTTGGTATCAGAATAATGCTGGTATAATAGAATGATTTAGGAAGTGTTGCTGCCTCTCAAATTTTCTGGAAAGTATAAGAATGATTGGTATATGTTTAGTAGAATTCACTATGAAAGTCATCTGTTTCAGTACTTTTCTTTGTCGGGAGGATTTTGATTACTGATTCAGTCTCTTGTTATAGATCCACTGAGATTTTCTATTGTTTTTCTTGAATGTAAAGTTAAATTATTGCATTAAGATCTTTCTTCTTTTTTAATGTAGACATTGATAGCTGTAAATTTTCCTCTGAGCACTGCTTTTAGTGCATCCATACATTTTGGTATATTAAACTTTTATTTTCTTTCATCTGTGTTTTCTAATTCCTCTTATGATTTCTTCTTTGAGTCCCTGGGTATTTAAGAGCATGTTGTTTAATTTCCACGTGCTTTATGAACTTTTCCTTTTCCTTTTGTTGTTGTTTTCTAGCTTCATCTTGTTATAGTCAGGGAAGACACTATGTGTGTTGACTGTATTTTTAAGTCTTTTAAGAATAGCTTTGTCACCTACCCTGGAGAAGTTCCGTGAGCACTTGAGAAGAAGATGTATTCTGCTGTTGTTGATGAGTATTTGTACATGCCTATTACCTATTTGTTTTATTTTGAATCTCTATTTCCTTACTTTTTTTTTTTATTGGTTTTGCCATACAATGACATGATATCGCCATGGGTTTACATATGCTCCCCCTCCAGAACCCCCCTCCCTCCTCCCTCCCAATTCCCTCCCCCTGGGAAGTCTCTGTGCACCAGCCCCAAGCATCAAGTTCCGTCTAGGCTCCAGTTCCGTCCACCTGAGTAGAACTGATTCAAATGAATTTTTTTTTAATGCTGAGTAATATTCCATTGTGTGTATGTACCACAGCTTTCTTATCCATTCGTCAGTTGATGGGCATCTAGGTTGCTTCCATGTCCTGGCTATTGTAAACAATGCAGCGATGAACATTGGGGTACAGGTGGCTCTTTCAATTCTGGTTTCCTAGGTGTATATGCCCAGCAGTGGGATTGCTGGGTCATATGGCAGTTCTATTTGCAGTTTTTTAAGGAATCTCCACACTGTTTTCCATAGTGGCTGTACTAGTTTGCAATCCCACCAACAGTGTAAGAGGGTTCCCTTTTCTCCATATCCTCTCCAGCATTTATTGCTTGTAGATTTTTGGATTGCAGCCATTCTGACTGGCGTAAAGTGGTACCTCATTGTGGTTTTGATTTGCATTTCTCTGATAATGAGTGATGTTGAGCATCTTTTCATGTGTTTGTTAGCCATTTTTATGTCTTCTTTGAAGAAATGTCTGTTAAGTTCTTTGGCCCACTTTTTGATTGGGTCGTTTCTTTTTCTAGAATGGAGCTGCAGGAGTTGCTTGTATATTTTTGAGATTAACTGTTTTTCCGTTGCTTCATTGGCTATTATTTTCTCCCATTCTGAAGGCTGTCTTTTCACCTTGCTTGTAGTTTCCTTTGTTGTGCAGAAGCTTTTAGTTTTAATTAGGTCCCATTTATTTATTTGTGCTTTTATTTCCAATATTCTGGGAGGTGGGTCATGTAGGATCCTGCTTTGGTTTATGTCAGAGAGTGTTTTGCCAATGTTATCCACTAGGAGTTTTATAGTTTCTGGTCTTATGCTTAGATCTTTGATCCATTTTGAGTTTATCTTTGTGTATGGTGTTAGAAAGTGTTCTAGTTTCATTCTTTTACAAGTGGCTGTCCAGTTTTCCCAGCACCACTTGTTAAAGAAGTTGTCTTTTCTCCATTGTATATTCTTGCCTCCTTTGTCAAAGATAAGGTGTCCATAGATGCGTGGATTTATCTCTGGGCTTTCTATTTTGTTCCATTGATCTATATTTCTGTCGTGCCAGTACCATACTGTCTTAATGACTGTGGATTTGTAGTATAGCCTAAAGTCAGGTAGGTTGATTCCTCCAGTTCCATTCTTCTTTCTCAAGATTGCTTTGGCTATACGAGGTTTTTTGTATTTCCATACAAATTGTGAAATTATTTGTTCTAATTCTCTGAAAAGACCTCTGGTAGCTTGATAGGAATTGCACTGAATCTATAGATTGCTTTGGGTAGTATACTCATTTTCACTATATTGATTCTTCCGATCCATGAACACAGCACATTTCTCCATCTGTTTGTGTCCTCTTTGATTTCTTTCATCAGTGTTTTATAGTTTTCTATATACAAGTCTTTTGTTTCTTTAGGTAGAAATACTCCTAGGTAGTTTATTCTTTTTGTTTCGATGGTGAATGGAATTGTTTCCATAATTTCTCTTTCTGTTTTCTCATTGTTAGTGTATATAAATGCCAGGGATTTCTGTGTGTTGATTTTGTATCCTGAAACCCAGCATGCGAGACAGCAAAAGGAACGCAGATGTATAAAATAGACTCGTGGACTCTGTGGATGAGGGAAAGGGTGGGATGATATGGGAGAATGGCATTGAATTATGTTAATTATCATGTCTAATCAATCGCCAGCCCAGGATTGATGCTCAGGGCTGGTGCAACGAGATTTCCTGGGGGGAGGGAGGAGGGAGGGGGGTTCTGGAGGGGGAGCATATGTAAACCCATGGTGATGTCATTGTTTAGCAAAACTAATAAAAAAAAAAAGAAAAAAAAAGACACAAATTACTAATATCAGAAATGAAAGAGGATTCATATCCACAGATCCTATGGATATTAAAGGATATAAAGGAATACCTAAAGATAAATACGGATTTCCCTGATGGCTCAGACAGTAAAGTGTCTGCCTACAATGTCGGAGACCTGGGTTCAATCCCTGGGTCAGGAAGATCCTCTGGAGAAGGAAATGGCAGCCCATTCCAGTACTCTTGCCTGGGAAATCCCATGGACGGAGGAGCCTGATAAGCTACAGTCCATGGGGTAGCAAAGAGTCGGACACGACTGAATGACTTCACCTTACCTTGCCTTACCTTAAAGGAATACAATGAACAACTGTATGCCCACAAATTAGAAACCTAGATTAAATGGATTAATTTTCTTGAAAGAAAATCTGAAAAATTCACACAAGAAGAAATAGACAATCTGAATAGCTCTTTATCTTTCAAAGAATTCAAATAAATAATAACTCTCCAAAACAGCAATCACCAGACACAGATGTGCTCATTGGTGAATTCCAGCAAACATTTTATGAACTTATTGTACCAATACTCTCCGTTATCTTTTGGAAACAGAAACAGAAAAAAAATTATTTTCTAACTTATTCTGAGGCCAGCATTACCCTAGTACTAATACCAAATAAAGGCATTGCAAGAAAAGAAATTACAGTACAATATTTCTCATGAACATGGATGGAAAATTCCTCAATAAAATATTAACAAGTTATATTTAACAATGTATAAAAAGACTTACACTCCATGACTAATATTTCAGGTATATAAGGCTGGTTTAACAGTCATAAATGAATTACCATAATTCATCACATCAACAGACTAAAGTAGAAAAATCATGTGATCATATCAATTGATGCAGAATACTTAACAAAAAACAACACCTATTTGTGATAAAAACTCACACTAAAATGGAAAGAGAAACTTCCTCAACCTGATAAATAACAATTACTAGAACCTACAGCTACCATCACACTTAACAGTGAGAAACATGAAGCTTTCCCACTGACTCAGGTCCATAGAAAGACTGTACCTTCTAACCATTCAGTGTCAACATCATATTATTATTCTGGCTAATGCAATAAGAGAAGAAAAAGGAATTAAAATATGTGCAAAGTCTTAAGGAAAAAAATAAAACTGTATTTGATCACAGATGACACATTCACCTAAGTCCAAAAGAATCAATAAAACCCTCCAGGAATGAGTAAGTGATTATAACAAGGTTACAGGTTGCAAGGTTAATATACAAATATAAGTCACTTTTGTATATACCAACAGTGAACAAGTAGAAATATGAAATGAAAAACATAATACCATTTTCATTAACATCTATTAAAATTAAATTTGCATACATAAATCTAACAAACTATGTACCAAATCTATATGAAAAAAGTGCAGAACTCAAGATGAGTTAAATTTTAAAATATCTACCTCTATGCAAACATAATCCATTGTTCATGGATACGAAGACGCAATATTGTCAAGATGCCAGTTTTTCCCAACTTGATCTATACATTCAACGAATTCTCCATCAATATCACAGCAACTTATTTTATGGACATCAAATACTGATTCTAAAGCTTATGTGGAGAAGCAGAAGACATGGAATATTCAACACAATTTTGAAAAAGAATAGAGTTGAGGACCGGCATTACCCAACCTCAAGACTTGCTATAAAATGAAAGAACTCAGGATAGTGTGGTACTGGTGAAAGATTAGGTAAATAGATCAAGAGATTCAAGAAATAGACTCATATAAATATGGTCAGTTCATCTTTGACAAAGGAAAAAAAACAATAAAATGGATAAAAGGTAGTATTTCAACAAATGGTGTTGGAAAAATTGAACGTATACATGCAAAAATAAATAAATCTAGACAAAGACCTTATACTCCACAAAAATTAATTAAAGTGGATTTAAGGCTTATATGTAAAACACAAAACTAAGGAGATAACATAGGAGAACATCTAGATGACCTTGGATATGCCAATGCCTTTTTAGACAGAACAATAAAGGCATGATTTATGAAAGAAGTAATTGATAACCTGTACTTCATTCCAATTAAAAACTTCTGCTCTGTGAAAGACATTATAAAAAAATAGAATGAGAGAAAAAGCCTCACACACTTGGAGAAAATATGGCAAAAGACACATCTGATAAATGACTCACCAAAATATACAAAGACTCTTAAAATTCAACAATAAGAAATAACTTGATTGCAAAATGTGCCAAACACCATAACAGATATCTCACCAAAGAAAATACACAGATAGCAAATGAGCATCTGAAAATATTTTCACATCATATGTCATCGGGGGGCTGCAAATTAAAGCAAGATACCACTATGTATCTATTAGAATGGCCAAAATCCAGAACACTGACAACACCAAATGATATGTGAGGATATGGAGCAACAGAAACTCACATTCATTACTGGTGGGAAATGCAAAATGGCACAATCACTTTGAAAGACATTTTTGTAGTTTCTCACAAAGCTGAACATACTCTTATGATACAGTCCAGCAGTTATGCTCCTTGGTATTTACCCAAAGCTATCAAAAAACTGTGTTCACACAGAAACCTTCATGTGAAGGTTTATAGCAGCTTTATAAGTATTTGCCCAAATTTGGAAGATGTGAAGATGTTATTCAGTAGGTGAATGTTATGATAAGTAAAGTGCAGTACAGCTTTATGATGAACATTATTCACCACTAAAAAGAAATGAGTTGTCAATCCATGAAAAAACAGCGAGGAACCTTAAATGAATATTACTGTATGAAAGGCTAAATACTGTATAATTTCACCTATATGACATCCTGGAAAAGGCAAAACTATGGGGAAAGAAAAATATCAGTGTTTTCCAGGTGTTTGTGGGTACAGAGAGATGAATAGGCAGGTCACAGAGGATTTTTAGGGCCATGAAACTATTCTGTATGATACTATATTGTTGGATACATATCATCATACATTTGTCTAAATCCATTGAATGTATAGCAGCAGGGATGGAATCTAATATACTTTATAGACTTTTGCTGAATATGATGTGTCCAAGAAGGTTCATCAGTTGTAACAAATATACCTCCCTCTTAGGGGATGTTGATAATGGGGATGAGTATGCATGTATGTGGTCAGGTGTGCAGGGGGAATCTGTATATCTTTCCCTCAATTTCACTATGAACCTTAAGCTGCTCTTAAAAAAATGTCTTAATTTAGAAAAAGAAAATGGCCCTAAAATAATTACATAAATGATCATTTGGGTTTACTTTAAATTAATGTTATCTTATATGTCCTGAAATCTTAATCTGGTCATTTTCTTTCCCCTGTAGTCAATTTTTTTTTAATTTTAAAACTTCTCAGATTTATTTGCAACCTTGAACCAACCCACATATAATATATTACTCATCAATGTGTGTATCATCATAGTTTTTAGTTGTAAACTGCAGAAATGAATTCCAAATAATATAATTAAAAGATGGATTATTAGAAATGTAACATAAACCTCACAGAAAGTATGGAAAACCTATTGAAACAAGCACTTAGAAAGTGGAAGAGAGGAGAGACAACTGAGATCACAGATTTCCAAAAGACTTCCAGAACAGCACAGTTTTATACTAGGGCGCAGAAGACTGACAGCCGCAGCCGGATAGCCACCCTCACGAGATACTTAAGACAGCACTAATGGGCTTTTTGATTCCAGTGTTACTGTCTTCAGTGTACTCTAGATTCTGATTGTCAAAACCATGATTAGTGGAATGAATCCTCAACTGTCACTGCTGTTTTGGGTTATCAACACCAGAGTCAGATGGGGTATTTATCACAGGTTCACACTGTTCTAAGTGATACCATGTGATGGACTTAGCCTCAGTCACATATTGGTGAGCTGGATATCAAAGTCTGAAGGAATCAGAGAAAAGGTTCCAGTTACTGGGCAACATAACTAGCAAAGACTCCCGATACAAGTTACCATTTTGGCTACCCAAGACCCCCATAGGCATGCTTCTTTGCATGATTAAAACTGTTTATACCTAATTTAATTCTGCATTTTGCCCATAACATTTGTACCCATCTGCAAGGTATTATAAGGTACTGACTCTAGTTCTGACATACTGTCAACTTAATATTCTTCATATCATGAAATTAAGCATCACAGCATATATTATACAACAAGGTCAGTGAATATTTAGACAGAAGGCAAAAATAAGCTGTAGCTATTCACAAGTGATAGCAATAAAGAAAATTAGGGTAGAGTCTTCATTTCTACGAGTTATACACCAATTATTCCATGGTTAAATGCGTTTCTTAATTACCTTTAATTTACACAAAGTCAATGCTTGTAAACAGTAAGGTCAGATTTCAGACCAGGTGGTCAGGTTGCAGAGTTCATGCTGTTCATTTCTAGGCATTGTTACTTCTCAGTCCTACTAGTTTTCACTCCTTTTTCTGGGGTTGTCTGTAATAAATAGTTTTCAGATGTTTGTCTCAAGATCTTAAAGATGAAGTTTTCCAGTCTTCATCCTTCTATGAAATTTTCTGATGTTCTCACATTCCTTCTAAATTATCCCTTGTATTTACCGAAATTCAAATCTGTAACACTATATTTAGATCTTACATTTACAAACTGGCAGAAAAGATATTTGCATGCACCATTATTGTTCCTCTTAGATCTTCTCACCCTTTCCCATGATTTTCCTTTTGCTTTCTCTCATGGTGGCTCATTTCTAAAGAATCCACCTGCCACCACAGGAGATGGGGGTATGATCCCTGGGTCAGGAAGATACCCTGGGGAAGGAAATGGCAATGCATTCCAGTATTCTTGCCTGGAGAATCCCCATGGACAGAGCAGTAACGTTTCTCTTACAGACTTCCTGTCCAAAGTAAGCTTATGTCAGGCAGCCTAAATCACCACACACTTGACCCTGTGTTAACTCTCTTGTTCTTACACTACTTTATTCTTTCTAGTGGGATCATTTCCCTTGAAATAAGCTTCCTCTATTATATTTGAGTAAGAATAAAGGTAAACAATTTTCGTCTGATATTTAGGTGTATACATTTTTTTTTGAAAGTCATCTCTAAAGCTGTAGCTTTTCAAGTCACTGAGTATACAGCTCTCTTAGAAAATACTTTGCTATATCATGTAGCCTAAAATCATAGAGTTTTATTAGATTGCATCTGTAAGTTCTTATAAAACTTAAGAATTTGCTTAAGATGTACTCCATGCACATATCTTTTTGGAAGGATGAAGGAAAAGTAGAAGGAAGGCATTCAAAAATAAGGTTCAAGTTTATTATGAGGTTGGCACAAAAATAATTATGATTTCAGACCGTGAATTTTAAGTCATTCTAACTAGGCTCCAACACATCTTTATTAATCAAAACAGTAACCATTACAATCAACACAGTTTTGCCAATGAGAAATAAATTTGTTTATTCTGATAGCATAAAAATTCATGCTTCAGGATTTGACAAACTCTTGGAAAGCATTTTCTGCCTCCTGCTGGTTGTAGAAGTGATTTCCCTGCAAAAAGTTTTTTGAGATACTTGAAGAAGTGGTTGGGCTTCCCTGGTGGTTCAGAGGTTAAAGCATCTGCTTGCAATGCAGGAGACCTGGGTTCAATCCCTGAGTTAAGAAGACTCCCTGGAAAAGGAAATGGCAACCCACTCACTGGTAGTCAGTTGTTGAGAGTTCAGGTGAGTATAGTAGATGATTCAAAACTTCATAGCTCAATTTGTTGAACTTTTGAAGCACTGGCTGAGTGACATGTGGTTGAGTGTTGTTGTGGTGAAAAATTATGCCCTTTCTGTTGACCAATGCCAACTGTAGGTGTTGGCAGTTTTCAGTGCATCTCATCAGTTTGTGATGGTTTCATCAGGATTCGGAAAGGTGTAGTGGATCAGATGGGCAGCAGACCACCAAACAATGACCAAGACCTTTTTTTGGTGCAAGTTTGATTTTGGGAAATGCTTTGGAGCTTCTTCTCAGTCCAGCCACGGAGGTAGTCATCACCAGTTGTCATATAAAATCTGCTTTCATCATGCATCACAATTTAACCAAGAAATGATTTGTTGTTGTTGCATAAAGTAAGAAAAGATGATACTTCAAAATGGTAATTTTTTTTAAATTTCTGGTCAGCTCATGAAGTACCCACTTATTGAACTTTTTCACCTTTCTAATTTGCTTCAAATGGCAAATGACCATAGAATTGTTGATGTTGAGTTCTTCGGCAACTTCTCATGTAGTTGTAAGAGGATCAGCTTCCATGATCCTCTCAGTTGTTCACTGTCAACTTCTGATGGCCAACTACTGCTCTTCTCAACTTCAAGGCTCTTGTTTCTTTGGCAAAACTTTTTGAATCACACTGCACTGTACATTCATTAGCAGTTCCAGGGTCAAATACATTTGTTGATGTTGCGAGCTGTCTCCACTGCTTTATGACCCATTTTGAACTTGAATAAGAAAATCACTTGAATTTGCTTTTTTGTCTAACATAATTTCCCTAGTCTAAAATAAATATAAAATAAACTGCAAGCAATGTTATTAACAAAAAAAGTAAAGCAAGAAATGTGCATTAAACTAATGTATAACATAAGCTCATTTATTTTAGGATGTATTCCAATATCAAACTGTAAAGTCCAACAATGCAAGAACCGCAATTATTTTTGCACCAACCTAATAGATCCCTTATATTGTCCACTGAACTCTCAACTGTTTCTTCGTTGCTATCCCTAATGTGTATGTGGAAGATGAGAGTACTTTGAGCTTCTCAAGAAAAAAATCCATACATACTAGAAGACTGATTATAAATTTTACCCTTATTTGAGTGATTCTAGAATCTCATATGTATAATATGTATTACTTTTAGATACACTTTGTCATGTTGGTGATACAGTCATTAAGATCTAATTTGTTATGAAATGTTTAAATAAATAATGTTTTAAAACATTTTCTTCCAAATTTTCCTGTTGGTTGATTTTATTACCCTCTGTCTTTTTCATCCTCATTTCTTGAGGTTCAGCATTTCCTCCTTAATATTTTACACATCTGAACTTTCTTTTAACCTATCTTCCTAGAACAGGCCTTTACATTTCTTGATTGTACCATTTTAATGATTTCCTGTGAGATAGATAATTAATACCATGAAAATGGGCACTGTGTCTCTCTGGTTCTCCTTTGTATCCTAAATGCTGAGAATAATGCCTAAGCATAGTGAGGAGGCTTTTAAATTATGTCATAAATTGATGAATGAATGATTAATGAAGATGCATTTTCTAATTCATTTTCCTCTTTTCAATAAGTGTCCAATAAATAATCAGACTAATTAACTCCTTGCATGACAGAACTTTTTTTCTGCTAATATATGTATCACATATATATATATATATATATATATAGTTACAATTTTTCTTAGCATAAGTTACATTTCTTTCACTAGTTTGAAAACATTGATTTTTTAAAAATTCATCTAGGAAATTAATTTCACCAGACATTAAATTTTTCTCTTCATGTGATAATGAATTGCAATATTAGAAAAAGTAAAGACCCTATGTGCAAAGAATTTAGAAAGTGGCAAAATATGCCAATGTTTAGATTAATGGCTATTATTGATACTCAGAAAATTATGTTCAGAGTATTGAAGAAACCCTGAAATACACCTATTACTTGCATGGGTAGAATTTGCTCTCCTGTGTTTTCAAATATGTCTATATAAAGCTTTTGTCTTTTCTTTTCCATCATTGTTGAATGCTACATGTCAGAAAAAATGGTGCAGTTCAAGTGTAATTTTAAGGCAGCCAAGTGTAGTAGTTAAGAGCATACACTTTGGAGTCAGACCACGTGAGCTTGAATTCTAGCTGGGCAACTTTGGTACTTTTCTTAATTTCTGTGCACCTCAGTTACCTGTGTAATATGAATACCATAGAACTTGTTTTCTGGAGCTGATGTAAAGATTAAATAGGTTCTGGTCACATGGATGATACTCACACATTTTTATTATCACTTGGTTTTTCACTTTAACTTTGGTTTTGTCTGCATATGCAGGATAAGATTAGTAACTAAATAAGTAAGCCACAAAATATATTAAAATGAAAATGAAAAATTAACCTTTTAAAAATGTTTCAACAAAAACCTTTTTTTAATGTATAAAGTATCCAAATTATCACTTCAGTGTGCACTGTTCTTTCTTAGCAATAACTGAACAGAACATAACTCTCTAATTCTAGTGATTGATTCTATTTTCTTTCAATCAACTTACATTAAATAAAACACCATTCAATGTAAGTAATATTTAATTAAATTATGAGTTTAATGTAAGTATACAGTTCTCATGTACCTATTTCTACATAAATATAGTGCTGAAAGAAATGTTCAAACCATGGCTTTCTAGGTTTCATTAAATGAATTTCAGTGATAGCTTCTTTTTTTACTATGGTGTAGCATCACATTGCGTGACTTGGGCTTTAATGCATCATGATAATTTGCCTCCTGTTACTCTGACTCACAGTTTGATGTATACTGAAGTATACTTGTATACTCTCTTTCCAGGCAGAGACTTGAAAGAGGTTTCTCTCACTGCTTTTGGTCTATTATCCACTGACTAACAATTCTAATCATATTTTGTTCTACATATAGAACAAAGGGAAAGGAAAAAGAGCTCACTGAAATTCCAGGACCAGAATATTCCTCACTCTTGATGTCAAAAAGCTGTGGTACATATACACAATGGAATATTACTCAGCATTAAAAAAAAATTCATTTGAATCAGTTCTACTCAGGTGGACGGAACTGGAGCTTATTATCCAGAGTGAAGTAAGCCAGAAGGAAAAACAACAATACAGTATACTAACGCATATATATGGAATTTAGAAAGATGGTAACGAGAACCCTGCATGCGAGACAGCAAAAGATACGCAGATGTATAGAACAGTCTTGTGGACTCTGTGGAAGAGGGCAAGGGTGGGATGATATGGGAGAATGGCATTGAAATATGTTAATTATCATATGTGAAATCAATCGCCAGCCCAGGTTTGATGCTTGGAGCTGGTGCACCGAGATGACCCAGGGGGAGGGAATCGGGAGGGAGGAGGGAGGGGGGTTCTGGAGGGGGAGCATATGTATACCCATGGCGGATTCCTGTCAATGTATGGCAAAACCAACACAATAAAGTAAAGAAAAAAAAATCTATTTGAAGGTAGTCTACAAACAGGAAAATCTCAATAGGCAGCAAACTTTATGTTTGCTTATATACTATTCAACTGGAAGTAAGTTCCAGTGAGAAAATTCAAGTATCTTGCTCCCTCGATCTATGCATTATTTATTGTGAATCAACAAACATCTGCCCTAATCTTCCGAATGTGTGTTCTAGGGCCCAGTGGACATAATGGACCAGAATTTAGGTATTTACTTTTTCCCAATATTTGATGGAATTCAAGATGACTGGGCAGTGATCTTTACTTTACAGTAAGTATACCATATAATGGTGTATTATTATTAAAAAGTAAAAGTAGATATATTTTTGATAGATTAAAGCAAAATAATATAATTTTTATGGAACTTTTCTATGCCATTCTACTCATAGAGGCAGAAAACTGTCTGATTCTATTAAACAAAATTTACATTTTTATATAGTAATTCCTAATAATGACAGTATCATATTATTCACATCCAATTTTTGTTCCCAAATTTTATATAAAATGCAGTTCATACATTTTAATAATAAGAAATTTTATATTCTTAGGAAAAATTTTATAGAGTTTCAGTGAACAGACTTAGATATCAAATTTACTTTTGATGAAAAGTCAAAAGAAAGACCAATGAAATTTCTGCAAGTTAATATAAATCACTGTAAAGAAAGTGTCAGGTAAGAGTTTTGCTAGTTTATACTATTTCATCTTAGTTTTGGTAAGATATGTTGATACAGTCAAGGCCTGATTAGGATAGAAGGACTTCACTGGTGGCTCAGATGATTAAGAATCTGCTTGCCAATGCAGGAGATGTGAATTTAAGGAAATAACAGCCCACTTCAGTATTCTTACCTGGGAAATCTCATGGACAGAGGAGCCTGGAAGCCTGCAGATAAAGAAAGAGTTGGGTAAGAGCTTTGCTAGTTTATACTATTTCATGTTGGCTTTGGTAACATATTTTAGTATAGTCAAGGACTGATTATATGACATCAATTCTGTCTGGCTGGAGGAAGTCAAATCTATTATTTTAACAGAATAATAATTCAGTTCCTTTTGCTGAAACCCAAAGAACTATTCAAATTTAGTATAAAAATGGAACATAATCTTGAAGTTATCCTAAATAAGTTAATAATGTACATTTCATCTAAAAATGAAAACCATAATGTTAATAAATCACATCACCAGTTGACTACCCCATAGTGGGCCATGCCAAATTGAGATTAAAAGTTTGTATTTCTAACTTATACAATGAAAAACATAAAAATGTAAAGAGAGGGTCAGGTAGTTTTTTTTTTTTCCTTAATGCTTTTATCCAACTTAGCAATTAATAATATCATTTGCTATTTGGATTCATATGTGTACATGTTCCTGTGCTCACACAGGGAGTAGTTGTTTTTTTTTTTTACTTTTAATTAAGTATTCATATATAAAATTGAGTATCCTTAGCTACTATTTATGGTCCAGGAGATGGTATGGTTTCTGAAATTATGCAGCCTGGTTTCAAATTCTGGGTTCAAAATCACAGTAGACAAAATTGCTCTGTGTCTACAAATAATTTTGTTGTGGTGATACAGTGAACTTAGGCAAGTAATAAATCTGTTTTTCATCCTCTCATCAAAGAAGTGGGATAATTCTTTTACTACAATCCCACAGTGTCATTGAAATTTTACAGCCTAAGACTGTGACACAATCCTTGATTCATAGTAAAGTGTTTATTATATAATAATTAAAATTATTTATTTTCCTACACTAAATTTCAAAGTAGTAATACTGATCTCTAACCCTCAATCAATGCAAATATCTTGTGTTCTAACAACACCAAAATACTGTTTCTCACATACAAGGACGTTTTTCAGCTTATGTTTATTCCAATATCATACCTGGAATTGCCTTTTTTCTGCCCAGCTTTCACTTGATTCTCTTAAGTTCTAGATCAAATATCACCTGTTTTCTCTAGCTTTACCTGAGTTTTCAAGGGAGAATAATTTATCCTGTGTTCTCAAAATTACTTTTTGCATATCTCTAGCATGCTATTTGGACAAGGCACCCCACTCCAGTATTCTTGCCTGGACAATCCCATGGATGGAGGAGCCTGGTAGGCTGCAGTCCATGGGGTCGCTGGGAGTTGGACACGACTGAGCGACTTCACTTTCATACACAGGAGAAGGAAATGGCAACCCACTCCAGTGTTCTTGCCTGGAGAATCCCAGGGATGGGGGAGCCTGGTGGGCTGCCATCTATGGGGTTGCACAGAGTCGGACATGACTGAAGTGACTTAGCAGCAGCAGCATGCTATTGATCACACTGAAATTTATTTAATTATTTATAATAATAGATAACATTTGTTGAACACTTACTGTGTGTCAGGTGCTATGCTAAGTACTTTACATGCATTGTTTCAATTTAAGTTTCAAAGTAATCCTCAATAGCATCTATTGTTATCCTCATTTCTCAGATTCTTACACTTCATCCAAAGCTTATTTTATATAACAGAAAGAAATAAATTGTTTAAGTACATCTATTTGTAAGTAGCTGACTTGGGATTTTACTCCAGATTATGACACCAGAGCAGATCTCTTAATCACTATATGTGAGTAGTAAGTACCACATTCATCCCAAAACCCCAGAGAGGGCTCATGTCTTATTCATCATGTTTAAACCTTAGCATCTAGATGACCTTCTGACCAGAGTATAGGCTCAAAAATGTCAGTTCAGTTCAGTTGCTCAGTTGTGTCTGACTCTGTGAACCCATGGACTGCAGCGCACAAGGCCCTCCTGTCAATCACCAACTTCCAGAATTTACTCAAACTCATATCCACTGAGTTGGTGATGCTATCCAACCATCTCATCCTCTGTCGTCCCCTTATCTCCTTCTCCTCCCACCTTCAATCTTTCCCAGCATCAGGGTCTTTTCAAAAAAAAAAAAATGTTTAGTCAACCACTTGATGTGTAGTTAATCACATGATTAACTTGTCTTTAGAGGAGTTGAAAAAGTGAAAGTGTTAGTCGCTAAGTCCTGTCTGACTCTTTGTGACCCCATGGACTATAGCCTACCAGGCTCCTCTGTCTGTGCAATTCTTCAGGCAAGAACACTGGAGTGGGTAGACATTCCTTTTTCCAGGGGATCTTCCTGACCCAGGTCTCCTGCATTGAAGGCAGATTCTTTATTGTCTGAGCTACCAGGAAAGCCCATAGAGGAGCTGAGGGTACCTGGAAAATGCTAATAACATTTTTGACATGCAAAGGACCTTTAGCATCCCTGGAAGAAATAGAAACTGGCCAGAAAATCAAAGTGCAAGCTAGGCAATTGTTAGGAACACCTAAGGATTAGCTCTGAGTAATCTTTGTCTCTAATAACAAAGATTATTATAACAACTTCACACCAAAAACAAGATGCCAAGAGAAATAGTCATGAGGATATATAGTCAACATAGATGAAACAAAGCTAATTTGGCTCATTAGAACAAGCAGAGTTTATAAGACATCAACTGCTATAGCAGTTAACTATTATTATAAAATCAGTCATCACAAAGTATTGTATGTTAAATCAATAATCTTTTTTTTCTCATTTTTTTTTACAAATTAGCTGCATGGTTTAGCTAACCTTGTTGGGAACTGCTGATCTTGATTGGGCTAACTTGTACATTTGGACAGCTGGTGAACTGGGTGGAAGCTGGCTTAAGATGGCCTTGGCTAAGATGAGGTATGAAGGTACAAAGATCTACCTTCAAAGAACTTACCAAGTAGTATAATATATGCTATGTAAAGAATTGCTTCTAAATTCAAATGTATTTCCAGGGCAGGAAGAGAGATGCATTCCTATGTGTAACTGAGATCCTGTCTAAATTTTGTCCCATTCTCCAGATGAACAGAGCTTATAAGGTAATCAACTGCTATAGCAGCTGGACATGTGGACCCAGGGGAGGAAGGGGAAAGTGGGATAAACTGGGAGATAAGGATTGACATATATACTCTGCCATGTGTAAAATAGATAGCTAGTGGGAACCTGCTATAAAGCACAAGAAGCTCAGCTTGGTGCTCTATGATTATCTAGATGGATGGGATGGGAGGTCTAGGAGGGAGGCCTAATGGGGAGGGGATATATGTATACATATAACTGATTCACTTCATTGCACAGCAGAGCTTTTTGGGTAAAGAATCTGCCTACAAGGCAGGAGACCCGTTTTCAATCCCTTGGCCACAAAAAGCCCCTGGAGAACAGAATGGCTAACCACTCCAGTAATTATGCCCAGAGAATTTCAGTGGACAGACAGCCTTTAGCCACAGTCCATGTGATCACAGAAAGTCAAACAAGACTGACTGACTAACACTTTTACTTTCACAGCAGAGTAGCACAAAATTGTAAAGGAATTATATTCCAATAAAGAAATAAAATAAATTCAATCAACTATGTTATACATAATTCAAAAGTACACATGATGCTTGCTATTGGAATAAAAGGAAATATTTTTGTTATGAGGATTGGAGATGATTTCATGAAAGTCACATTATCACAGCACTTAAAAAAAGGTTAGGCTTTTGGCAAATGGATGTTTTTAGCAGATAGAATGACAATTGTACATATAATGAGGCTAAAATTTTCAAGACATATTCAGCTAATGGCAAATTGGCAAAACTGAGCAGAACATAGCCAAGTAATGGAAAGAGCTCAGCTTAGGGTATAAAGTTGAGGTCTAGTTTATCCTGAGTAATTTTGGATATGTTTCATATCTTGTAGTCTCTACCTCAGATATTTTATATTTAATTGCAGAGGAAAAAAAAAGTTAAAGGAATGAACTATTACTCATTTGCTAGTAGAGAGTGCTCATTAGTAGAATCATGCATAATAAATGGATAGTAGTTACATGTCAAATTTTAGAGTAACAATAAAACCTGTCTAAACTTTTTCTCAAAGTTTTGAATAAGAAAGTTTGAACCAAGCAGAGCCAAGAAACTAATAAAAACATTTATGTGCTCTTATTTCATTGTTTTCCCTATTAGGAAACATTGGTGATAATACTATTAAAATGCCACACAATCCTCCTGTTCAACTTTTCCTTGTTGCTGCAAAGTGATTAATGTTGGAATGTCAAGAACAATGACTTCTTTGCTGATAGAGTTATTAAGAGATGTGGAACCCATTTTCACTAACAAAGGTGATACTTGAATGGAGGAGAGTGACAAAAGCATCAGTGCATGACCATGGAACTCATTAGAAGAGAAACATAAGGAACAGGATGCTGTCATGGACACTAGATTCCTGTTCATCACTGTCCCATCAGACTTCTGAAATTGATCCCTCTTATTAACTATAATGAAATATAACAACAAAGAATAAAAGTTGTCAGAGAATTTTAGCATAGCCGACTGCTTCCATTTTAGACTTATCTGTTGGCACTGAAATTACCAGCTTGTTGTTGTTCCATCACTGAGTCATGTCTGACTCTTTATGACCCCATGAAATGCAGCATGCCAGGCAATCTCCTGGACTTTACTCAAACTCAAGTCCATTGAGTCAGTAATGCCATCCAACCATCTCATGCTCTGTTGCCTGCTTGAGGTACCATTAAATTCAGACAAAATATAAATATCTTTATTCCAAAGATTTTAAGTGAGAAGGGAGTTCCTATATTTATTTTATATTTTATGAGGCAGATTCAAATTCACCTCAACAAATAATGCAACAAATAGAACTTATGTATTATGATTGAAGTAAGTGTCTTCCAAAAATTTTTTTAGGCTGACTATACTTCAACTCAAACTCTTTTGTTCTTCATGTAAACAAACAAAATTTAGCTTAGTCCCTGGCTGTTTGGATATGTAACTATCCAAAGCAGAAACATTAACTTATCCTTTATCTTTTCTTCCAACTCTTTTTAAACTTTAATTACAGAAATTAAAGGGATTCTTGTTATCCCATTCTACATATTAAGATGCCATTACAATATATTAAATATTTAATCCATCTGACAGTAATTTAAGACCCATAAGCTTTTGCAGATCATTGAATTATCAACAAGCTTTGTCTGAATGAAATCAGAAATTCTCAATGTCATCAGAAAAAGTTTCATTATTTTAGTAATTTTTTTCCTTCCAGGAACCATCAGTTCAGTTCAGTTTAGTTCAGTCACTCAGTCGTGTCTGACTCCTTGCGACCCCATGAACCGCAGAGTGACAGGCTTCCCTGTCCTTCACCAACTCCCGGAGTTTACCCAAACTCATGTCCATTGAGTCAGTGATGCCATCCAACCATCTCACCCTCTGTCATCCCCTTCTCCTCCTGCCCCCAATCTTTCCCAGCATCAGGGTCTTTTCAAGTGAGTCAGCTCTTTGGATAAGGTGGCCAGAGTATTGGAGTTTCAGCTTCAACATCAGTCCTTCCAATGAACATCCAGGACTTATCTCCTTTAGGATGAACTGGTTGAATCTCCTTGCAGTCCAAGGGACTCTCAAGAGTCTTCTCCATCACCACAATTCAAAAGCATCGATTCTTCGGTGCTCAGCTTTCTTTATAGTCCAACTGTCACATCTATACCTGACCACTTGAAAAACCATAGCCTGACTAGACAGACCTTTGTTGACAAAGTAATGCCTCTGCTTTTCAATATGCTATCTAGGTTGGTCATAACTTTCCTTCCAAGGAGTAAGCGTCTTTTAATTTCATGGCTGCAATCACTATCTGCAGTGATTTTGGAGCCTCCCAAAATAAAGTCAGCCATTGTTTCCACTGTTTCCCCATCTATTTGCCATGAAGTGATGGGTCTGGACGCCATGATCTTAGTTTTCTGAATGTTGAACTTTAAGCCAACTTTTTCACTCTCCTCTTTCACATTCTTCAAGAGGCTCTTTAGTTCTTCACTTTCTGCCATAAGGGTGGTATCATCTGCATATCTGAGGTTATTGAGATTTCACCTGGCAATCTTGATTCCAGCTTGTGCTTCATCCAGCCCAGCATTTCTCATGATGTACTCTACATATAAGTTAAATAAGCAGGCTGACAATATTCAGCCTTGACGTTCTCCTTTTTCTATTTGGAACCAGTCTATTGTTCCATGTCCAGTTCTAACTGTTGCTTCCTGACCTGCATACAGGTTTCTCAAGAGGCAGGTAGGTGGTCTGGTATTCCCATCTCTTGAAGAACTTTCCACAGTTTGTTGTGATCCATACAGTCAAGGCCTTTGGCATAGTCAATAAAGCAGCAATCACCCAAGTATTACAACCTGTTTCCTGCACCAGAGTTTTGTGATTACATTTTCCTAGGCGTTCAACATCATTATAAATGTGCATGTTTATGTACACATACACTGTTTGAGCTCTGCCATTGCAGATTTGAATATATTTAATTACTGATTTCAGTACTTTAAAAGATTATTAATCAAAAAACTATTAGTATCTTTTAGGTTTATCATTTGTATGCAACATGTGCTACTTAAGCACTTCTATATTATACACATTTATCTATTTATATAATCATCTCATAATTATGTGCAAGGGAATAATGAATTCTACATTCCCATCATGTTTAAATATAGTTTGAAGAACCATATAAATCCTGAAATAATCACATTTATTTAAAACTATCTTTAGGTTTCTGACTGCTGATACCACTAAACATTGTATCCATGTTACTTAACTCTTCTGTGCTTGGTTAAAAATAAAATCTGCCTGGTGGAATGATATCATGTTTTCTAAATTTTCATGGCTTAAGATGTTTGTCAAATAGCATTGGCAATCTCTCAAGGTCTATGGTGAATGTGTTACTCTAATATGATAAAAATGGTCCAGAACCTTATGAAGGCACAGCAGCATCGCTGTTAAAAGCACAGACTCTAGAATCAGATCCCTGGGTTTGCCTCTTGGCTTTGCCACTTTCTGTTCTGTGATCTGAACAAATTACTCCATTTCTCTGTTCCTCAACATTCTTAAGTGTAAAAGAAAATATGTATTGCTGCATCATAAGAATTTAATGAATATGTATGTGAGTACATGGTACATGTGTCTTTCTATATGTGTGTATTTATCAAGAATGATATCTAGTTTCTTAAACCATAGTTTGCATTATTATAACTATTGTTTCTGTTATTATTATCATCATCATTGTCCTTCTTTCTTGACTTAACCCAAAGCCCATTGTCAATAAGGAGCAGCTCTATTCACACAAAGAGTCTACACAAGAGGTTTAGGTAAGCACATCCAAAAATTTAAAAATTTGACACAATCATATAAAAAATTGCTGTATCTAGATGTGAGTTAATAATCATTGAAAAATGAAAAAAAAAGTTCCTTTGGGGCTTGGTATCTAAGCATTAGGCATTAAAACAACAGAATATTGAGAGGCTTTTCAACTAAGTAATGGGAGAGGAGCTCTTGCTCAAATCTCAAAGGTTTACATTATGTTTTCTGATACATATGGAGAGAGCAGGCTTAGTCTATACTTCATATATGACCAACACATTGCATTTTTTTGTGCAATAAAAATTACAAAATTGAAACTTAAATTCTCAACTATCGTCTTTCACATTTGCAAAAGTTACTGTCATTTCTAGTATATTTCTTTAGTCAGCTCTATCTCTCATCTTCACAGTGGTGTTTAAAACACTGAATCACCTTCATCTCAGATTCAGTGGATGGGCCTACCTATACCCTATCTCACAAGGAAATAGAAAGTGAACAAATAACTCTTACCTTGGCTTTCCAACACCAAACCCAAGCAGAACACTCCATTTGCTTTTCCTTCTCTTACAATAGATCTTCCCCCATCCAACTTCTCTTATGTAGACACTGTTTATTTAATTTTCATTTAGATTTCACTAGAAATACCACTTCTCTTTCCTAGGACATAGACATGTTGTCTAGATTTATTTCTACTCATTAACACTTAAGCATGTTTAAAAGGAGAAGGCAGTGGCAACCCACTCCAGTACTCTTGCCTGGAAAATCCCACGGATGGAGAAGCCTGGTGGGCTGCAGTCCTTCGGGTCGCTGAGAGTCAGACATGACAGAGACTTCACTGTCCCTTTTCACTTTCATCCATTGGAGAAGGAAATGGCAACCCATTCCAGTGTTCTTGTCTGGAGAATCCCAGTGACCAACTGAAGCAATGCAGCCGCAGCAGCATGTTTAAAAATTAAGCAAAACAAAAATTTTAAAAATGTCAGCACTACCAAAAAATTAACACCCTAACACTAGTACTAGATTCTACTATCCTTCCTTCAGTTAGCTTTTATTGTAAAATAAACTACGAAGTGACCTCAAAGATCAAACATTCATTATTTTCATAATTCTCCAAATTGACTGAGTAGTTCTTATCTGGGTTATCTTATCTGTGATTGGATGGTCCAGAGTGACCTCACCTAAATGTCTGACAATTTGCAGCCTGAATGGTCTCATGGTTGAGTAGCTTGTTACCAGAAATGTGATGGCTCAATGCTGCTCTCGGAGAAGGCAATGGCACCCCTCTCCAGTACTCTCGCCTGGAAAATCCCGTGGACAGAGGAGCCTGGTAGGCTGCAGTCCATGGGGTCACAAAGATTCGGACACAACTGAGCGACTTCACTTTCACTTTTCACTTTTATGCATTGGAGAAGGAAATGGCAACCCACTCCAGTGTTCTTGCCTGGAGAATCCCAGGGATGGGGTAGCCTGGTGGGCTGCTGTCTGTGGGGTTGCACAGAATGGATTTTTCTTACATTGCAGGTGGATTTTTTACCATCTTAGCCACTAGGGAAGTGCCATAATTCAGGAAATTCAGTTAATGCATCCAGTGCTTTGGCAGATTCAATCAATTGTTCTTTTAGCATACTGGCTAAAGTTCAATGATCCACAGGAAATAGCTTCCTCCCCTGAAAAATTTGCATAAATTTGTAAGCCTCAGGTATACAGAGATATGTAACAAAAGTAATATATTTCTTTTGTAATAGAAAGTGATACCCAGGGAGAAAGATAGAATCCCTAAAATAGACATAAATTCTCACTCAACTCGTTTTCAAACATTTCTCTCATGACTTCTTCCTGGAGGCCCAGATCCACAGTGAGTCATTCATCCCCTTTGGTGAGCCTGTCTCTCAAAATTCATTCTTGTAATTTGAATCTACCCTTATGTATCCCTGTCTGAATCTCCCTTTCCTCCTAGCTCAATGTTAAATCACAAAACATATAATCACATTTAAAGCAATTTAAGAATAATAAAAAATACAGCATTTTCCACTAGAAAAGAGGCCTAGAAAGTTTGAGTTACCCAAGTCAGAGTTAAGACCAAATAAAGAGTTACAGGCAAGTTCTTCCCATTCAATCACCCATGAACTTTGCTAATGGTAACTGCCAAAATGTGATTTCCTTCTGGACTTTGGGCTATTTTTATCTTTCAAAGGTCTCCTGGAGTCTAGCACATTTTTAAGCAGAGTGTTATCTGTATCATACGACATGCATGTTAAGTTGCTTTAGTTGTGTCTGACTCTTTGCAACCTTATGTACTATAACCGCCAGCCTTCTCTGTCCATGGGATTCTCCAAGCAGGAATACTACAAGTGTATGGCCATTTTCTTCTCTAGGAGACCTTCCCAAGCTAGAGATCGAACCTGTGTCTCATGTCTCCTGCACTGGCAGGTAGGTTTTCTACCACTAGCACCACCTGGGAAGCCCTCATACTACATGAGGCTTTATTTCAACCACATGTAATAGCAGTTGCAGCCCCATGAAGTCCTTGAAACTCTCTTAAGATAACCATCTTAAATACATAAAACAATGCATATTTGGCTGTAAACAAAAAAGTTATATTGAAATACAGTTATTAAAACGTGAATATGATATGGTAACACATACTCTTATATAAACTAAAAATTTACAATTTTGGCAAAGTGGGAAGTTTTACTGATTAGCGTGAATTAGAACATCATATGATAGTGTGGTCTTTGACTTACCTCCTTCCATATATTAATTAAACAACATTGAAGTTAGTGAACACTACAAAGTGTTAGGTAGTTAGACATTATCAGCAAAGAGGTGATGGTAGCTAAAGACAAGAGGGGACTAGCCCAGTTAGGCCCTAACTATCTGGAGATCCTCCCTTGCACCCCACCCAGAAATATGAAACTCTGGTCAGGTGGTGGTCTGACCAGAAACTCTGGTCTGGTCAACTTGTCCTGATAAAGAGGGAGCACAATTACAGAGGAGAATTTCTCTGGTTGTGCATGCCCAGACTGGACAGGAATATAACCTCTAGTAAACCCAAATTCATTATCAGTTCAGTTCAGTTCAGTCCCTCAGTCATGTCTGACTCTTTTCGACCTAATGGACTGCAGCACATCAGGCTTCCCTGTCCATCACTGACTCCTGGAGCTTGTTCAAACTCATGTCCATCGAATTGGTGATGCCATCCAACCATCTCATCCTCTGTTGTCCCCTTCTCCTTCTGCCTTTAATGTCCCAGCATCATTATATCAACATCATAATAAAATCTGTATGTGGTTTTGCTCTCTCCTGGGTGGCTTTCTATTAGTGTATCAAGAGTAAGGGCATAGGCAATAATGAACTTGTTACAGAACTCAGAATGGTCACTCAAGTAGCAACCACCTGTCACTCATCCATGATCGCACTCACCTCCTTGCAGAATAATTCCATATAAACACCCTTAAGCTTGTACATGGCTTCTCCGTTGGCTCAGAGGGTAAAGAATCTGCCTGCAGTATGGGAGATATGGATTGGGAAGAGCCCCTGGAGAAGAGAATGGCTACCCACTCCAGTATTCTTTTTTTTTCTTTAATATTCATTTATTTTTAATTGATTGATGATTGCTTTACAATATTGGTTTCATTTCTGTCATACATCAACATGAATTAATCATTGGTGTACAAATGTCCCCTCCCTCTTGAATCTCCCTCCCACCACCTGCATATTCCTAGCCCTCTAGGTTATTACAGAGCCCACATATGTAAAGAGATAGGCAACAGGAATTTGCTGTATCACTCCACTATTCTTGCCTGGAGAATTCCATGGACAAGGGAGCCTGGCAAGCTGCAGTCCATGGAATCACATAGAGCTGGACACAACTGAGCAACTAACACTTTCAAGCCCGTACAGGAGGGTAGGTTTCGCTTTGCAGAAACAGCCTGCTCTTCCTCTGAGCATGCATTCATGAATTAATAAACTTTGCTTTCGGCTTAAGCCCAAAGTGGTAGTCTGCAAAATTTCACTTGCTATCTCAAGGATCAAGATTGCTGGTCCAGATCTCCTGTTAACCTCCTCAGTTGAAGCCATCTGACACCACACAAGCCAACTGAAAGCAGTGAGAAAATGTGACTTTATTTAAAATCACTTGAAAAATAAAACTGACAAGATGTTGTTGAGTTTTGTTCTGTTTTTTTTTTTAATATATTTAGTGGTCCTAAACAGTGTATTTAAGTTTAATTAAATTCCAATTATTTAACCAAACTAAAGTTTAACTTGAATCATTCTATCTAATCATCAATTTGACAAATGACTAATTTTCCTGAAATAAATACCTTTTAAATGTCTGAAATTTAAAAAAAAAATCACTCACTGAGACATCTTTTTTAGAAAAAGTTAAATTTAAGTAATTAAATTTTGACTGCAGTAGCATACAGATTCACACATATAAATATTCTGATTGAAAGCAAATATAAATGGGAAAAAAGAACTCTTATCCTAATATGTAAAATCTTCTCATTCTTGTTGGTAAAAAAAAAAAAAAGTGATACATATAAAAGCTTAAATTATCCTCAAAAAAGTTTTTACAAAAGCCCAAATGGTATATGAATAGATATTAAAACATTAAAAAGTGATTGATTATAGATAAAATGTCACTCAGTATCCTAGTCAAACACAGAACCAGGATATATTGTGGTTGAGTTCACTGGTTATTAAGTCACCATTTTCTGTCAGCTGGCTTTAGGTGATTGTGCTGCAAAAAATTTATGGCTTAGGATATCCTCATTTTTTCACCCAATCTTACTTCAATTTCTTGATCAGGGACATCTCTTCCATACAGTGGTCCTTGATTCCACCCAGCTAAATAATGTTTTTTTTCCTTCCTTGATCATTAGTTTCACTTCAGGTATACAACTGTCAAATAAATCATGTAGGGCTGGAAAATTTGCTACCCCAAAATGTCTATTTGGCATAAGGATTAATTTAGGCTCCTTATCTTTATGACCCAGGAGACTGAGGAAGAACCTTTGACTTTCCCCTGTGTGTGTGTGTGGTAGTCACTCAGTCATGTCCAACTCTTTGAGACCACATAGACTGTAGCCCACCAGGCTTCTCTGTCCATGGAATTCTCCAGGCAAGAATACTGAAGTGGATTACCATTACCTTCTCCAGAGGAACTTCTCAAGCCAGGAATTGAACCCTGGTCTCTTGCTTTGAAGGCAGATTCATTACCATTTGAGTTACAGGGGAAGTCTGACTTTCCCCTAAAGTGCCTAAAAGATATGTTCCAGAAAGAGAGCTATCACCATGGGTAACTTTGGTATAAACTAGCTGTGCTAGTGGAGTAGCAAATGGCAACCCACTCCAGTATTCTTGCCTGGAAAATTTCATGGACAGAGAAGACTAGCAAGATCACACACACACACACACACACAGACACACACACACCCCTGTTGTAGAAGGGGAGGAACCTAACAAAGTCTGTTAAGTCTGTTATTCCTCTCTATGTCGAATTGTCTCTGCAAAGCCCAACAAACATTTAATTACCAAACATTTGCTTTTCTATCACCATATCAATTACTACCCCCACCTCTGCTTTGAAGTCCCAAACCACTACCCTCCAAACTATTTTTGTCTTTAGCTTAAGACGGTATTTAAGGTGAGGGTTTCAGTCATTTTGAGGAGTTACTCTGTTTTCCTGGGCCTCTCCAATGTATATGTTATTAAATGATTGCTTGATTTTCTCCTGTTAATCTGTCTCACGTCAATGTAATTCCTAGACCAGTTACAGGAACCTAGAGGAGGAGAGGAAAATCTCTTCCTTCCAATCACATTATATCAATAAGATACCATCCTAGTATCAGTTCAGTTCAGTCATGTCTGACTCTTTGAGATATCATGGACTGCCGTATGCCAGGCTTCCTTGTCCATTTAGTATATGAACATGTAAATATGTGAATGTCTCTCAATTTATGAGCCAATAGGTTTTAATATTTTATAGAATATCTAATTTGAATTAAGGTATGACACAGTTGGGCTTCAGAGGTAGCACTAGAGGTAAACAAACCACTTGCCAATGCAGGAGACATAAAAGACGTGGGTTTAATCCCTGGGTTGGGAAGATCTTCTGAAGGAGGGCATGTCAACCCACTCCAGTATGCTTGCCTAGAGAATCCCATGGACAGAGGAGCCTGGCTATAGTCCATGGGGCCACAAAGAGTCGGACATAAGTGAAACAACTGGGCATACACACATGCATGACACAGTTACAAATCATTAACCATTGCAGGAGGAAGAGGGTGATAATACTCTGAATTCCGTTTTGATGATGTTCTGGATACTTTATTTCAATCCTATTCTGTATCTTTTACATACTGTGCAGAGCATACTGTACTAAAGGGCAAAAACTGTAATAGCATTCTTTGTGACTATAGGGATTATTGCCATAGATCAGTTTACCCATTTACCATTCACAGAAAAACTCAACTATATCATTTTAAGCAATTTCTTCTGCTGCTAACACTTTGTTTATTCAGATGATAAATTCTGCAATATAAATGACTTGGGGACACCTGGATGGCATTGCTAAATGATAATTAGTGCCTAACTTTTAAGCATCTTTCTTCCCTATACATACCAATTGGTTATTAATTTGTCTGGAAATAAAATCAATGTAAATAGCTAGAGTTCATCTATAAACATTGTTAACTTGTCTCATAACCTTTTGAGGTCTCTCTCTTTATATGCGTAAAGTATTAGGAACACCTGTTTGTCAAATTTGAAACTTAGGGTACTGTGGTGTTTTCACTCAAAGATCAAAGACCAACATTTCTGACCTCATAAATATTGAATGTATTGGCCCTTTAAGCCATGTAAAGAATGAGCCATATTCTATTTGAAAGTCCATTCATAAACCATTCTTTTTATTTGCTCAGTGACTTGCATTTGTGAACTTTCTTGAAGTTTGATAGTAGGTACAATTATAAGATTTTTAAGTCTGCCCCCAGCCTTTAAATAAAAACTATTGTTTAGTGTATAAATTCTTTTAGCTAAAAATTGTGCAAAAAGGAAGATGCTCTTTTTGTTGCTAAATATGATTGAAAGAAAGGCAATTGATGAAAGGACACTGGTTAACTGATTGATTTTAATCTCAACCACAAGTGGAGCAACCATTACACTTTTGAATGTCTTTTTTTTTTTTTAAATGAGGACATCAGCTCAAATAACCTTTATGCTTCTTGTCAAAGTAACATTTTACCAGGACTTGCGAAAGACAAAGGTTATGTCTCTAACTAAATCTGACAGAATTTATGAGATCCAAATAAACAATTTTATTCTTGCCTTTACATAAACTTCATTTCTACCTTTTTGCTCTTTGAGTATCTCATTTTGCCACTGGCATTAGCAGCCCAAATATCAACATTGTTAATATGTCAGTTACTTTCTGTATGAATTTTGAAGGATCATTGCTTTTTGATCAAATACTTTTTAATTTTATTCTTTTGATTGATGTTCAAAGTGTAACAAATATGCATATGTATGTATTTATTTTGGAACTGTGATATAAAGGCATGTCTTTTTAAATTTATTTCCTCTCCTTCATTGAGCAATCATTGAACTTTGACATCTGTAACTTGCTAATAACCGCAGGCCCTAGTTACCTCGCTGTGAAGTATCTTGAGAGGAAAAAAGGTAAATTGGCTCCCAGTAGAGACACTTGGCAAACCCTGCAGCAGTACACTTTTACTCAGATCTCAACTAAAACAATAATAGTCAGCACTTAATGAACTGATATCACATTTTATGTTTTTCTAGACATTACTTGATGCTTCCTTGTTTGCTGGTGCTTTTAGAGATTTCCCTGGTTGATAATGTTTTTGTGTTGCTACCAAACCTAATTTGGCTTTTAGGGAAGCCTTTGAATTTTTTATAATAAAGTCATTTACAGATGCCAGTAGATAAATTAGCACCACAAATGCACCTAAATTGCATAATCGCACCAACTGATTTTGTATTAGACTTCAAGATGTATAGATACCTGGTGGCATCTTTGTCAAAAGAAGGCAGTGAAAGCCAAAGCCCTTCAGTTTCCAGAAAACAAAGAAAAGCATATCAGATGATCAGAGAAAAACACAGTTCTCCAAATGAAGTTCCTACCTGTTTATAGATACTCAATAGAGTGATATCACCTTGCCATATTGTTTACATGTATGTGACACCTAACACACACACACACACACACACACACACACACACACACACACACACATTGATTCTTAAGGGAATAACTAACCATATGATTCTATTAGAAAAACTTGCATGGTGGATTCATGTCAATGTATGGCAAAACCAACAGGACAATATAAAGAAAATAAGTAAATAAATAAAATTAAAAAAAAAAGAAAGAAAAACCTCCACAGTTGACCTTGACTTCATTTTGTTTGAATTATTAAGTGGAAATTAACTTGTGTTTTTGTTACTGACAGGTATTTTTAATCTCCCCCGAGATCTATACTTCTCAGTGCAAGTAAAATTTTAGAGGATTAATGTGATCATTACAGAATCTCTCCATATTAAGCCAAAGTGTGCAATGATTTTTTTTTTTCATTTTGAATCTTGATTCCAAACACTTGGAATATATGCAATATACTCTAAGACTGTAGCTCTGGAATGGATGGCCGGTCATTGGAAATGATTATTGCCGGGAGCCGTCAGGATGCCCTCTCACTCGGATGACAAGATCACTAGACTGAGAAGGAAACTGCAAAGTGGATTTTCCTTCGGGGCATCCCAAGGCAAGGCCCCTCCTGGTATTCTTGGGAAGTTCTGTTTATGCTCATCTGTTTATGTTTTAGCTCATCTCAGGTCAGTCCCATTTAGAAAAAATTCATCCTGAGATAATTCCCTCAGACCTTATTTCCCTCAGAGGATCTGAGAAGGCAGATTCCCTTTCCCGAGGACAAAGGAGGAATAAGGGACATTTAAATAGATTACTATACCTCCTACTAGTTACTGGAGAGTTTACCAAGAGTTCTCTGGGGGTCATGGCAAAGCCACCACCAGAAGGGCTCCTATTTGGGTCACCTTTCCACATCCCACTCCCCCGACCACTCCACGGAGGAGGCTCCCTTCCTTGAAGAAATCAGGCTGGAATGGGACTTAGGAATGCTCATAACTGTGGCCAGCATAGTTGGAGACACTGATTGCTTTAGGATAGTGTAGACATAGGAATTCATTTTAGTAGTTGTAAGGTTAATAGGGTTTCATTGTTAAAGCAGTGCTGCTAAACTGTCTCTTTGTCCTCTTTTCTCTTTCCTTGTAAAAACCAAAATAGGTTAATAGAATAAAACAGTTTCAAGCTTAAGCCCCTCTCTCTAGCTTCTACATAGTTGCACCTAATAAGAGAAATGTAACCTTTCTATTTAGATTGATGTACTTATCCAAAGTATGCTGGAGACATTCAAATGGTAAACATACTATTGTTAAGTATAATTATGCAGAAATCCAACCTTTTGCAAGGAAAATGAGCTTAATGTTAAAGTTGTTGATGGTAGGCAGAAAACAAAAGATTGTATAGAATATTTGTGATGTAATGGGGATATTTTTTGGCTATAAAACTGTAAACTAACAAAAATAAAGTGAGAGACTTCTCCATCACCCCACAAAACTAACAGCAATAAAGAGAGATTGCTCCATCACCACACACCGACTCAGCTCAGTTCCGCCGACGCCACTTATCCCTCAAGACCCCCGGAACCACTGGGGCTGGACCCCAGCAGATTACATTTTGGAAAATTTTGATTGGAAATGCTCACAGTTGATATCTCTTGAGAATAAAGAAAAATTGAATCAATGGTCCCCATTACATACAGAAACTTATATTATTAGTACTTCTCATTCTGGCTTGTTTTTGGGTTTCACTCAGTTCAGTTGCTCAGTCATGTCTGACTCTTTGTGACCCCATGAACCACAGCATGCCAGGCCTCCCTGTCTATCACCAACTTCCGGAGTCCACCCAAGCCCATGTCCTTTGAGTCAGTGATGCCATCCAACCATCTCACCCTCTGTCATCCCCTTCTCCTCCTGCCCTCAATCTTTCCCAGCATCAGAGTCTTTTCAAACGAGTCAGCTCTTCCCATCAGGTTGACGAAGTATTGGAGTTTCAGCTTCAACATCAATCCTTCCAATGAACATCCTTTAGGATGGACTGATTTCCTTTAGGATGAACTGGTTGGATCTCCTTGCAGTCCAAGGGACTCTCAAGAGTCTTCTCCAACACCACAGTTCAAAAGCATCAGTTCTTCAGTGCTCAGCTTTCTTTATAGTCTAACTCTCACATCCATACATAACTACTGGAAAAACCATAGCCTTGACTAGACAGACCTTTGTTGACAAAATAATGTCTCTGCTTTTTATATGCTAAGTTAGTCATAACTTTCCTTTCAAGGAGCAAGTGTCTTTTAATTTCATGCCTGTAGTCACCACCTGTAGTGATTTGGGAGCCCCCCAAACTAAAGTCAGCCACTGTTTCCACTGTCTCCCCATCTATTTGCCATGAAGTGACAGGACCAGATGCCGTGAACTTAGTTTTCTGAATGTTGAGCTTTAAGCCCACTTTTTTCACTCTCCTCTTTTACTTTCATCAAGAAGCTCTTTATTCTTCTTCACTTTCTGCCATAAGGGTGGTGTCATCTCCATACCTGAGATTCTTGATATTTCTCTCGACAATCTTGATTCTAGCTTGTGCTTCATACAGCCCAGCGTTTCTCATGATATATTCTGCATATATGTTAAATAAGCAGGGTGCTTTTTCGATGATCCAGCAGATGTTGGCAGTTTGATCTCTGGTTCCTCTGCCTTTTCTAAAACCAGCTTGAATATCTGAAGTTGATGGTTCATATATTGCAGAAGCCTGGCTTGGAGAATTTTGAGCATTACTTTACTAGCATGTGAGATGAGTGTAGTTGTGTGGTAGTTTGAACATTCTTTGGGATTTGAATGAAAATTGACCTTTTCCAGTCCGGTAGCCACTGCTGAGTTTTCCAAATTTGCTGACATATTAAGTGCAGCACTTTTACAGCATCATCTTTTAGGATTTACCTACACCAAATAATCCTTAAGTGCTTCTGAATCTAGCTTCTAGAGCACTTTTAAGTCATAGAATCACTCTACTTCAGACTAAAATGAAACTGTTTATGTTTATGAAATTAAAGTGTCATTTGTTCAGAAAAGGATAGCACAGAAAGATTAAGTAAATAGAAATAAACTAGAAAAGTAGGCTCTAGGCTTAACATTTAAATGTGTAATTTGTGCCATGAGATTCCTCTTAAAGTTAACTTCTAACTGGTCTAGAAATAACATATACAGCAGAAAGATGGAAACCTTGGAGTCCTGTTAACTTAGGTTTTGTTCCAACTTTAATATTTTCTTGTTGCTTACTTCTCAAATTCTCAATTTTCTCATCATTAAGAATGTGATGAGAAATCATCTTATATGACTATTGTGAAAATTAGAGTCACAAATAATGTTTGGGATAAATAAATGCATTTAAGTGGCACCATATTCTATTCCTAACCAAGCAAGGCATATGTAGTTGAGTGTGCTGATTGAAGGAGATATTCTACCAGCTACCAGAAGTGCTTCTGACACCCTTGACTTTAATCTTCAGCTAAGCTTCACCCAAGATCAAGTTCCCTTCCAAATGACAGCCTACATTTAGCGATTTGTTGATGGAAATTGATATTTCTTAGCCGTGAATGTGTGCCCAGTTGTGTCTAACTCTTGCAACCCCATGGACTGTAGCTTGCCAGGCTCCTTTGCGCATGGGATTTCTCAGGCAAGAATGCTGGAGTGGGTTGCCATATTCTCCTCCAGGGGATCCTTCCCGTCCAGGGATAGAACCCATGTGTCCTGCATTGTCTGCATTGGCAGACAGATTCTTTACCACTGAGCCACGTAGGAAGCATTTAATTCTTAGTCATCTCTCTCCAAATCCAGCAACTCTGAGGGGTTTTCTTAGCTTCATTCCACACATGGAGTTGCCTGAGCCCCTATTCTAACTGTGGTAGATCCATCTTAACCTCTTTACCATACCTGCCTCCTCTATTCTCCCTGCAATTGCTCATCCCAAGAGTATTCTTCCAAAAAGCTGCATCTAATTTCCATTTGAGATGGCTGTCCAGAGAATGCAAGCCCTATAACTTGTTCAAAAGCTGCTTTTGATATTTTATGTTAGTTTTCTTTTGGTTAGAGATTTCATGGGTGTCTTTCTATAATTTTTCTTTTAACTTTACTAGATTATAGTATTTAAAACGTGTGTCTAGTAAAGCAGCATATAATTAAATTTTCTTTTTATCCAGTCTGACAGTCTTTATTTATCCATTAACATAGTCAGTACACTACATTTCAGGTAACTACTGATACATTTAGTCTGACAACTGTCTTCTTACTATTTATTTTTTATTTGTTTTATTGAGTTTTAAAATTTTATTTCTATTATTGCCTGTTTTAGATTGTTTAGTTTATTATTTACATTTCCATTCTATGAATTTGCTAATAAAATACAGTTTTCCTGTTTTGACACTCCTGTTCATCAATATAAGATAGTCTTTTTGCATCCTATAGAGTGTAAGGCAATCAAATACTATTTTTTCTAAATGTTACTCAAGTAGGCTTTACTTTGGAAATTAAAAAATATATATATTATAATAGGTTTATAATATTGTGTTAGTTTCAGGTATACAGCAAAGTGATTCAGTTTTATTACATATATATATATATATATATATATATATATATATATATATATAGGTTATATATAACCTATATATATAAGTGTATAGGTCTTATACATTATCTTTTCAAATATTGCTTCTTGCCCCTGTATTTTTCTTCTGCACCTGGGAATCTCTTCATATATGTGTTTGGCCTATTTTCTAGGTCTTGTATGTCTCATAGTTTTATCTGTACTTTTCAATCCTCCTTTTTTCTTCTCTGTTAAACCTCTATATTTTAATCTCTTAAAATATAATGATATTTATATTTAAGTTATTTTCTGTTAACTCCAAAATGAAGACCTCTTCTGAGTCTAAGATATGTGAATTTTTCTTCTGCTCGTTTAAGTGTCTTCTTTTCCAAATATGATTAATTTTATTGAGGTCTCAACATTGTAAGCTGTAGAGATAATTCAAGACTGTATATTACCTTTATTGCATGGAGAATTTACTTTTGCACTTAATAGAAAGTTAATGTAAGGAATATCATTTTAATCCATTTAAGACTAAGATAAATTGAAGCTCAGAGTTTGATATTTTTCTATACACTTTTTCTGAAGTGTAGCCTCTAGAAGTCAAATCTTGGGGTGTTTATCATTGTTGTTTTTAAGCTATAATGTTTTGTTTCCCTGTTCTCTTTATCATGTACATATCTGCTCAATTTCTTTGCTTCTCAGCCACTAATCTATATCTTGATAAATGCAAATGCCACAAGGGAAAAAGAGGCAAGAATGTCAGGATCATTTCCCTGAATTTCCTTCCTTGCTAGGATTTTGGTCCTATAAGTCGACTAAATTTGTAGTTTTCTAAAGTCTTCAAATTATTTTCTCCTGTTTTGTTTTCATATTTTATTAATTTTTTTCTAAATGTTCTCCACAGGAGGAATAAAGTATAAAAGCTAATCTACCATGGACAGAAGTAGAAGTTTCAGACTTCACTCATTTTTTTTTTCCCCAGCACCTAGTAAAATGTTTTGTGTTTCAGTGGTAATTTAATCAGTATTTGTTATATAATTTAAGACAAGAATAGCATTTTGCTTTAAGAGGAAGGATAATAATTCAGTTTTATTGTTGCTTAAGTGAATAGTGACCAGGTATAAGGCTGATATGATAATCAGAGGCTAGATTTTAAAGGACTTTCCATGTGTTTGAACATTACTGTGTAAGTAATGGAAAAATTGATTTTCTTTCTTCTATACATAGCAGTGGAATAATTGATTATAGAACCTTAAGTCAACAAGCATTTAATTTGGGTCCATGACGTACTATGCATTATGTCAAAGTAGAAGTTACAACCATAAATAAGATGTTAGTTCTATCTTTAGGAATCATAGAGTTTATAAAATGATATAAAGGAGAAGAAGTTTAATTTGTGTATTAAGTTCAGCAATTTTGTGTATTGAAGTTCTTAAAGGCTTAAATTTAGTGATAGTGATACTGAATGATATAAGATGATAACTCTGTCTTATTACAGTAATATTGAATAGTTTATAGATCCTGTAATAGATCAGGGACTCAGCCTTGGTAATCAGTAAGAATTATTTTCCATATCATGTTTCATTACTGATCTGGTAAAGGCTCAAATCTGTCGTGACCTCTTTTTTACGAAGACATACTTGTAATTTTCATTTAGGGCCTACTCAGATAACCCAGGATTATCCATGTATGTATATGTATATGTACATACAGGTTCAAGATTGGTCGCTGATACCGTTGATTATTCAGCCTACTGCAGACATTGCCCCAGGATGAATGCAGAAGCAGATATCAGAATGCAGCTGTCTTCTATTAAGCCACAAGTTACAGAGATTTTAAAAAAAATTTTAAACAGCACTATTTTCACTATATTTTTAATTATAACTATTTTCTAGTTGAAGTAGTATGCTGAAATTAATGTATTCTATACTTGCTAGTATTATTTTAAGTGAAATTAATAAATACATATTTTAAACGGCTTAGTATCAATAGATATAAACTGTATAAACAAAAACATATTTCTAGGATAATAATTTAAAAGACGTTAACTGCCCTCCCCAAAAGTGGTAGCTTCTACAATATCAGTAGTTAGGTAGGAGTAAACTATGAACAAATGAACTCCTAGGAGCCAAGTTGTATGCTTTTCCATTACTGTCTAATCTGTATGGTATTTAAAGTCCAAAATATTAAACCACCATCATTTACTATGAGGCTTTTATATGTAATGTGATAAACAAGAACACTAAATAGAGTCTAAATACCCTTGAAACAAAACTCCTTGAGTAGCTTTTGCAATTTCTCCAAGAATATTATGGATTTTCTTTGAAAGCTTCACATATTGTCTACTGGGTGGCTATTTCCAATCTGAGTTTCTAGTAACAGGCTTCTTAATTTCTGCCTGCCTTTTAAATCACAACATCTTTAATTCTCTACTAAGGGAACAAGCAATACCCTCCTGAGGCTATCAATGATATCCTTGAAATTTCTTCTTAAATTCAAGAGTATTTTGTGGGTTTTCTAAAGGAGTTATAAAAATATGTAAACAAGGGATTTTTCTCTTTCAAATCCCTGTCCTTCAGCTGCTCAAAAGTTCTGAAATTGCTGTGACATTTTATAGATCTCTTTTGTATTATTCAAGATTTTTAGTAAAATTATGTGTGTGTATGTTCTTAGGGGACTGTCACTTAACAAGGGATGTGTTTAATTTATCTCTGAATAAGACACATTAAACTAAGACTGTAGTTTTTGGAGCTAACCAGACATTTATGCAATTCCTATATTAACTATTTCCCAGCTGTGAACCCGAGTGAAGTCACTCAACTCTGCAGCTTAGTTTCCTCTACTGTAAAACAGAGATAGGGGCTTCTCTGGTGGCTCAGTGGTAAAGAACCCACCTGCCAATGCAGAAGATGTGGGTTTGATCCCTGGGTTGGGAAGATTACCTGGAGCAGGAAATGGCAACCCACTCCAGTATTCTTGCCTGAGAAATCTCATGGACAAAGGAGTCTGGTGGGCTACAGCTCATGGAGTCACAAAAAGCTGGACGTGACAGTGACTAAATGACAACAAAAACAGAAATAACAGTATCCGTCTAAGATGATTGTACAAAAATTAAGGAAGAGAACATGAGTAAATCAGTCATTCAGTTAAGAAAGTCTCTCATTACTAAGAATGTTTTTTATTTTTATTTTTCCATTCTCTTCTTCCTGTTTCATTTGTATCTGTTTTGCAGTCCATCAACACTGGGTCAATGTCTTAGAGTAAAAAGGAGAAGTTACTTCTCCAGTCTTCTTAGAAGTTAGTATTTCTGACCCAATTTATAACCTGAGTTAAGGTTAAAATAGGAAGCGGATGCACTTGTGTTTCCATGTGAGTAAGTGATATTCTTCCACGTTCTTGATTTTCATGCTTAGCTCTCTCATTAATTGCCTTGCCCATGGCTCCTGGTTTGCTGCATAAGTTTACTTATCTTTAGATACTGAACACAAAAACCTTAGTTTAAGGCACACATCCATCTAAAGATGACATGCATTGGCCAACTCTCCAAAAGAGTGAGAAGTGCTTTTTTCAACAGACACTTTAAAGCACATATAACATGCTATTTTACAGAGAGATGGATATAGACATAAATATATAGATATAGATATATGCCCTTAACTACTTGAGGAGGATTTGTGGAATAGGGTGCTTTGATTTTGTTTTCCTGTGCTGTAGGTTACTCTTAGTTTTTGGACTGAATAGAGATTTAAGCTGAGGCTACCAAGGAGTAGACACCAAAAAGCTTCTCTAGCCCATAAATTCATTAAGCAAAGAGAGTAGCCTTCATCATTTCAGTAAACTTCAAGAAGTGATTGTTGGGTAAAAATACAGGCTTGAAAATCCTTATGGGGACTGTTTTA
Source organism: Antilocapra americana (assembly GCA_007570785.1). NCBI lineage: Eukaryota > Metazoa > Chordata > Mammalia > Artiodactyla > Antilocapridae > Antilocapra > Antilocapra americana. Next base: position 3,044,580 of record ML663563.1, on the reverse strand, counting down.
CCCTAAAGATTTCATCCATCAGGAAGATTATTAAAGAATGTGTTATAATATTGAATAACTAATCAATTAATAAAAATCAGGGCCATCTCATATCATGTCTAGGTTTTTTCTCTCAAGGAGTGTCCTGAGCATCAGATATTCCTGCACATTTTCTGGATGCAAGCATGGTGATTCTCTGAAACTGCTGGGTTTTGTGAGGTTACTGGATTCGTATTCCAAGCTGTTTCATGCTATCATATATGGATGTTAATGAATATTTTTAACTCCCCCAGGCTATATTCATTTGATAAAAGGATTTTTAATATATTAACTGAAAAAAGTGAATTATTCAGAACTTCTAGGTACCTTCTCAAAAACATGGAACTGTAAAGGTAGAAGGATTTTAGAGTCTAAAAACACATCATGTAGAAAATAACCAAATGCCAATATTACTTTTGCTAAAGGGATTCATAAATAAATTTAAATAATGATTAACATTTATTAATTTAAAACATTAAAGCCAAAAATAGAAAGAATATTAACACTAAAAATATAGCCAAATATATATTTTCCTATCTATCAAACCATCTATCAGCCATTCAATTACACATCCTCATATTCAATAAACTTTATTTCATGTGTATAAGTGTAAGAAATTAGACAAGCCTTTAGCCTCTAGACAGCAAGAAACTGAAGTACTCTGCCTAATAGTTGAAAAGCAGTGAAAAAGTATTAATCTCTCAGTCACGTCCAAGTCTTAGTGACCCTATTGACTACATGTAGCCTGCCAGGCTCCTCTGTCCATGGAATTCTCTAGACAAGAATACTGGAGTGGGAAGCCATTGCCTTCTCTAGGGATCTTCCCAACACAGGGATCAAACCGATGTCACCCACATTGCAGGCAAATTCTTTACCATCTGAGGCACCAGGGGAGTTTACAAGGAACTAAATGTAGGCAACAGCCATGTGAGCCTGGAAACAAATCCTTCCTCAGCTGAGTCTTTAGATGAGAAGTCAGTCCTGACTTTTCCACCTGGGAACAAGACTAAGCTCTGATTCCTTGCCCACAATTATTGTGAGATGCTAAAGTATATTGCTTTAAGTGTCTAAGTTTGTGGTAGTTTGTTGTACAGTAGTGGGTAACTCTAAGAATATTGATCTATTTCAGTTTTTTTATAGACATGCACAGTGGAAGTAAATAAGTTTCCATAGTATTCATCAAATTTGAGCCCACAAGTTCACATTTTGTGCCAAGTATCTGCTCTTTAGCTCAGGTTGAAATATTCTGCAGTGAATTATGTATAATTTAGAGCAACTACAGCCAAGTAACATTTTAACTGTTAGCCATACAACCAAGGATATCACTAAGTAATATAATAGGAAATAATGTATTTATGAGAATATTTCTACTAAATGTCATTGGATTTTGAAAAATAGTTAAAAATACTGTTCTGTAGTAGCCATGCACATCATTACCATGTACCACTGTGCTCCTTATCTTGGTCAATTTATGGGGAATTCTTGTATTATATTCAAGAAAAAATGCTCTTAGTTTCAGCTGAATATTCATTAAATTAGCCTTTCTTTCTCAAGAAATGTTTGATTTGTGTTTAAATCTGTTTTTGGATGCTAGGGAAAAATAGCAAGAATAGTATGACAGTGTTTTGTGAACAATATATGTTTGACAGCATGCACCATGCTTCATCTAAAATGAAAGTTATTAGATTCTTGAAGTCAGTAATCAAAGTTCAATTGCATTTTCCTTAGGAAAAACTTTCAATAATCATAAAATTATTTAGAAATAAACACTTCAAAGAAATAAATTTTCTATTTTGACATGCTTTGGAAATGCAGTTCACATAATGATACAACTATTAAACTCTGAAATTTAAGCATTCTATTGTCCAAGCCAGTTAACACTTTACTCTTGAAGTAATATTGTTACATTATTTTTTTTTTCCAGTTTAGGAATAGGTTATTTAAAAAATACAGCTTTGGAAGAGGAGAGTTCAAATTGACATATCCTAAACTCACCTCCTCCCATAGACACAGTAAATCTATTAATACCACTACTTATTAACTAATTTCCTTGGAAAGGGATGAACAGAGCCTCTAAAACAAAGGATAAAAGGAGAGCAATGATGCAGGCAAGAGATTCAGAGATATAGTCTCACCAAGGAACAAACTACACCCTAGCTGTGGCAATCCACAGTCAAATTCAAGCTACAAGTCCCCAAAACAACTAATTTTAAAAACCAATGGAGAAAAATATAGAATTATAAGAAATGGAAAATTCACTCTTAAATGGCTTTCACACAAGCTCACTTGATCCAAAAGTCAGCATAGTTACTAATCTCATAGACTTTACCAGATGCAGGAACCAGTTGGAATGCTCCATGGAAAGTGAGACACTGTCAGAAACCACTTTTATGACGTCAGCCTACCTTGCTAATGCTGGTGTTGGTAGACACCATTTTGGAATTCTCCCTTTAACTTATTAATGTCAGTGAGACATAGTAGGGGACTTTAACATGTCATTTACATCGATGGCTAGACCATCCAGAAAGAAAATCAGTGAGGTACAGTGAATTAAATGATGAATTACACCAGAGAGACAATATATATATATTATATATCAATGCAGTTCTTCATATATTGAAATACATCAGAATGTACAGTCTTCTCAAGTGCACATGAAACATTCTCTATGGTAGGTCACATTTAGTTTACAAAGCAAGTATCAATAAATTCAAGAAGATTGGAATCATATCAAGAAGTTTTTACAACCAAAATAGTATGAAACTAGAAACCAATCTCAAGGAAAAACTGGGAAAAGTGCAAAAGCATGAAGATTAAACAACATGGTGCTAAACAGCAAATGGGTCATTGAAGATACCAAAGGAGAAACAGAAAAATACAAAGAGACAAATGAAAAACAGAAATACAACATAGCCAAACCTTCAGGATGCAGCAAAAGTAGTTCGAAGAGGGAAGTTCATAGGAATGTAAGCCTACCTCAAGAAACAAGAAAAATCCCAAATACAAAACCAAGCTTTACTACTAAAGGAATTAGAAAAATAAGAACAAAGACCAATTTAGTAGACTGAAAGAACTAATAAAGATCAGAGTAAAAATAAATGAAACGGAGACTAAAAAAAAAAAATAGGGAAAATCAATGAAATGAAGAATTTCTCCTCTGAAAGATTAACAAAATTGGCGAACCTTTAGTCAGACTAACAAAGAAAAAGCAAGCACCAAATAAATAAAGTAAGAATGAAAAGGGAGAAGTTGCGAAGTAAACACGAAGGATCATAAGAGACTGTTATCAACATTCAAATGCCAACAAATTGAACAACCTATAAGAAATGGATAAATTCCTAGAAACATGCAATCTTCTAAGATTGAATCAGGAATAAATAGGAAATCTGAATAAGTTGATTACTAGTAAGGAGATTGAAACAGTAATCAAGAAAACCTAAAAAGCAAAGTCCTAGGACCAGTTGGCGTCACTGGCAAAATCTATGATGAATTCAATGAAGATTTAGTATCTGCTTTTCTCACATTGTTTCAAAAATTGAAAAAGAGGGAAACCTTCCAAATATTTTATTAACCCAGCATTAATCAGATACCAAATCCAGACAAAAACACCAACACAAAAGAAAATTACAGGCTAGTATTACCAATGAACACAGATGCAGACATTTTCAACAAAGTAGTAGCAAACTAAATCCAACAATACATTAAAAAGGATCATACACCATGATCAAATGAGTTTTATTCCAGGGATTTAAGGATGGTTAAACAATCACAAGTCAATCATCATGTTACATCCCACTGAAAAAATGAAAAATAAAAGCTATATGATCATCTCAGTAGATGCAAAAGAAGTTTTTGACAAAGTTTGACAGCTGTTTATGATGAAAACTGTCAGCCAAGTGGGTATAGAGGAAACATCTTAACATAATAAAGGTCATAAATGACAGACCCACAGCTAACATCATGTATACAGAAATCTGTAGTCTTTCTAAACAGTTATACTGTGCTCCAAGAAAGACAAATTAATAAAACAATCTCATATACAACTGCAATAAAAGAAAAAAAAATACCAAGGAATAATTTTAACCACAGAGGGAAAAGAAGTGTATACTGAAAACTACAAGACACAGATGAAAAAAATTAAAGAAGATATGAATAGATGGAATAATAATCTATTTTTATGGATTGGACAAATTAACATTATTAAGATGGCAATACTGCACAAAACAATCTACAGATGCAATGCAATCCCTATCAAAATTTTAATGGCATATTTCACACAGCAAGATCAAATAACCCTAAAATTTGTATGGAACTACAAAAGATCTCAAATAGCCAAAGCAGTCTTGAGAAGGAAGAGCAAAGATGTATGTGTCATGCTTCCTGATTTCAAACTGTACTACAAAACTACAGCAATCAAAGCAGCATGGTACTGGCACACACACACACACACACACACACACACACACACACACACACACACACACACACCAGAAATACAGATGAATGGAACAGAACTGTGGGCCCAGAAATAAACCCACACATGTAAGGATAATTAACTTACACAAAGAAGCTAAAAAACATACAGCTAAGAAAGGAGAATGTTTTCAATAAATGCGGTTGGAAAAACTAGAACGCATATGCAAAAAAATGAAACTAAACCACTATCTTACATCACACACAAAATTAACTCAAACTAAATTAAAAACTTGGATATAAGACCTGATGCCATAAAATTCCTGGAAGAAAATTTAGATAATAACTTCTTGACATCAGTCTTAGCAATGTTTTTGTGGATTTGACTTCAAAGGTAAGGAAAATTAAAGCAAAAATAAACAGATGGGACTGTATCAAACTAAAAAGTTTCTGCACAGTGAAACAAACCATCATCACAGCATAAAGGCAACCTACTGAAAGGGAAAAATATATTTGCAAAGCATATATCCACTAAGAGGTTAATATCCAAAATATATAAAAACTCAACAGAGATAAAATAAACAACCCAATTAATGTGCAGATGGTCTGAGTAGGTATTTTTCCAAAGACTTATAGATAATCAACAGACATATGAAGAGATATTCAACATCACTAATTATTAGGGAAATGTAAATCAAAATAACAATGAGATATCACCTCACACCTGTTAGAATGGCTGTTATCAAAAAAGAGAAAAGGATACCCTTCTGCACTGTTCACGAATCATGAATTGTTGCACATAAAGTATGTAAATTCCTCAAAAAATTAAGAATAGAGCTATCAACTTATCCATTCCTTCTTTATCAGTATTTATTCAAAGAACACAAAAACAAAAATGTGAAAAGATATATGCACCCTTATGTTCACTATAGAATTATTTACAATAGTCAAGTATGGAAACCACCTAAGTGTCCATCAATGGATGAATGAATATAGGAGACATGTACACAGTGGAATACTGCTCAGCCATAAAAATGAATAAATCTTGTTATTTGCAACAACACATATGGACCTTGAAGGTATTATGCTAAGTGAAATATTTTAGATGGGAACTAATGTTGTATGATCCCACTGATACGTTAAATTTATAAAAGCAAAACAAAATAAAAACAAACTGATACTCTTGCATTGCTGGTGGGGATGAAAACTTGATAAACAGCCACTATGGAAGATGGCAGGTAGACTCCTTAAAAAGCTAGGGGTAAAACCATCGTATGACCCAGCAATCCCACTCTTAGGCATATACCCTGAAGAAATTGAAACTGAAAAAGATACATATACCCCAATGTTCACTGAAGCACTATTTACATAGCTAGAACATGGAAGCAACCTAGATGCCCACTGATAGATGAATAGATAAAGAAGCTATGGTACATATATACAATGGAATACTGCTCAGCCATAGAAAGGAACACATTTGAATCTATTCTAATGAGGTGGATAAAACTAAAGCCCATTATACAGAGTGAAGTACGTCAGAAAGAGTAATATAAATAGAGTATATTGGCATATATATATATATATATACATATATATATATATATATATATATATATATATATATATATATAATCTGAAGAGTTTGCACTGATGAATTTATTTTCAGGGCAGCAAAAGAGAAGCAGACATAGAGAACAGACCCATGGACAAGGTGGGAGGAGAGGAGGGAGAAGGGGAGATGTATGGGGAGTGTAACACAGAAATTTACAATACCATGTGTAAAAAGATAGCCAATGGGAATTTTCTGTATGACTCAGAGAACTCAAACAGGGGCTCTGTGACAGGCTAATGGGTGTGGTGGGGAGGGAGAAGTGAGAGGGGTCTGGTAGAGGGGGACCTTGGATGTACCTATGGCTGATTCCTGTTGATGAACGACAGAAAACCACAAAATTCTGTAAAGCAATTATCCTTCAATTAAGAAATTAAAACAAACAAACAACAACAAGAAAAAGTGATACCAAAATCAGAATTGTGGTTACAGAGGAGAAAGGGTTTGGGGGATCTGCAACATGGGTGTAGGGAGCCAAGTCATTACTGATGGATGGTAACTAGGTTTGTGATGGTGATCATTTGTAATGTATATGGATATCAAGTTTTTAATACAATGTAATACAATGTACACCTGTGATATATATAATTTTTAACACAACAAAGTGAACAGTACCTATTCTATTATTACATATATGTTGGTATGAAGTTAATTTTGATTGTCTCTATAATTGTCAAACTGCTCCACCATCCTCTACTTTGGAGGCTTCATTCCAAAAGATCCAGCAATGTTCTAGTTCATATTTTTCTCCAAAACTATATTGTGTTCAAACCCTTAGGGAAAAAGGTATTTCTTTTTTTTTCTTACTTAAATAATGTTTAATTCTGAATAAATGTTTTCTAGGTTTTAGATGGTAACAATTTTATATAAATAATCCTCAAAAGTAAATACCAACTTTTGGTTCAGTGTATATTATCTTAATGAAAACATAATGATCTTAGGCCATACATTTTTAGAAAAGTTTGAAACTTAAAAACTTATTTTTATAACATGAATAGTCTTGTATATCTTACTTCGTGAACCTCAGCTGAAGTGTGTCCTTCTCTTTGCTGAATGTGGTTTCCCCTGCCTAAGTACTCAATGCCTTCATCTCCTACCCCATACCCCCATTCCACTCTTATTAATAAAACTCTACTATTAGGAAAAGAAAAAAAAAGATCTGAATTGTTTTCCCTCTTCTTGGAGAGAAGCTATAACTCTTATCCTAACTTTCCCAATGTGTTCTCTTTTCTAGCTGTGATAATCTGCAGGGCAGAGTTGGTTCTAAAGTGCTGAAGCACAGAATTATCCTGCCCTGTTTAAGAACCAATGAAAACTCTTCAAAGCAAATATTTTCTTTCCTTTATTCTAACTATATCACCTGAAAAACTTAAGGGTCTTTCCACTCACTCTAACATATTGTTTGGACCAGACTTTATATACATACATATGATAACCAGTTGTATATAGATGGTGATTGCAGCCATGAAATCAAAAGACATCTACTCCTTGGAAGGAAAGTTATGGCCAACCTGGATAGCATATTGAAAAGCAGAAACATTACTTTGCCAACAAAGGTCCATCTAGTCAAGACTATGGTTTTTCCAGTAGTCATGTATGGATGTGAGAGTTGGACAGTGAAAAAGACTGAGCACAGAAGAATTAATGCTTTTGAATTGTGGTGTTGGAGAAGACTCTTGAGAGTTCCTTGGGCTGCAAGGAGATCCAACCAGTCCATCCTAAAGGAGATCAGTTCTGGGTGTTCATTGGAAGGACTAATGTTGAAGCTGAAACTCCAATACTTTGGCCACCTCATGAGAACAGTTGACTCATTGGAAAAGACCCTGATGCTGGGAAGGATTGGGGGCAGGAGGAGAAGGGGAAGACAGAGGATGAGATGGCTGGATGGCATCACTGACTCGATGGACATGGGTTTGGGTGGACTCTGGGAGTTGGTGATGGACAGGGAGGCCTGTGGTGCTGCGGTTCATGGGGTCGCAAAGAGTTGGACATGACTGAAGGACTGAACTGACTGATACTGATACTGTATATAGTTTTAGTAAATTTCCCTAGAAATCTTTGATTTCTTTATTAGGTCACCCCGTTGGTCAGGAAGATTTTCTGGAGAAGGGATACCACTACCCGCTCCAATATTCCTGGGCTTCTCTTGTGGCTCAGCTGGTAAAGAATCCTCCTGCAATATTGGAGACCTGGGTTCAATCACTGGTTTGGGAAGATCCCCCACAGAAGAAAAAGACTATCCACTTCAGTGTTCTTGCCTGGAGAATTCCATGGACTGTATAGTCCATGGGGTCACAAATAGTCGGACACGACTGAGAAACTTTCACTTTTTCACTTTGAATGTATAACATATGTACCCATGGTTTTTGTTTTTCACTTTGAATGTATAATATATGTATATGTGGTTGTTCTTTTAGTTGCTAAGTCATATCCAACTCTTTTGCAACCTCATGGACTGTAGCACACAAAACTCCTATGGGATTTCCCAGGTAAGAATATTGGGATGAGTTGCCCTTTCCTTCTCCAAAGGAATCTTCCTGACCCAGGGATCAAACACACATCTGCATTGGCAGGCAGATTCTTTACCACTGAGCCACAAGGGAAGCCCAATTTATCTACATAATTCCTCTGAACTTAACTCTTTATCCATACACATGGAGAATTAGTCTTACAGATTATATTTTTAAACATATAAATGTGTTAGCTATCCATATTAGACTTGTGATAAGAGTTTTTATGTGAAATGTAAAAAGTTTTGTTTTTCTCATCAACAAAAATATAATAACTTTTGTTTTTCTCATCAACAAAAATGATAACTTTGATATAACATGTGAAAAGTCAAATTTGAATGAAATAATGTTCTGGTTTGTGTTTTTTTATCTACCACCTAAAACGAAATACTGTATTCTAGTACTTTTACCATGTTCTTCTTTCCAAGTGAAGAACAAGTTAAGTGTAAATGTGTGAGAGTTGGAAGTTTCCACTTCTAAAACTCTAATTTTCTTGACAGAGGTGTCCTATAGTCAGAAATTTGCTTGCAATACATTTAATAAATTGAAATAGCAATTGCTTTTTCTTGATATTCTGCCTGAAGCTCAACATGTAGATATACATAACTCACTCCTAGCAGGAAATAAATTTTGGAACTATAAGAATAAGATGAGCAAACCTCAAATTTCTAACTGTAGTGAACAGGAGGATTGTTTTGAAGGAAAATACAGTCAGAAGAAATAAAATTTAAGCAAGCATGCTGCATAAAATGCATATGCTGGCTAAGTTTTGATGAATTGCTTTTTCCTCTGTACAGTTTTTATTCTTTCTCTTTGCAAATGAGGCTGTAGTTTTAAATTTTTAAATTTCCTTATTTGCTAAGAAATGAAAGTTTCCTTTCACCTGTCCCCCTTCTTAATGCCTTTGAAATAGGTTCTCCTTTCATATATGACTTCACATGTGTCTTCTTTACACACATTAAACTTGATATCTCTCACTTTGGTCATTCGTTCATCTCAAACATAAATGTGCATATGCACATATGTTCACACATAGAACATATGTGTTCTGTATGTGGCTCCCTGGTGGCTTCCTTGTTGGCTCATACCCTAGAGAATCTGCCTGCAATGCCAGAGACCTGGGTTCATCCCTGGGTCAGGAAGGGCATGGCAACCCACTCCAGTAATCTTGCCTGGAGAATCCCATGGACAGAGGAACCTGGCAGGCTACAGCTCGTGGGGTTGCAGAGTCAGGTATGAATGAGCAACCAACACTTTCACAGGGAAAGTTAATAACATAACTTCTGTTAAACGTGTTAACTGGTCATGAGAGGGAGAAAAGAAATCCCTGAATATGTCAAAAATCTACAATCCTCCAGAGTTGCTGGAATAATAATGGTAATGCTGCATTCCCCAGACTTTTAAACAGTTTCTAGTCTTGTCCACATATCTTAAGGACATCACTTATTGAATTGGGTAAGTATTCAAATGCCCCTAGACAATGCTACAAATTCACATAAAGGGTCATACCAGAAACTTCTTGCACTTTTTCTTACTAATTTTTTAATTGAAAAATATGAAAGATAGTGAGATGTTCCAAGGGGAACCTAGACTAAAATCTTTAAGGGAGAAATAGGAAAAAAGAAGAGAATATGTATCCAGTAAGTTGGAAAACTTGCTCTTATCAGATAATTAAGCAAATAGATCAACACATGGTTCAACAGAAGTGGAAAGGCCAGTTGCTTCAGTCATGTCCAGTTCTTTGTGAGCCCATGGACTGTGTTGGAGCATAGACTTGGATTACCATAATATTAAATGGTTTGCCTTGGAAACGAACAGAGATTATTCTGTCATTTTTGAGATTGGATTCAAGTACTGCATTTTGGACTCTTTTGTTGACTATGATGGACACGCTATTTTTTCTAAGGAATTTTTGCCCACAGTAGTAGATATAATGGTCATCTGAGTTAAATTCACCCATTCTGGTCCATTTTAGTTAGCTGATTCCTAAAATGTTGACGTTCACCCTTACCATCTCCTAAACAACTTCCAATTTGCCTTGATTCATGGATCTAACATTCCAGGTTCCTATGCAATATTGCTGTTTACAGCATCATACCTTGCTTCCATCACCAGTCACATACACAACTGGGTACTGTTTTTGCTTTGACTCCATCTCTTCATTCTTTCTGGAGTTCTTTCTCCCCTGATCTCCAGTAGCATATTGGGAGTTCAGACCTGGGGAGTTCATCTTTCAGTGTCCTATATTTTTGCCTTTTCATACTATTTATGGGGTTCTCAAGGCAAGAATACTGAAGTGGTTTGCCATTCCTTTTTCCAGTGGACCACATATTGTTAGAACTCTCCAACATGACCTGTCCATATTGGGTGGCCCTACACAGCATGGCTCATAGTTTCATTGAGTTAAACAAGGCAGAATGATCTCTGTTCATTTCTAAGGCAAACCATTCAATATCACAGTAATCCAAGTATATGCCCCAATCAGTAATACTGAAGAAGCTGAAGATGAACGGTTCTATGAAGACCTACAGGACCTTCTAGAACTAACACCCCAGAAAGGTGTCCTTTTCATTATAGGGGACTGGAATGCAAAACAAGGAAGTCAAGAAATACCTGGAGTAACAGGCAAGTTTGGCTTTGGAGTACAGAATGAAGCAGGGCAAAGGCTAATAGAGCTTTGCCAAGAGAATGCACTGGTCATAGCAAACACCATCTCCATCAACATAAGAGAAGACTCTATACATGGACATCATCAGATGGTCAACACTGGAATCAGATTGATTATATTCATTGCAGCCAAAGATGGAGAAGCTCTATACAGTCAGCAAAAACAAGACCAGGAGCCGACTGTGGCTCAGATAATGAACTCCTTATTACAAAATTCAGAGTTAAATTAAAGAAAGTAGGGAAAACCACTAGACCATTCAGATATGACCTAAAGCAGATCCTTAATGATTATGCAGTGGAAGTGAGAATTAGATTTAAGGAACTAGATCTGATAGAGTGCCTGATAACTATGGGTAGAGATTTGTGACATTGTATAGGAGATAGGGAGCAAGGCCACCCCCAAGAAAAAGAAATGCAAAAAAGCAGAATGGCTGTCTGAGGAGACCTTACAAATAGCTGAGAAAAGAAGAAAAGCAAAAGCAAAGGAGAAAAGGAAAGATATTCCCATATGAATGCAGAGTTCCAAAGAATAGCAAGGAGAGATAAGGAAGCCTTCCTCAGTGATCAGTGCAAAGAAATAGAGGAAAACAATAAATGGGAAAGACCAGAGATCTCTTCAAGAATATTAGAGGTACCAAGGGAACATTTCATGCAAAGATGGGCTCAATAAAGGATGGAAATGGTATGGACCGAACAGAAGCAGAAGATATTAAGAAGAGGTGGCAAGAATACACAGAAGAATTACACAAAAAAGATCTTCATGACCCAGATAACCACGATGGTGTGATCACCCACCCAGAGCCAGACATCCTGGAATGAGAAGTCACGTGGGCCCTAGGAAGCATCACTACGAACAAAGCTAGTGGAGGTGATGAAATTCCAGTTGAGCAGTTTCAAATCCTAAAAGATGATGCTGTGAAAGTCCTGTACTCAATATTCCAGCATATTTGGAAAATTCAATAATGGCCATAGGACTGGAAAATGTCAGTTTTCATTCCAATCCCAAAGAAAGAAAATGCCTAAGAATGCTACCATACACACACACACACACACACACACACACACACACAAACACACAATTGCACTCATCTCTCACATTAGTAACGTAATGCTCAAAATTCTCCAATCCAGGGTTCAAAAATACATGAACCGTGAACTTCTAGATGTTCAAGCTGGATTTAGAAAAGGCAAAGGAACCAGAGATCAAATGGCCAACATCCATTTGACCATCAGAAAAGCAAGAGTTCCAGAAAAACCTCTCTATCTGCTTTATTGTCTATGCCAAAGCCTTTGTGTGAAGAAGTGAAGTGAATTCATTTAGTTGTGTCCTACTCTTTGTGACCCCATGGACTGTAGTCTACCAGGCTCCTCCATCCATGGGACTTTCCAGGCAAGAGCACAGGAGTGGGTTGCCATTTCACTCTCCAGGGGATCTTCCCGACCCAGGAATCAAACCCATGTCTCCCGCATTGTAGGCAGACACTTTACTGCCTGAGCCATCAGGAAGCTTGACTGTGTGGGTCACAATAAACTCTGAAAAATTCTGAAATAGATGGGAATACCAGACCACCTGGCCTGCCTCTTGAGAAATCTATATGCAGGTCATAAAGCAACACTTAGAACTGGACATGCAACAACAGTCTGGTTTCAATAGGGAAAGGAGTTTAATATAATATAATTGTCCAGAATAAAGGCCATGTCCTCCAACATGATTTACAGCTAGGTCGAAGATAGATAAAAGTGGAAGTGTTAGGTGTCAAATTTCTGGGATGTCTCCCAAAAGACAATACATTTTTCTCTCTGTTCTGTTTTCCGAGGCCATTTCTTCCAATCTGCTGCCTGAATTTGTATACTGTGTTCCAAACTTTGCTTGCATATTCAGTCATTACAATAATTCTACCCACAAGGATGGGAGAAGTAATAAGCAGAGAAAGGCCCGAATTCCTAATAACCTCATGGAGCAGGGCCATCATACTAGCCCAGAACTGCCTACATCCTGACTTTTATATGAAAGAGAAATACATTTAATTTAAGCCATTGTACATTTCTGTCCTTTGTATACTATAGCAATTTATAGCACATTCCTTTCTGTAGCCTTTTTATATGATGTACTTCTATCACTGTGCTTTTTGACTCTAATGTCTTTCTCCTCTTAGCAGGTTGTTAGCTCCAAAAGGATATAAATAATATCTCTTTTTCTAATCTTCTACCATATGTTAGCTACTTACATGCAGGCAGGCAAGAAGGAAGGAAAGAAAGAAGGAATGACTAGGTGAGATGAGAACAGGTCATGGTCTGCCACAAGGAAATTCAATTATGAATAAATAGGAGGCTTATAATATCTTATAGGATGTAGAAATCAGATACTAACTTAGATGGAAACTACACGAGAAATTCTTAAAATAGCCTCATTCTTCAGAATCACAGTTTAGCAAGGTCACATATGAGAATTTTTCATCTGGCTAATTTATATAGCTCCTAAAAAGAAGAGTCTTAGAGAAGAGGTTTTCAAATAACATAATGAACAAACCTCTTTGAATATTAGTTATGAGTTCAAAGTAAGTACAATCATATAACTGACAACCTCAAAGGGCTCCCATGAAAACTTGGAACAGGTACAGGAATAAGAAATGATGATGTTAGATAGAGAGATATAAAGATAGAGTCATATAGTTATATAATTAGGTATATGATTATATAATTACATTACATAATTAGTCATGTAGTTTTATCATTATAACACAAAATATAAAATATCTGTGAATCCCTGGATATTTTTTAAAGTAAAATATTTTGAAAATTAAGTTTAAATAAACTTTTTTATGCTATTTTTTTAAAAAAAGTTATTGAGGATAATTGATTTACAGTGTTGTAAATCAGTTATATAATCTGTATGCTTATGTATCTACTCATTTTTTTATATTCTTTTCCTATATAAGTCATTACAAAGTATTGAGTAGAGTCACCTGTGCTTACAGCAGGTTTTATTGGTCATCTATTTTATATGTAGCAGTGTGTATATGTCAGTCCCACAGCCACTGTGGAGAACAGTATAGAGATTCCTTAAAAAAAACTAAAAATAGAATTATCACATGAACCAGCAGTCCCACTCCTGGGCACATGCCCAGAAAAAACATAATTTAGAAAGATGCAGGCACTCTAATTTAATTGTAGCACTATTTACAATAGGTAGACACAGAAGCAACCTAAATGTTCATCAACAAAGAAATGGATAAAAAGAAGGTGTGGTATATATATATATACACACATATGTTGGTATATATATATATACACACATATGTGTGTATATATACGATAGAATATTGTGTCTTTAATTGCTAAGTTGTGTCTGACTCTTTTCAACCCCATGGACTGTACCCCACCAGACTCCTCTGTCCATGAAATTCTCCAGGCAAGAATACTGGAGTGAATTTCCATTTCCATCTTCAGGGGATCTTCCCAACCCAGGGATTGAACCTGTGCTTCCTGCATTAGCAGGATGGGTTGAGCCATGAGGGAAGCCCATAATGGAGTATTACTCAGCTATAAAAAAGTACAAAATAATGCCATTTGTAGCAACATGGATAGACATAGAAACTGTCATACTGAGTGAAGTTAATCAGACAGAGAAAGACATATTATATAATATTGCTTATATGGGGGAGTCTAAAAAGAAAGGTACAAATGAATTTATTAACAAAATATAAGTAGAGGTATGGATGCAGAAAACAAACTTATGGTTACCAGGGGGTAAGTGGGGGTAGGGATAATTTTAATTTAACTTCATTTAAGAACAGTTTAAGATTTACAGAAAATAGTATACAGCATTTCTATGTACTCACATTCAATTTCTCTTATTAACAAATTATATTAGAATAGTATGTTTGTCACAATTAATGAACCAATATTGGTGAATTATTATTAAAATCCATAGTTTCTTCAGATTTCATTAGGTTATACCTCATGCCCTTTTTATTCCAGGATATCATCTAGACTATCACAGTTAGGGGTTGTATCTCTTTATGGCTCCTCTTGGCTATGGGGAAGATTTTCAGATTTTCAGGTATTTTGAGGATAAAATTTTATTGGACTTACTATTATGCTTTTTTCATGATTGGGATGTCATTATGTGTGTGTTAGTGAAGAGTACCATTTTCAGCACATAACTGTTAAGGGTACATACTATCAACTTAGTTTGTACACTGTTAATGTTGATCTTGGTCACATGACTAAAGTAGTGTTTGTCAGGTTTCTCTATTGTAAAACTAAACTTTCCTCCCACTTCCCGTACTAAGCTTTGTTGGAAAAATTCAACACACTTAAGGAGTTTGGACTTATGCTCTTTATCCCTCAGGCAGAGTATCTCCATAAACTATTTGAAATTTTCCTATATAGGAGCTTTTATCTCTTCTCCCCCATTTGTTTATTATCTAATCACTGATTTATATCACTGTGAACTCATGAATCAAACTCTTATGATTATACAGTGGAAGTGACAAATATATTCAATGGATCAGATCTAATACAGTGTATGAAGAACTGTGAACAGAGGTTTGTGACATTGTACAGGAGGCAGTGATCAAGACTGTCCCCAAGAAAAATAAATGCAAAACAGCAAAATGGTTGTCTGAGGAGGCCTTACAAATAGCTGAGAAAAGAAGAGAAGTGAAAGGCAAAGGAGAAAAGGAAAGATATACCCATTTGAATGCAGTGTTCCAAAGAAAAGCAAGGAGAGATAAGAAAGCCTTCCTCAGTGATCAATGCAAAGAAATAGAGGAAACAATAGAATGGGAAAGATGAGAGATCTCTTCAAGAAAATTAGAGATACCAAGGGAATATTTCATGCAAAGATGGGCTCAATAAAGGACGGAAATGGTATGGACCTTACAGAAGCAGAAGATATTAAGAAGAGGTGGCAAGAATACACAGAAGAATTACACAAAAAAGATCTTCATGACCCAGATAACCACAATGATATGATCACTCACCTAGAGCCAGACATACTAGAAAGTGAAGTCAAGTGAGCCTTAGGAAGCATCACTACAAACAAAGCTAGTGGAGGTGATGAAATTCCAGTTGAGCTGTTTCAAATCCTAAAAGATGATGCTGTGAAAGTGCTGCACTCAATATGCCAGCAAATTTGGGAAAGTCAGCAATGGCCACAGGACTGGAAAATGTCAGTTTTCATTCAAATCCCAAAGAAAATCAATGCCAAAGAATATTCAAACTTCCTCACTTTGCACTCATCTCACACACTAGCAAAGTAATGCTCAAAATTCTCTAAGCCAGGTTTCAACAGTATGTTAACTGTGAAATTCCAGGTGTTCAAGCTGGATTTAGAAAAGGAAGAGGAGCCAGAGATAAAATTGCAACATCTGCTGGATCATCAAAAAAGCAAGAGAGTTGCAGAATAACATTTACTTTTGCTATATTGACTATGCCAAGGCCTTTGACTGTGTAGACCACAACAAACTGTGGAAAATTCTTCAAGTGATGGGACTACCAGACCACCTGACCTGCCTCCATATTCAGGTCAAGAAGCAACAGTTAGACCTGGACATGGAGCAACAGACTGGTTCCAAATCGGGAAAGGAATATGTCAAGGCAATATATTGTCACCCTACGTATTAAACTTAAATGCAGAGTCCATCATGCAAAATTCTGGCTGGATGAAGCACAAGCTAGAATCAAGATTGCCAATAGAAATATCAATAACTTCAGATATGCATATGAAACCACCCTTATGAGAGAAAGTGAAGAAGAACTAAAGAGCCTCTTAATGAAAATGAAAGAGGAAAGTGAAAAAGTTGGTTTAAAACTCAATATTCAGAAAACTTGGATTATGGCATCCAGTCCCCATGGCAAACAGATGGGGAAACAATGAAACAGTGAGAGACTTTATATTTTTGGGCTCCAAAATCACTGCAGATGGTGACTACAACCATGAAATTAAAAGACCCTTGTTTCTTGGAAGAAAAACTATGACCAACCTGGACAGCATATTAAAAAGCAGAGACATTACTTTGCCAACAAAGGTCTATCTAGTCAAAGCTATGTTTTTTTTTCCAGTAGTAATGTGTGGATGTGAGAACTGGACTATAAAGAAAGCTGAGTGACAATGAATCAATGCTTTGAACTGTGGTGTTGGAGAACACTCTTGAGAGTCCCTTGGACTGCAAGATTCATTTAGCATTGTATCTTGCTTTGAAACCAAGAAAATGAGATGTGGCTCATCATAGCATTCTCCCCTTGCTTATCTTTAACCTCCCACTCTAACAGTGAAAGCCTGACTCCCACTGTTCACCATTCCATTTCTTTAACTGTTCAAGACCATTGTATGTATATAGCAGCATCAGAATTGTTAACCTGCAGCTGTGAAACGATGGGAAGTGAAAAGCAAAGGAGAAGAGTAAAGATATACCTATTTGAATGCAGAATTTCAAAGATATACCTATTTGAATGCAGAGTTTCAAAGAATAGCAAGGAGAGATAAGAAAGCCTTCCTCAGTGATCAATGCAAAAAAAATAGAGGAAAACGATAGAATGGAAAAGACTAGAGATCTCTTCAAGAAAATTAGAGATACCAAGGGAACATTTCATGCAAAGATGGGCTCAGTAAAGGACAGAAATGATAGGGACCTAAAAGAAGCAGAAGATATTAAAGAGAGGTGGCAAGAATATGTAGAATCATTGTAGAAAAAAAGATCTTCACAACCCAGATAATCAAGATGGTGTGATCACTCACCTATAGCCAGATATCCTGGAATGTGAAGTCAAATGGGCCTTAGGAAGCATCACTATGAACAAAGCTAGTGGAGGTGATAAAATTCCAGTAGAGCTGTTTCAAATCCTGCAAGATGACGCTGTGAAAGTGCTGCACTGACTACGCCAGCAAATTTGGAAAACTCAGCAGTGGCCACAGGACTGGAAAAGGTCAGTTTTCATTCCAGTCCCAAGGAAGGGCAATGCCAAAGAATGCTCAAACTACCGCACAATTGCACTTATCTCACACGCTAGTAAAGCAATGCTTAAAATTCTCCAAGTCAGGCTTCAGCAATACGTGAACCGTGAACTTCCAGATGTAAAAGTTGATTTTAGGAAAAGCAGAGGAACCAGAGATCAAACTGCCAACATAGGCTGGATCATTGAAAAAGCAAGAGAGTTCCAGAAAACCATCTATTTCTGCTTTATTGACTATGCCAAAGCCTTTGACTGTGTGGATCGCAATAAACTGTGGAAAATTCTAAAAGAGATGGGCATACCAGACCAGCTGAACTGGTTCTTGAGAAACCTGTATGCAGGTCAGGAAACAACAATTAGAGCTTGCCATGGAACAACAGACTGGTTCCAAATAGGAAAAAGTGTACATCAAGGCTGTATATTGTCACCCTGCTTATTTAACTTATATGCAGAATCCATCATGAAAAATGCTGGGCTGGAAGAAGCACAAGCTGGAATCAAGACTGCCAGGAGAAATATCAATAACCTCAGATATGCAGATGACACCACCCTTATGGCAGAAAGTGAAGAAGAACTAAAGAGCCTCTTGATGAAAGTGAAAGAGGAGAGTGAAAACGTTGGCTTAAAGCTCAACATTCAGAAAACTAAGATCATGGCATCTGGTCCCATCACTTCATGGCAGATAGATGGGGAAACAGTGGAAACAATGGCTGACTTTATTTTTTGGGGCTCCAAAATCACTGCAGATTGTGATTGCAGCCATGAAATGAAAAGACTCTTACTCCTTGGAAGGAAAGTTATGACCAATCCAGACAGCATATTAAAAAGCACAGACATTACTTTGCCAACAAAGGTCCATCTAGTCAAGGCTATGGTTTTTCCAGTGGTCCTGTATGGATGTGAGATTTGGACTATAAAGAAGGCTGAGCAATGAAGAACTGATGCTTTTGAACTGTGCAGTTGGAGAAGACCCTTGAGAATCCCTTGGACTGCAAGGAGATCCAACAAGTCCATCCTAAAGGAGATCAGTCCTGGGTGTTCATTGGAAGGACTGATGTTGAAGCTGAAACTCTAATACTTTGGCCACCTGATGCAAGGAGCTGACTCATTGGAAAAGACCCTGATGCTGGGAAAGATTGAGAGCAGGATGAGAAGGGGATAACAGAGGATGAGATGGCTGGATGGTATCATCAACTTGACGGCCATGAGTTTGGGTGAACTCCTGAAACTGGTGATGGACAGGGAGGCATGGCGGCTGCAGTTCATGGGATCACAAAAAGTCGGATACGACTGAGTGACTGAACTGAACTGAACTGAACTTTCTTAGTAAGAAATTTTATTAACTAGAATACAGTGTATTTATGTAGTCCCTTTTGCCTCTAGTATTACAGACTTGAGTCATTTCCAAAGGTACTCCTGCCACCAGCATTTCCCCCCATGTCACATTAATGAAGCTATCTCATATACATTTATCATTTCGACAACTGTGGTTTAGCGGTGCTGACCCTCCTTACAGTAAAAAATTAATGTATAACTTATAGTCAACCCTCTATATCCATGGTTCCTCTGCATCTATAGTTCTGCATTCCTAGATTCAACCCACCCTTGATCATGTAGTACTGTGAGTGCATGCTCAGTTGCTAAGTCATGTCCAACTTGTGACCCCCTGGACTATAGTCCACCAGGCTCCTCTGTCCATGGGATTTTCCAGACAAGAATAGTGGAATAATGGTTGCCATTCCCTGCTCCAGCAGATCTTCCCAACCTAGAGATCAAAGCCCCGTCTCCTGTGTCTCCTGCATTGGTAAGCAGATTCTTTTTCACTGAGTCACCTGAGAAGCCACTGTACTGTTTGCTACTGAAAAAAATAATCTGTGTATAAAGAGGCCCACATTGTTCAAACCCTTGTTGTTCAAGGACCAATTGTATTCATAATACACTTAAATTGTCACATTATTTTTTTTTTCCTTCTTTGGATCCCCAAACTTCAAATTATTTTTCAGATTTGTATAAAGTTCATTCTATTATGTATCACAATTACAGCATCAGGCAGAATAGTTTCTTCACCCTTAAGATTCCCTTTGAATCTACTCTGTTCAAATTTCCCTCTGATTTCCTGGCAGCCACAAATCAGTTCACTATAGTTATAGTTTCGCCTCTTCCAAATGACCAGTTATTGGAATCACAAAATCTATAGCCTTTTCACACTCACAATTTTCATTTATCAGTATGCATTTAGAATATACTTCTTATTCTGATTGATAGCTCATTTCCTTTAAATTTTGAATAATATTATGTTTATTTACGTACTCATTGAAGGACTCCTTTTTGCATCTAGTTTTTAGAGATTGTGAGTAAGTCTGTTTTTAACCTCTATACATGCAAGTTTTTATGTGGTTATGATTTTCAAATCACTGGGTAAATATTTAGAAGTATGATTGCTGGATCTCATGGTAAGATTACTTTTAGCTTACTAAGAAATCCCCAAATTGTGGTCCAAAATGGCTGTTGTATTTCCATCAGCATAGATTTTGATAAGTTGTATTTTCATTTTAGTTTAAAATATTTTAAAATTTACCTTGAGACATATTCTTTGATCATGTGGTTTTTTAAAATAATTTTATTTATCTATTCACTTTTATTTGGCTGTGCTGTGTCTTCATTTCTGTGTGGGCTTTTCCCCTAGTTGAGGTGAGCGGGGGCTGCTCCCTAGTTGTGGTGCTCAGGCTTCCCATTGTGGTGGCATCTCTTGTTGCAGAGCAGGAGCTCCAGGGCATGTGGGCTTCTGTAGTTGTACCACTACAGCTCAGTAGTTGTGGCTCCTGGGCTCTATAGTACAGGCTTAAAAGTTATGGCGCACGGGCTTATTTGCTGTGTGGCATATGGAATCTTCCCAGATTTTATGGATCAAATCTGTGTCTCCTGCAATGGCAGGTGGAGTCTTTACCACTGAGCCACCAGGAAAACCCTGACTATGTGTTACTTTGAAACAGATTGTACAATCTCCCAATATTAGGATTTTTCCCATGATTTTTCTGTTATTCATTTCTACTTTAATTTCATTGTTGTCTGAAAACATGTTTTCTATTCCTTTAAATTTGTTAAGACGTGTCTTTCCAATCAAATCTTAACCATTATTACTTCTATGGTCCAGTAATAGGAGATATTTTAGGGCAATGGAGATATACAATTGATAGCTTACAGTGAAAGATTTGTGATCTCCAGAGAAGATTTAGCTTCGAGACTAGGGACCAGGCTTGATCACTCAAGAGCTTTTGTGTAGCAGAGTTTTATTAAAGTAAGAAAAGGGATAGAAAAAGCTTCTGACACAGACATCAGAGAGGGCACAGAGAGTGCCCCCGTCACTAGTCCTAGCAAGGGAATTGCTTTTTAAATTGGTTATTACAGTAAATCAAAAGAATGTCTTAAGGTTGTAAAGGTCTTACTAGGCCCACTCCCATAATTTACATTTTAAGGCGGCAAGATTAGAACTAACAATAGAAAGATTTTACCAGACCAATTCCCATAAAACACTTTTTAAGATGAAAGGATTAGTCAGAAGGTTCTCAAGAAGGAGAAACATGTCCTCAAGCAGGATACATTGTTTTCAAATTTGTACAGAGTTTCACTTAAGGGAAAATATATCCTTGAGCAAGATTAGTTGTTTTGTTATGCAATCATCAGCTCTAGGCTTAAAGAAAAAAACCTTTGTCTTTTTCTCCTCCTTGAGAGCCCCAGACCCCTCCCTCCTCTTCAGGGACCCCAGACTTCTTATCAACCTGCCTAAGACTTGACTTGACAATCGTGAGGAATGACATCCCATGACCTCATCCTGTTTGGAAAATATTTATTGTCATGAAAAATAGTATTTATGAAAGTTGGATTAATCTCAAAATTTTTAGATTTTCAAAAAACAAAATAATCAAGTACCAGTATGTGGGATTTGATATAAAAAACAAAATTGCACAAAACAAAAACTGGTTGGAATATTGATTAAGTCACTTCAAAGATGTTTGCCTTTGGGAAAACTAAGCACCCTATTTTTTGTTCAAGTATTTTTTAATAATAAAAGTGAGAAAATAATATAGCTCTTTTTACAGTGTAAATGTGCATGGCATATAGAAATCACTCAATATTAGCAATGATGATGATGGTGATATGATGTTGGTAGAGTTTCTTTGCCATTGTTTGTATGGTATTCAACAAAACTCTTCCCAGGTAGCACTAGTAGTAAAAAACCTGCCTGCCAGCACAGGAGATGTAAGAGACACAGGTTCCATCCATGGGCCAGGAAGACCCCTTGGAGAAGGAAAAGGCAACCAGTTCCAGTATTCTTGTCTGGAAAATCCCATGGACAGAGGAGCCTGGTGGACTACAATCCATTAGATCACAAAGAGTCGAACACGACTTAGCAAACAAAACTCACAGAAATCTTTAGATGTCACAGAGTCTCCTAAAATGCACTATAGCCTATATTAAGTATTATACAAAAATCAGAAGTAACCTTCAGAGAAAAGGACCAACTCTCTCACTGGTCTCCTTTGGGAATGGTGAGGTATAGCACATCTAATTTTTTTTTTTTTTATTATTGTTTTTGCCATACATTGTCATGATATCACCATGGGTTTACATATGCTTCCCCTCCGGGTCCCCCCTCCCTCCTCCCTCCCCCCCAGGAAATCTCGCTGCACCAGTCCCGAGCATCAATCCTGGGCTGGCGATTGATTAGACACATGACAATTAACATGCTTCAATGCCCTTCTCCCAT
>ML663563.1:2962128-3016635 GCA_007570785.1 Antilocapra americana | reverse complement strand
TTTTTTTTTTTTTTTCCTCTTTATTCCAGACTCCCCTTCCGGGACGGAACCCGTCCCCAGCTCTTTGTCTCTCCCTCTACATTTTTTTCTTTTCTTTCTTTTGTCCTACCTCCTCACGTCGGCACTGGGTCACCTCTCCAGATGCCCGATGTCAGCATTCAGTTCCTGTTTTTTGGAGTTTGCTCGGCCTTTAAAAGTTCTTTTGGTATATTTATTGGGGAGAGAGTGTTCTCCCCGTCCTATTCCTCCGCCATCTTAGTTTTGCCCTCCAGCACATCTAATTTTTAATGTGGCAAAAGACCACAGAAGACTCCAAGCAATTAGGTCTGTTTTGTTGACAGAGACTCTTAAAGGTTTTCAGAGAACATTTGATTATATTCTCTTCTAATACAGGTGTATGTTAAATTATCTGTGATAAACAATGACCACTGAGTCACTGTTTTCTAATCACGGTTCATCTAGTTGAGAGATGTTAGCTATTAGACAACTGTGTTTTCTTCAGGGTTAATAATGGGTAAGATTGAGAGTTTATCATTTCAATGATCACTGATGTTTAAGCCTAATCGTCACTTCTTTAGATAAGCCCACATTAAACTTTAAATCAGGACCCTTAGTTATAATCTCCATTATACCTTTCAATTTTTATTTCTATCACTTAACACAGCCTGCAATTATGTCTCCAAATTAGTTTTTTAAATCTCTTATAGGTTAGATACTGTACACATTTTTGCAACTTTAGGACCCGTATTATAAAATCTTAAAAAAAAAAAAAAAACAACGGTTCTGCAAGGAGATAAACTAACATACTAGCTATTGTGGTGAGGCTTTAGTGGGCTTATAGCTTTCTTATAAGCATAAAATTGGCAGAAATTATACTGTGTGACTTCTGAGGCTACTTTAGAATAGGTGATAGAGTTTCCAGCTTTAGCTTATACAAACACTCACAGAAGGAGCTTTATGAGTAAGCCAACCTCATAGTAAAGTCACACATAGGTGCTCCAGTCAGTGTACACAGTTATTAGCCTCCAAGCCTAGGTGCCAAGCATGAAAATGGATGAGTCTTTGGATGCTTTCAGCCCCAAGCTACGAGCCACTCCAGCCTTGGAGTCTTTGTAGCCAAGGCTTCAAATATTGTGGAAGATAGCCAGGCTGTCTCCATAATATCCTTTCTAAATTATTGACCTTCAGAATTTGTGCATGTAACACAGTTGTTGTTTTAAGCCATTAAGTTTGGAGATAATTTGCTACAAATCAGTAGTAACTGAAACATGGAAAATAATGGAAATATCACAAGGATTTTAGAATTTGGACAAAAAAAACCTAACCCTAAATTTAGGACTAAAATGATGGACTCTGAATTCAGACTCTAATTGCATATGGTAAAAACCATGTAATAAGTGTTTACTGTATCCTAAGATTATGCTAATGATCATATATGCATAATCATATAAAATTCTTGTAACAACTCTATATTTATGAACTATAGCTGTCCCTACTTAAAAATAAGAAACAGAAGCTCAGAGAGGTTAAGTAAATTGTTGTGTCACATATACAATAGGCCTCACAGATGCCAGTGGAATGCTCTGAAGTTGGAATTGTTGTTCAATTGCTTAGTCTTATATGAATCTTTGTGACCCCATGGACTGCAGCATGCCTTGCTTCCCTGTTCATCTCCCAGAGTTTGCTCAGACTCATGTCCATTGAGTGGGTGATGCCATTCAACCATCTCACCCTCTTGTCATTCCTTTCTGCCTTCAGTATTTCCCAGAATAAGGTCTTTTTCAATGAGACAGCTCTTCATATCAGGTGGCTGAAGTATTGCAGCTTCAGCATCAGTCATTCCAATGAATATTCAAAGTGTCCCAGTTGTTATCAGGGAGAGTTCAGGCCTTTACAGCCTGTGTCAACAAATCATAGCATGCAGGCTACTCCAGAGAGTCCTCATAAATCATACAGAGTTAATTAACAAGACGATAGACATGAGGAGGGTTTTTAATTGGTGAAAGCATTGCCAGGAAGGACAGAAACATATGTTTCTGGGGATGCTGATATGACTCTCTTTATCAATCATGTTTTGGTTACAGGAATGTATTTTTCTTTTGAATATTCACTGAGCTACACACTCAGTTCACTTCAGCCACTCAGTCATGTCCAACTCTGCAATCCCATCAAGTGCTGCACACCAGGCTTCACTGTTCATCACCAACTCCCAGAACTTGCTCAAAGTCATGTCCATTGAGTAGGTGATGGCATCTAACCATCACATCCTTTGTTGTCCCCTTCCCCCTGCCTTCAATCTTTCCCAGCATCAGGGTCTTTTCTAATGAGTCAGTTCTGCACATTAGGGAGCCAAAGTACTGGAGCTTCAGCATCAATCCTTCCAACATATATTCAGGACTGTTGTTCTTTAGGATTGACTGGTTTCATCTCCCTTCAGTCCAAGGGACTCTCAAGAGTCTTCCTAACACCACAGTTCAAAAGCATCAATTCTTTGGTGCTCACATGGTCCAACTCTCACACACATACATGGCTACTGGAAAAAAACCATAGCTTTGACTAGATGG
The DNA here is from genome assembly GCA_007570785.1 of Antilocapra americana. NCBI lineage: Eukaryota > Metazoa > Chordata > Mammalia > Artiodactyla > Antilocapridae > Antilocapra > Antilocapra americana. Next base: position 3,014,071 of record ML663563.1, on the reverse strand, counting down.
ACACTTGTTGGCAAAGTAATGTATCTGCTTTGTAATATGCTGTCTAGGTTGGTTGGTCATAGCTTTGTCGCAAGGAGCAAGCATCTTTTCATGTTTGCAATCACCATCTGCAGCGATTTTGGAGCCCAAGAAAATAAACTCTCTCACTGTTTCCATTGTTTCCATATCTATAGATGCTATGAGATGATGGGACTGGATGGCATAATCTTCCTTTTTTGAATGTTGAGTTTTGAGCCAGCTTTTTCACTCTCCTGTTTCACATTCATCAAGAGGTTGTGTAGTTCCTCTTTTCTTTCTGTCAAAAGAGTGGTGTCATCTGCATATCTGAGGTTATTGATATTTCTCCTGGCAATCTTGATTCCAACTGTGTTTCATTCAACCTGGCATTTTACATGATGTACTCTGCATATAAGTTAAATAAACAGGGTGACAATACATAGCATGACATAATCCTTTCCCAATTTGAAACCAATTAATTGTTCCATGCCTGATTCTAAGTGTTGCTTCTTGACTTGCATACAGATTTCTCAGGGGGAAGGTAAGTTGGTGTCTGGCATTCCCATCTCTTGAAAATTTTCACAGTTTGTTGTGATTCACACAGTCAAAGGCTTTAGCATAGTCAATAAGCAGAAATAGATGTTTTTCTGGAACTCTCTTGCTCTTTCTGTGATCCAATTGACATTGGCAATTTGATCTCTGGTTCTTTTGCTTTTTCTAAATCCAACGTGAACATCAAGAAGTTCTTGGTTCACAGACTGTTGAAGCCTAGCTTGGAGAATTTTCAGCATTACTTTGCTAGTGTGTGAGATGAGTGCAACTGAACATTCTTTGACATTGATTTTCTTTGGGTGCCGGGAGCCGTCAGGATGCCCCCTCACTCGGATGACAAAGTCACGAGACTGAGAAGGAAACTGCAAAGCAGATTTTCCTTGGGGCATCCCAAGGCAAGGCCCCTCCTGGTATTTTTCTTGGGAAGTTCTGTTTATGCTCTGAACATTAGCTCATCTCGGTAGGTCAGTCCCAGTTAGAAATAATTCATCCTGAGATAATTCCTTCAGACCTTATTTCCCCCAGGCAATTGGGGAAGGAAGATTCCCTTCCCTGGGGACAAAGGAGGAATAAGGGACATTTAAAAAGATTACTACACCTCCTACTCTTTACTGGGGAGTTTCTTTCTACCTAGATTGATGTACTTATCCAAAGTATGCTGGAGACAATCAAATGGTAAACATACTAATGTTAAATCTAATTATGCAGAAATCCAACTTTTGCAAGGATAATGAGCTTAAGGTTAAAGTTGTTGATGATAGGCAGAAAACAGGATTGTATAAAATTACATGTGATGTAATGGGTGTGTTTCTTGGGTATAAAAACTGTAAACCAACAACAATAAAGAGAGAGACTGCTCCATCACCACACATCGACTCTGCTCAGTTCTTCCACTGACGCCACTCATCCCTCAAGACCCCCGGACCCGCCAAGGCTGGACCCCGGCATTTGGGATTTGAATGAAAACTGACTTTTTCTAGTCCTGTGGCCATTGCTGAGTTTTCCAAATTTGCTGACATGTTGAATGCAGCACCTTAATTAGCATCCTCTTTTAGGATTTGAAATAGCTCAGCTGGGATTCCATGTCTTCTACTAGCTTTGTTCATAGTTATGCTTCCTAACACCCACTTGACTTTGCACTCCAAGATATCTGGCTCTAAGTGAATGATCACACCATCGTGATTATCTGGGTCATTAAGATTTTTGTTTGTTTGTTTTTTTGTATGGTTCTTCTGTGTATTCTTGCCACCTCTTCTTAATATCTTCTACTTCTTGGTTAAGTTCATACCATTTTTGTCCTTTATTGAGCCCATCTTTGCATGAACTGTTCCCTTGTTATCTATAATTTTCTTGAAGAGATTTCTATTCTCTCCCATTCTGTTGTTTTCCTCTATTTCTTTACATTGATCACTGAGGAAGGCTTTCTTATCTCTCCTTGCTATTGTTTGGAATTCTGCATTCAAATGGATATATCTTTCCTTTTTTCCTTTGCTTTCGCTTCTCTTCTTTTCTCAGCTATTTGTAAAGCCTCCTCAGACATTCATTTTGCCGTTTTTTATTTATTTCTCTTGGGGATGGTTTTGATCACTGCCTCCTGTACTATGTTATGAACCTCCATCTATAGTTCTTCAGGCATTCTATCAGATCTAATCCCTTGAGTCTATTAGTCACTTCCACTGTGTAATCATAAGGGATTTAATTTAGGTCATATCTGAATGGCCTAGTGGTTTTCCCTACTTTCTTCAATTTAAGTCTGAATTTTGTAATAAGGAGTTCATGATTTGAGCCACAGTCAGCTTGTTTTTGCTGACTATACAGACCTTCTCCATCTTTAGCTGCAAAGACTATATAATCAGTCTGATTTTGGTATTTAGCATCTGATGATGTCCATGTGTAGCATCTTCTCTTTTGTTGGAAGAGGGTGTTTTCTGTAATCAGTGAATTCTCTAGGCAAAACTCTGTTAGCCTTTGTCCTGCTTCATTTTGTACTCCAAGGCCAAACTTGCCTCTTAATCCAGGTGTCTCTTGACTTCCTACTTTTGCACTCCAGTCCCCTGTGATGAAAAGAACATCATTTTGAGGTGTTAGTTCTAGAACATCTTGTAGGTCTTCATAGAACCATTCAACTTCAACTTCTTCAACATTACTAGTTGGGGCATAGACTTGGATTACTGTGATGTTGAATGGTTTATCTTGGAAATGAACAGAGATCATTCTGTCCTTTTTGAGATTGCATCTAATACTGCATTTTGGACTCTTTTGTTGACATGAGGGCTACTCCATTATTTCTTAGAGATTCCTGCACACAGTAGTAGATATAATGGTCATCTGAATTAAATTTGCCCATTCTGGCCCAATTTAGTTCACTGATTCCTAAAATGCTGATATTTACTCTTACCATCTCCTGTTTGACCACCTCCGATTTACCTTGATTCATGGACCTAACATTCCAAGTTCCTATGCAATATTATACTTTCTAGCATCTGATTTGTCTTCCACCACCAGTCACATCTACAACTGGGTATTGTTTTTGCTTTGGCTCACATTCTTCATTCTTTGTAGAGCTATTTCTCCACTTTTTTCCAGTAGCATATTGGAAACCTACAGACACAGGGAGTTCATCTTTCAATGTCATATCCTTTTGCCTTTTCATACTGTTCATGGGGTCCCAGGCAAGAATACTGAAGTGGTTTTCCATTCCCTTCTCCAGGGACCCATGTTTTGTTGGAGCTACACACTAGTAAGTTTAAACATTTTTTTATGTAGTTTGGACATAAAAACTTTTTATTTTATTTCTTTTTTTTTAAATTTTCTTTACTTTATTGTGTTGGTTTTGCCATACATTGACATGAAACCGCCATGGGTATACATATGCTCCCCCTCCAGAACCCCCTCCCTCCTCCCTCCCGATTCCCTCTCCCTGGGTCATCCCAGTGCACCAGCCCCGAGCATCAAACCTGGGCTGGCGATTGATTTCACATATGCTAATTAACATGTTTCAATGCTATTCTCCCATATCATCCAACCCTTGCCCTCTTCCACAGAGTCCACAAAACTGTTCTAAAAATCTGTTATTCAAATCCTGATTTCCCATCAAAACAAGGTAGAGTTTATTCTAAGAATGGAAGATTCATTTAACATTTTAAAATAAATTACTGCCATTCATCAGACTAGCAGAACAGAGGAGTAAAAACTCATCTGATTATTTCAGTAGATGCAGATAAAACAATTGATAAATAGTATAACTGGAATAGAGTGTTTGATAAGCATTATCTCCTCTCTAACAAAAGAATTTGGGTGATCTCTTGCATATGCTCTTCTCTAATTGTCCTTTACTCCTGTTTATCTTCACTCAAGATTCATATTTCCCAAGAGGAAATCTGATTGACTTAATTTTTTTTATATCCATACTCCTCTGCCAAGAGTAAGACAGTTACTCTGGTTGCTGCTGTACAAAAGTAGTACTAATCATAAAAAGTAAGCAAGAATAACAGATATGCAGTTCAATGTTTGTTTTAGTAATTTTTTATTTAAGTGAATCAATTGATTACCAAGTTCAAAAGTACAGATACCTACAACTACATATATTTCATGTATTCTGAGCTATAAATGTTTCATGGAAATTGAAAAGACAGATGTAAGTAAGGAAATTACTGTACATAAACAGCAGAGGTAGACAAGAAGCAGATCTCAAATGACCTATTAACCCATGCAAGTAATATGGATTTAATTAAGAAGAAATAGAAAGCCACTGAAGCATTTAAAGTAGATGGACATGAGTTAATATGGGCTTTAGTTAACAAAGAGCATACTGGCATCTGTGATGGGAACATGTATGAGGAGAGTGAGCTTTAAGCACAGAGATTAAGTGTAATAATCCAGGTGAGAAATATAAAGGACCTGAATTAATTGGTAATGGGAATGAAGACAAACAGGTGGGTTTAATTGCAGTTCGTAAGGTACCATCCATGAAGCTGAATATCTAGCTGAAAATACAGAATGAAGAGTCAATCTTGAAAGGTGTGGCTAATTGCCAATGCTATATGCTATGCTTAGTCACTCAATCATGTCTGACTCTTTGAGACCCCATGGACTGTAGCCCAGCAGGCTCCTCTGTCCATGGGGATTCTCCAGGCAAGGATACTAGAGGGGGTTGCCATGCTGTCCTCCAGGGGATCCTCCCAACATAGGGACTGAATCCAAGTCTCTTGCATTGCAGATGGATTCTTTACCATCTGAGCCACCAGGGAAGTCCAAGAATACTGGAGAAGGTAGCCTATCCCTTCTCCAGGGGATCTTCCTGACCCAGGAATTAACTGGGGTCTCCTGCATTGCAGGTGGATTCTTTACTAGCTGAGCTACTAGGGAAGCCCCTAATAATCAATAGAGAGTATATAAAAGAAAGATCAGTGAATGGGAACAGATAGAGGTAATGAATCAATTTGATCTATTTTGTCATTGTTCCTATTGCTCATCATGCTGGAGATGTCTAGTAGGCATGCCCCTGGACATATAGGTCTGTTTTGAATTTAGGTATAAAGTATCAGAATGTGATGAACAACTATTTTAAGCTTTTCCTTTAGTTTGAACTTCTTTTTCTAATCTTCTTCTCCTTAAATACATAGGTTCCCTCTTAAAGGTTATATTCAAGTGTCACTTCTGAAAAGCTTTACCTGTCAGAATTCACAAACCATAAAAGAGTACTTTCTATTCTTCCCCACTGTTTTTCTGAGTACATCCAGAGCTATCCATATTTAACTCTAACGTGGAACCTAACAAAATGATTTATACTCATCTAGAGATAAAACTCTATAGGAGCAAGAATTTGGAAAATCTCCTCTAGAATGTATGTTTAAGGCATAGTAGTCTTCTTGGTAGATATTTGGGTGTATGATAAAAATTTGGTGAACCAAATAATGAAACCGTGAATGAATGAATCAGCAAACAGAAACAGCCTCAATAGTATGTGATCCCATTATCCCAGTGCCTGGCACATAATAAGTACACAATAAAGAGTTTTAACTGTGAAAGACCAAAGAGCTACAAAATTACTTACACTATAATAAATTCATAAATACATGTGAATTGTATGCATTTTCTTTCATTATCTTTTCCAATATTACCTATCTTTTGCTAGAAACACTATGTATTTATGTTTTAGATGGAAGAATACATTGATGTTTGCACATCATATTTTAATAATATACATCATATTAGGAGTGTGCTTTATGTATTTCCTGCCTTTATGTGTAATTTGCCAATTACTTCGGGTTTCAAGGCTTTTGCAACAGTCTTTTGCATTCCATTGAAACTCTGACCACTAATAGATATTCTACTCTTTTTCTTCATTACTTTACACTTTAGCTATCAATAATATTGAGAAATAATGACAAGTAAAAAGCTAAATGACATTCTAATTCACTCTGGAAGTGGCTCTCTAGACACTCATTGTCTGGCTAATGCACAGTAAGAGGAAATGTACAGCAGGTATTGTATTTCCTAGTCACTGGCTAGCCATCTAATCTTGCTACATTTACATGCAAGATCCTGATTTTATCTTCCTACACTCTGGTTGTGGTTGAGGACTGTTCACCAATGGGATTATTTGAGAGTATGTGTGTGTTTGTAAGTATAGAATTCTTGAGAAAACTATACTGAGTGTAATGAATTTTCCCAGGAAAAGGAAGCTTAGTTCTATCACTGATACTTTTGAAATGATAATTCATGGTGCTTTTCATCAAATACATTATAAATGTAATGGTCTTTAAAGGCAGAAAACACACTGGTCACTTTCTTTTGTTGTTTTGATGCCTCAATTTCTGTTTCGATTATCGTATTTTGTACCATGTGTTTCTTTGTGACATTTTATTTTTAAATTGTTAATGTTCTTTGTGTCAATCATTGAAAATTTAACAATAATGATACTTATTTCAAATAGTGTTTATACCTTTCTGCTGCCTTTAATCTGTTGGCGCCTAGTTAAAAACTATATAAAAGCTTCTTATGAGTTATACTTAACATAAGAATCAATATAACACAAAATGAAACTATATGAGTAAGAATTCAAGGCTTTAGTTGAGGAGCTTTGCAATAAAAAAATTTGTTCCTAAACATTGTTTTCTTTTCATGAATTTTCAGAAGTATGTAATTTTTTTCTGTGGGATTGATATTCACAGAAATCAAATTGTGTAAAAGTGAGGCATTTCTCTATTGTAGAAACAATTTACACAAGAGTAATTCCAAGTCATAGTGTGGCTGAAATTATGTTTTTTCTTAAATATATGATAAAATGATTTAGTAAAATTACTGCCTTCTTTGGAATCAGAAATATGAATTTAAATCATAGAACAGTTAGTTCATTAAATTTGTTGAAGAACTCTATTAACTTGTTAACCTTAATTACTTATCCATAAAGTGGGAGCATAATCCCTTATGTCACATTATAAGAATTCAAAGATACCTTACACAAAAAATACTACCATATTGTCTGTAATGTGCCAGGGTAGATTCTAAAGTCTTTGCATATATCAATTTATGTAAACCATGTATATATTGTAACATATATATGATTCCAGGATAAAATCTGTTAAATTTGACACACATAATCAGAATAAATTCTATTAGCCTAATAATAAAACTTGATGGCATTTTGAGCATGCAAATCACAGGAGAGGAAAAAATCATCAGTGCTGCTTGGAGAATGAATGAAACACCAAATCTAACAGCTCTCTTTTTCAGTATTATGCAAGTATATCATGTTTAATTTTTATTCACAATTCTTTTATTCACAATTTCTTCTTCACATGAAAATCGACAATTACTAATTCTTTGATATAAAACTTGCCTAGTCAGTCAGTCAGTTCAGTCGCTCAGTCATATCTGAATCTTTGCACCCCCATGAACCGCAGCAAGCCAGGCCTGCCTATCCATCATCAACTCCCGGAGTCCACCCAAACCCATGTCCATTGAGTTGGTGATGCCATCCAACCATCTCATCCTCTGTCATCCCCTTCTCCTCTTGCCCTCAATTTTTCCCACCATCAGGGTCTTTTCCAATAAGTCAGCTCTTCACATCTGGTGGTCAGAGTATTGGAGTTTCAGCTTCAATAGCAGTCCTTCCAATGAACACCCAGGACTGATCTCCTTTAGGATGGACTGGTTGGATCACCTTGCAGTCCAAGGGACTCTCAAGAGTCTTCTCCAACAAAACTTATCTAGAGATCCTAAAAACACCAGAATGGCTCAGAATATCTCAAATTAGGCAGAAAAAAAGATTAACACAGGATGAAGCCCTCAAGTAATTGCAAAGCAAATCTCCTGAAGACCTATAATATTCACTCTGTACACAGTTGTGAGTTACCAGGGTGTGACTGAAAGAAAACAAACAAATAAAACACCTCGTCCCTGCATAGAAGCTTTATGAGTAATGTCCTGAAAAAAAAGTTTCCATCAGCATTTCAGAAAGAGACCGGTGAAGATAATGATACAATTTTTAAAAATTCAGTATACTGTAACATTTTTTTGAGAAATAGAGCTTAAGAATATATGTGAAACTTTAAAAATATTACACCCAATTATTTTACAAACAGGCTTAGGTTATCAAAATGTCATAATTGTAGGGATTAGAAATCATCTTTTCTATTCCTAAGGCATTTCAAGATCCATTTAAATCAATACAGATTGTTGTAATATTATTTTAAAGCCTGCACCTCTTTATTCATTACTAGGGATTTACATCTACCCTTGGCTCCTGTCTGAGACTTTATTTGAATACTTGCTGAGCAATTATCTTCTTTAGCAGTGGGGAAGAAATAAAAGGGATGAGAGGTGTAACTCAAATTAACTTTTTCTTTTTTTACTAGTTTTAACACTTTCCACAATTCCTGTTGCTAAATGGCTTGAGCTTATTAAAACAGTGCTATCTAGCAGATGTTAACAGAGATGGGAGCAGTTAGACTGATGTAAATACAGTGTTCCCATGTGCCCAGAATCTTACTTCTGAAATAGGCTTTAAAAACCATAAACCGAGGGGACAGTTTTATCAGTCTATTTCCATATACAACAGAAGCATAGAATCTCAGAAATAAAGAATAAAGATCATAGGTTAAAATGATTTTCCAGAATTGTAGAACCTGCAGGGAATGTAGGGTCACAGAAGGATGAACTATCCATTCCTCAAACGAGGCAATCAGTGATCATGTGCACTTTACATGTGCACCAATCTCTTTGCAAAATGTCAATTACTTCCAACATAGGAGAGACATGAACTGAGAAGATAAAAGCACTAATCCTGAAAAGTAATGAGAAAAAATAAATTATCCTATGTTGAATCAGAATCAAATTGTTGTCAAGAACCTTATGTTGGAGGAATATGATACAGAGAAAAACAAACTCTATCCAGTGGAATTAAGTTCTCACTGAGCATCAGTAAAGAAGAAGGAAAATAACATGCAGATAGGAGGAAACCTGTTACTGTGGAACCTCCTTGAAATTGTGAGGTAGGTAAATGTTTAAGGAATACAGAGAAAGCCACACCCGAGTAAACTTTGAGTAATTGGTTTGGACAGATACTATCCCTTTGGTATATATGTTCTAGCCTTTTGAACCCAAGTTTCCTCATCTGTAAAATAGTGTAGATAGCAACAAATATTCTTTTCATTTGTGTGTGTGATGGACAACTGAGCTAATGCATGAGAAACAACATGAAAAAAGAGAAGGCAATAGTCATGAAATTGACAGCAGATATATGATGTCCATGTTTTAGTGAGAATGAGGTAATATAGAACACAAATCCCAATAAAACGAGATCAGTAATGAAATGAAATATTTCCCTGTGGTTGTATTTAATTTACCAGGATTGTGAACAAAATTTGATCCTTAAATCCCTACTATTTTATTGATCTGAAGGCAAATGACATGTTTTTGGGGGGAAGGTGGGGTGGGGGCATGGTTTAACCATGTCACAATGATTTGCAGGATCTTAGTTCCCTAACCAGGAATCCAAGCCATGCTCCCTGCAGTGAAAGTATGGAGTCCAAACCATACTTTGAAATGCAAGAGAAGTCCTAATACCTTGTTTTTATATATCAATTTTTAACTAAAATATGGTCAGGTTATCATTATTTATCTATTATTTCCCTTTTACAAAAAATACTAATGGTAAAGCCAGGGCTGATTATTATTGAGGTATACCACATATTTATTACATAAAGCAAACTATTAATAAATATGGATGAATGAATAATTATAAATTCACTATTAATCGAATGTCTAAAATCATCACAAAGTCAGAGATTTTATGCTTACCTTTTTTTTATTTAGTAGTCTAGTGTATGTGTCACACACACACACATACACACAGAATATGCAGGCATGGCCTCCTGATTCAGTTGTAATGGACTGCTTTCCATCTGTCATGCCCCAGATTATATGTTATCACCCGAATCAATCAATAATTTCACATAACAGAATTTATTGTCTAGTTTAGTTTTACTTCCTTACGCACCCTCTTGAAAGGACTATTGTTATACATAAATAACCCCTTTCCTGAGCAAATATCAAAATGTACACTTTTGTTTCTTACACTGTAGGGGGAGAAGTACATACACAGCATACATAGCACACCATTATTTACTTATGTCTGGTGTTTTGTTTGCCACAAAGCAGCAATCATAAATAACAGCCAAGAGAGAACACTCAGCCTTCAATAATACTGTATTGGGAATACATCACCTAGCATTGAAAATGTCATATAAAATTCATATCCATAACTGTTTACAGAGAGAAAAAAAAACCAGTAATACTTTGCAATGCTAGCACAGTTCTCCAGAATATTGAGAAAGATGCCATGTGCTCTGTCTTTTTTCACACTTATTTTTGGTATCTGGAGCTATGTTTCAGGGTTATATTGATTTTCATTCTGGCTGTGGTTGATTAACGTTTCAGGAAAGGATCAGGTGCACAGCTGAATGGAAATGTCAGTGCTTTGTCTCAAGTCAAAGTGGGATGGGGGAGGGACAAAACCAACCCACCTATCGGTTTTATCTGGTAATGTGTACACACAATAAAATGAATCTCTAAAACTGACAACCAAGTGGACTGGTTAACAGGAAGCTCCACATTTTTTTCAACACCTGCTGTTATTATTAATGGCCTGTTAGCAACTTCTGGCAACCAATAAAATGTTAGTGTTTTGTGAGAACATTAGTGATCTTTTTATTTTTCTTCAGACTTAATCTTTAGCTTAAGTGTGTTCATCTTATAAATTTGCTTTCCAGAAGGTACATTCATTAGTAATTGCTTTTCCTTGATAAGGATTTCTCACTCCTTACAGGAAAACCACAAGTGTAATAGTTGAGACGATTCCATTGTAGTAACATTTTTCATCCTGACCCTATTCCCAAGGTTAAGAAATGGCTGATCAATTTAATGTTTTCTATTTGCTTCTTTGCCAGCTTCATGTTTCTATTTTAATAGCTCATTTTCCACCATCCACACTGCCCTTCTTCATATCAGTGTGGCTTTTTCATTATGTTATTATTGCATGATGCTCACAGATTTCTCTGAATCTAATAAAACATCCAAAATATTGTTATCCAGATAAACAATCACACCTAATTAACGTGGCTTGCAAATTCCCATTCATTCCTGAGAAGCAAATACATTTTGTAGAAATAACACATAGCCATTTAGACCTACTGGTTATTACTGCATTTGAAATACATTTTACTTTAAAAATGTTAGTGATTACAGTGGAGGAATATACATTTAATAAAATAGACTCAATAATTCAATTCACTTGTAATCAAAGGTTTTATTTTAAATTTTGGAAGAAATCAGAATTTTCCTTATTTTTGGCAGTTGTCACATGTGCTAAAATTAAACAGTTTACATGGAACATGACTAGAAATTCAACTTAAATGTATCTTTACTACTGCCAAAGACTAATCAACTTCAGAAAGTCCTATAACCATATAATGAACAACTGATTATGAAACTCTGAATCAATAGAGAATGTTTCTGTATTAAATAGAGAATGTCCCTAACATTAAAGATAAATGCATTCATTTACCATACACTTCAGTTCTTTGAAACAATACCACATTAATTTACTCCAAATGTGAACCATGTTTTTTCATTTCCTTGAAATTATTGAAAAGCTTTCATTTCTTAATGCTAATCAAAAAAGAAAAACATCAAATAGTATAACTTCTTATTCAATTCATGTATATCTAGTCTTAAAATCATATATCCTGTGATATTAGATATAACTGGGGCTTCCCAGGTGGCCAAGTGGTGAAGAAGCCACCTTCAGTGCAGGAGACATAGGTTTGATCTTGGATTGGGATTCCTTTTCTAGATCTCCTGGAGAAAGAAATGGCAACCGGCTCAGTATTCTTGCCTAGGAACTCCCATGGACAGAGAAGCCTTGTGGGCTCCAGTCCATGGGGTCAACAAAGAGTCGGACACAGTTTAGCAAGTGATCATGCACATAGCAAGTTTATTTTCTCTGAAAAAAAATCCCTACTGAAGCCCTGAACTTTTAATCTGGACTAATTGCTTTCTTAATACATTACAAAATTCTTCACTTGAATCTTCTGGTTACTGAAATCTCAATCTTCTTCGGTGTTGTTTTTGTCTTTTTTCTGTTTTTTGAATTGTTTTATTCTCAGTTATCTTCCTCTGAAAGGAATACAAGGAATAAAATTGTCTGAAAATATATTTATTTTTGCTTCATGCTTGATTGTTCTTCGGAGGTTTGAATGGGGATAGAATGAATAAATAAATCAGTAAAATTATTAAAAAGTCATTTAATCTAAGAAGTTTGTATGTTGTCTCTTGTCCCATGTTTTTTTAAGGTTTCTGAGTATTCTATTACTATTTTATTCAGATATAGACTCACATGAGGTTGTAAAAGAATAACAGAAAGAATCCCTCCTTTGTACCCTTTACCTGGTTTCCCCAATTATAATATTTTGCAAAACTGTAATAATCATATCTGGAACATAGGCATCGATATTATACAACACACCAGTCATATCCAGATTGTTCTGATGGATTTGCTTACTTGTGTGTGTGTGCATGCACAAGTACACGTATTAAATTGTATACAGTTGTGTCACCTATATAGGTTCCTGCTTCTACCACAAAGTCAAGATGAGCCATCTCAATGCCACAAACATCCCTCTATTGTGATCTTATAAGCAGTACCACCTTCTTCCTATCTTCTTCTCCCCTTTCCAGTTTCTAGACACTGCTAATCAGTCTCCATTTGTAACATGTCATCATCTCAAGAATGTTGTATAAACAGAACCATAACCTTTTAGACTGACTTCTCCATTAAGTGAAGTTCCCTGAAGAATCATCCAAGTTGTTTGTGTGTCACTATTGCTGAATAGTATTCCAAAGTAAGTATGCAGCACAGTTTGTTAAATAATTCACTTGCTGAGGATATCTGGACTGATTCCTTTTTGCTTTTACAAATAAAGCTGCTTCTAATAGTTGCACACAGACTTTTGTGTGTGAACATGTTTGTTTGTTTGTTTTTTCTGAGATAAATGCCCCTGGATGCAAGTACTGGGTCATATGGTAGATGCATGTTTAGTTTTCTCAGACTCTACTAAACTCTCCCAAGAGTGCCTGTACCATTTTACATTCTTATCAGCAATGTATCAGCAATCTAATGTCCAAATGCTCACCAAAATTTAGTTGTGTCATTATTTGTTACTTCACCCATCCCAATAGTTGTGTGATGTTTCATCATAGTTTTAATTTTCATTTCCATAATGAGCTAATGATGTGGAACATCTTTTCACATGTTAATGGTCATCTATATATCAACTTAGTGACAATAATGTTCATTTATTTTGTTCATCCTTATGTTGTATATTTTATCTTGAATTTGGGGATTTTTATATATTCTAGATACTAGTGCTCTATTGGATAAATGGTCTGCAAATATATTTTCCCAGTCTGTGGCTTTTGTTTTCATTCTCTTCACATGGGTATTTACAGAGCATTTACATTTTTATAAGATCCAATTTTTAATCAGTGTCTTTCTTTATGGATTATGCTTTTTATAAGAGGTAAGAAACTGTTGCCAAACCCAAATCAAAAAGATTTTATATTTTTTAATGCTATATATTTGTATGTACTACTGTTTAATCTTTGTTCCATTTAGAGGTTTTTCTTGAAGTATAATTGACTTACAATTGTATATAAGTTTGTAGTGTACCACATAATGATTTGATGTTTTTAAACATTACAAAATGATTACCATGGTAAGTGTATTAGATAATAAATCTATTCTAAAAACATACAAAGTTAATATTCTATTATTGGTTGAATTCCCTATGCAGTACATTGCATCTCTGTGACTTATTTATTCTATAGCTGGAAGTTTGTACCTCTTCATAGCCCTCGCCTAATCATACCCCACCCACTCACCTCTGACAAACACCACTTTGTTCTTTTTAATCTATGATTCTGTTTCTGCTTTGTTATGTTTTTTCTTTCTTTCTTTTTTTTTTTTTAGATTTCACATATGAGATCATATTCTTATTCACTTTCTGTGTCTGACTTATTTCACTTTAAATTAATACCCTCTAGGTCCATCCATATTGTCACAAATGGCAATATTTTATATATATATATATATATAAGCATATGCACTTGAAATGAAATGTATTCTGCTTTTTAATGGACTGGTCCATATATATTAAGTTTAACTGGTCTAATGTGTCATTTAATGTCATTGCTTTCATATTGATTTTCTGTCTGGATGGTCTATTTGTTTATCTAAGTAAGGTGATATAGTCCCCAACTATTATTGTATTACTGTTAATTTTTTATGTTTGTTAATCCTTGCTTTATGTATTTTGGTGCTATGCTAGATGTGTATTTATTTACAATTGTAATATCTTCTCATTGATTTGATCCCTTATTGTTTTGCAATGTTGTTCATTGTCTCTTACTTCTTTGTCTCTTACATACAGTCTCTGTTCTAAAGTCTATATTGTCTGATATAGGTATTCTTTCCCCAGATATCTTTTTATTTCCATTTATATTGAATAACTTTTTACATTGGGTATACTTTTTATTTAAGATATGAAGTTTAAGTTGACATTTATTCTTTTTCTTATGTATATCTAATTGTTCCTGGACCATTTGTTGAACAGGATATTTTTCCTCATTTGGATTTTTCAGTTTTGTCAAAACTCAATTGAATATATATATGGCTCTATTTCTGCTCCATTGATCTATGTTGTCATCCTTCCACCAATAATATACTGTCAATTATTATAGCTATATATTTAGCTTTAATATTGTATAGAATAATTCTTCCCACTTTATTCCTTATCACAATTTATTTAGCTATCTCAGGGCCTGTGCTTTTCCTTTTAATTTTTTGGAAATATCTGTCCATACTACACAAAATCTTGCTGGGATTTTGTAGGAGTTGTGCTAAATCTATATGCTTATTGGGAAAGAGTTGGTATCTTCAATGTATTGAATCTTCCAACTCATGAATACCTTTTATCTCTCCATTCATTTGAATCTTCTTTGATTTTTTCCATCATAATTTTGTGATTTTCTGTACACTTATTTTGTACATGTTTTAAGTGTATAAATACTTAATTTTTTGGAATGATTGTAAATGATATAGTGTTTTAAATTTCTGTTTCTACATATTTATTTTTAGTATATAGAAATGCAATTGATACTTTTGTGTTTAACTTGCTTCCTGCAGCCTTGTTAAACTGATATCCTAGTGCTCAGAATTATGTGTAGACTCTCTTTTTCCTTTTTTATATTGAAATATATTTGATTATAGTATTATTACTTTCAGATGTACAACATAGTGATTTCAAAATTTTATTGACTCACAGTTATAAAATATTGGCTATATTACACAACAGTATAAAATATCCTTGTAGCTTAATTCGTTTATACCTGTTTTTGAAAAAAGTTTTATTGAAGTATATTGCTTTACAGTGTTGTGTGAATTTCAGCTGTACAGCAAAGTGATTTGGTTATACATGCATATATACTCTTTTAGAATATTCTTATGATTTATAATGGGATATTGAATACATTTCTCTGTGTCATACAGTAGGTCCTTGCTGTTTAACTATTCTATATACAATAATTTGCATTTGCTAACCCCAAACTTCCACTGCATTCCTCTCTCAACCTCCTCCTTGGCACCCAGGAGTCTATTCTGTCTTCTGTCTTTTCAAATCTATTTCTGTTCCATAGACAATTTCATTTATGCTATATTTTAGAGTCCATATGTAACTGATACCATGGGGCATTTCTGTTTCTCTTTCTGAATCATTTCATTTAGTATGATAAGCTCTAATTCCATTCATGGTGCTGCAGATGGCATTATTTCATCCTCTTTTATGGATGGGTATGGAATTTTGTCAAATTGCTGCTGTGACACATCCATCAACTTACTTGAGTAAAACAACATAGATTATTATCTTACAATTCTAAATTTCAGAGATCCTGGAACAATGTGTTGGTAGCACCATGTTCATTCTGAAGACTAGAAAGAAGCTATTGCCTTGTATTTCCATCTTCTAGAGGTTTCTGAACTCATGGCTATTTCTGTATTTTCAAGATCATCAGCATAGCATCTTCAGATCTTTCCCCATATACAGTACTTCTTACACCTTTGCTCCCATTATCACGTATCATTTTCCAATTCTGACTTCCCTGCCTCTATGGCATAAAGAAATCATGTGATTACATTTGTTTTACTCAATAATCTAGGATGGACTTTCCAACTCAAAGTCCCTAACTTAAAATCACATCTTCAGAATCCCTTTTGCCATATAAATTAGCATATTCACAAGTTTGGGAATTAGGACATGGATATCTTTGAAGGAGGAGAACTTATTTTGTCTAGTGCAGATCTTATGGTTTCTCTCCCTTAGCATGTTGATATAGTGGATTATACTGATTCATTTTCAAATGTTAAACTAGATTTCCATACCTAGTATAAATCTCACTTGGTCAATTTGTATAATTCTTTTTATATGTGATTGAATTCCACTTGCTACTATTTTATTGAGGGCTAAGTCTAAGTTAATGAGAAATGTTGGATTATAGTGTGTGTGTGCGTGTGTGTGTCTGGTTTGGTTTTCATATCAGAATTATAACACCTCAAAAAATGTTTCTGAAAGTGTTCCCTGCTTTCCTGTTGTTTTTTTTTCAGTTATTGTATAAAATTGGTATTCATTCTTTTAAAGTTTGTTAGAATTCTCCAATGATACAAAACTCAAATTACAAATTCAGCTCCTTTGTTGGGTACAGGCTGCTCAGATCTCTAATTAGTCTTGCTTGAGGTTTGGTAGTTTGTGGATTTTGAGGCATTGTATGCTGTTGGGGAAGAGAGAATTTCTAAATTATGAATTCAATTTACTTAATGGTTATAGCCTGGTATGCTGCAGTCCATGAGGTCGCAAAGGGTTGGACACGACTGAGTGACTGGACTGAATGGTTTTAGGGTAATCCAAAATAATGGTTTAACATCAGGTGAGTGTGGTAGTTTTCGGGGTTTTTGTCTCCCAATAATTAATCTACTCCATCTATATCTTCAAATTTATGCATTTAAAGCTGTTTATAATACTCCCTGTTAACGGCTTTGGTCATCCTTGTCATGGCTGCAGGCTCTCTAGAGATATCCTTCATTTTATTTCTAATACTGGTAACTTGTGTTTTCACTCCTTTTTTTCCCATAAGAAGTTTGTTGATTTTATTGATCTTTTCAAAGGATTAGTCTGTTTCCTTGATTTTATCTATGAATTTGATGTTTTCTATTTTATTGATTTCCATCCATCATTAGTTTCTTCCTTCTCCTACCAATCCTTCTCAAACTCTTTCAAAAATTGAAGAAGGGCACTTCCAAATTTATTTTTCAAGGTCAACATTACCCTGATAACAATGAGGACACTGTAAGAAAAAAGTTACAGACCAATGCCTCCATAGACATAGATGCAAAAATCCTCAACAGGATACTAACAAACTGAATTAAACAGCATACAAGAAGGATACCACCTCGTGATCAAGGGGAATTTATCCCTGGACTGCAAGGCTACTTCAGTGTATGTGAATCAATACATGTGATACACCACATTAACAGAATGAAGGGTGAAATCCATATGATCATCTTGATAGACGTAGAAAAATCACTTGACAAAATTCACCATCCTTTCTTGATAAAAATCCCCAACAATTTGAGAGGAACATACTTCAACATCACTAAGCATCCTATGATAAGTCCACGGCTATCATCTTACCCAATGATAAAATGCTAAAACCTTTTCTCCTCAAATTAAGAACAAGACAGAGATGCCTACTCTTGCCACTTCTATTCAGCATAGTACTGAAAGTACTAGCCAGGTAAATCAGGTTTTAAAAAAGGAATCAAAGGCATCTAAACTGGAAAGGGACAATCTCAATTGTCCCTCTTGAGATCCTAGCCTATTTCCGTGGGCTGCAGCTCTAATGACCATCAAATTTACTGGTCATTTACTGGCTTTAGCAGTGTTATTTGAAATGGCTTCATTTAACTGGTGCTACCAGGGCTTCCGCTGGTTCTTACAGATGATGCCTGGGAGGACAGAAAGGTTCCAGCCCAGAATGCCAGATGTATCTCAGTAAGGGGAAAAGTGGTGCAAACCTCTTACTGTTCAACCCCTCCCTGATTTGTCCCAGTGTCTCTGGGAAGGAGAGGAGAATCTCTGGCCTAAGTGGATCTACTGACTAGGAAGCCTCTTCCCCCAGGAGAGGAGCTTCCCCTGGCTACATATTTGTGGCAGAGCTCCAGATCTATCCTTCCTTTCACTGGTATTAGGCTGGTGTGCTATTGCTATTCAATCAAGGGAAACAAAGAATCTGCCTGAACAGTCTTCTTTTGCTAGGTAGGGGGTCAGCAAACAACAGGTCTGAGTAGTCTTCTTTTGACTGGGAGCATACAAAACTCTTTGCTGCTGTGCTGTTTCTCCTGTTCAGAATTCCCAGCATCAACTCACTGTCTTAGCACCTTTCAGGGTTCTTTGCTTGTCTTCTGTGCCTTTTCCAGGGATAATATAGTTGTGCTTAGCAGGGAGAGTTAAGGAAAGACAGGTCTATACCATCTTGTCCAGGCTGGAAGTCTTCATTAAAAAAAAAAAAAAGAAGAAGAAGAAGAAAGAAAGAAAATGTGTCTTCTCTTGTTACCTAGAAATTTTACTAGTGTATGTTTGGACAACAAATTGAAAATTTATCTTTATGGGCTCATGTTTCTTTAAGCAGTGGGAATTTTCATTCCATCTATTTTTCTGTTACCTCTGTCCCATATATTTTACCTATTTTTTCATCCTGGAATTCCTTTATTAATACTTGAATATTGGTCCATCTGCATTGAGTATTTACGGTTTTTTAATATTTTTCTGAGGATTATGTTTATCTTTTTGCTACAGTTTCTGCGATTATATTCAAGAAATTGTATACACTTCTGTCAATTCAGCAACTATATTTTTAATTTCTAATAATATGTTCCTTTTCTCCATTTTCATATATTATTAAACCAATAGCAGTATCTTTTCAAAAATCTCTGAAAATCAATTATACATTTTGTTTTTAAGTTATTTCCTGTTCCCTAAATGATCTCTGATGTTTCCATGATTTAATTTTTTATTTTCTTTTCTCAATCCTTCTTTTTCACTCCATTGCTGTTTTGAATGTTTTCTGCTAAACCTGTAATGCATGAGTGCTCAGTCGTGCCTGACTCCTTGTGACCTCATGGACTGTAGCCCACTAGGCTCCCTCGCCCATGGAATTTTTCGGGCAAGGATACTGGAGTGGGTTGCCATTTCCTACTCCTGAGGATCTTCCCAATACAGGGATTGAACCTGTGTCTCTTGTGTCTCCTGCATTGGCAGATGGCTTCTTTTCCACTGTACCACCTGGGAAGCCCAAACATATAATACACGACCATTTACAATGAAGTTTGTAATCACTTGATATACGAGAGGGGCATTTTCTTCCATTTACAGTGAGTTAGATTGCTGTCTATAGTTATGGCCTGTCAAATGCTGAGACAATGAAAATGTCATGTCCCCACAGGTTTGCTCGGTTTCTTGGAGATTAGTTATACATTTTTCCCCCCCTTGGGATTGAATGCTAGATTGCCTAGTATTTTTCATTTAGATAGTACATGAAAAGATACAGCTGTTTGTTTTTTTTTTTTTAATTAAACATCAACCAGTTTCTTTGTTTTCAGTAAGCCTCTTAACCATGGCCCTATAACAAATTGCCAAAGAGAAGCATGGGTCTGGGTTTGACCAGGCAATCTACATTTATAACATACTGACATCTTTCTCTCTGCTTAATCTATTAGCGTTCTCCAGAGTCCAACTACAGAAAAGTTTAAAAAAAATCTCATCAACTTGTGAGATCCTTTTGTTTTTCTCTGCTGTTGCTTCATTCTTTTTCTATTTCTCTCATTTCTAAGGAGTTGGTATGCATTTTAGGAATAATGCGATGTAAATTATTGTGCTAAGCCTTTCATCTTAAATTGTAAGTCTATTCATAAATTTAAGTACTAAATTGACATTGAATGGCTTGACTTAAAACAAAAGAGATCATTCTGTCATTTTTGAGAAGGCACCCAAGTATTCCATTTCAGACTCTTGTGGACTATGAGGGCTACTCCGTTTCTTCTAATCACAGGATCCAGGCTATGCCTGAACATTAACACTGAAGAAGCTGTATTGACTGATTCTATGAAGACCTACAAGACCTTCTAGAACTAACACCAAAAACAGATGTCCTTTTCATCATAGAGCACTGGAATGCAAAAGTAGGAAGTCAAGAGATATATAGGGTAACAGGAAAGTTTGGTGTTGGAGTACTGATTGAAGCAGGGCAAAGGCTAATAGAGTTTTGCCAAGAGGACTCACTGGTCATAGCAAAACCCTTCTCCAACAACACAAGAGAAGACTCTACATGTGAACATCACCAGATGATCAATACTGAAATGAGATTGCTTATATTCTTTGCAGCCATAGATGGAGAAGTTCTATACAGTCAGCACAAACAAGACTGGGTCCTAACTGGCTCAGATCATTAATTCCTTATTGTAAAATTCCAACTTAAATTGAAGAAAGTAGAAAAACCACTAGACCATTCAAATATAACCTTAGTCAAATCCATTACAATTATACAGTGAATGTGACAAATAGATTCAAGACAATAGATCTGATCAGTGGAATGCCTAAAGAACTATGAATGGAGATTTGTGACACTGTACAGGAGGCAGTGATCAAGACCATCCCTAAGAAAAAGGAATACAAAAAGGCAAAATGGTTGTCTGAAGAGGCCTTACAAATAGCTGAGAATAGAAGAAAGTGAAAGGCAAAGGAGAAAAGGAAAAATATACCCATTTGAATGCAGAGTTTCGAAGAATAGCAAGGAGAGATAAGAAAGCCTTCCTCGGATAACAAGGCAAAGAAATAGAGGAAAACAATAGAATGGGAAAGACAAGGAAGCTGTTCAAAAAATTTAAATATACAAGGGAATATTTCATGCAGAGATGGGCACAGTAAAGGACAGAAATGGTATGGACCTAACAGAAGCAGAAGAAATTAAGAAGATGTGGCAAGAATACACAGAAGAACTATATAAAAAAAAAATCTTAATGGCCTAGATAACCATGACAGTGTGATCCCTCACCTAGAGCCAGACATACCAGAATGTGAAGTCAAGTGGGCCCTACAAAGCATCACTACAAACAAAGCTAGTGGAGGATGTAGAATTCCAGCTGAGACAGTTCAAGTCCTAAAAGATGATACCGTTAAAGTGCTTTGCTCAATATGCCAGCAAATTTGGAAAACTCAGCAGTGGCCACAGGACTGGAAAAGGTCATTTTTCTTTCGAATTTCAAAGAAAGGCAGTGCCAAACAATGTTCAAACTACTACATAATTACACATATCTCACTCGCTATCAAAATAATCCTCAAAATTCTTCAAACAAGGCTTCAACAGTACATGAACTGAGAACTTCCAGGTGTTCAAGCTGGATTTAGAAAAGGCAAGGTACCAGAGATAAATTGCCAACATCCATTGGATCATAGAAAAAAGCAAGAGTTCCATAAAAACATCTACTTCTCCTTTATTGACTATACCAAAGCCTTTGACTATGTGGATCACAAAAAACTGTGGAAAATTCTTCAAGAGTTGGGAATACCAGAGCACCTTACTTGCCTCCTGAGAAATCTACATGCAAGGCAAAAAGCAACAGTAAGAGCCAGAAATGAAACAATGGACTGGTTCCAAACTGAGAAAGGAGTACCTCAAGGCTGTGTACTGTCTCTCTGTTTATTTAAATTAAATGCAGAGTATATCATGTGAAATGCTGGGCTGGATGAAGCACAAGCTGGAATCAAGATTGCCAGGAGAAATATCAATAACCTCAGATATGCAGATGACACCACCCTAATGACAGAAAGTAAAAAAGAACTAAAGAGCTTCTTGATGAAAGTGAAAGAGGAGAGTGAAAAAGTTGGCTTAAAACTCAACATTCAGAAAACTAAGATCATGGCATCCAGTCCCATAACTTCATAGCAAATAGATGGGGAAACAATGGAAACAGTGAGAGACTTTATTTTGGGGGGCTCCAAAATCACTGCAGATGGTGACTGCAGCCATGAAATCAAAAGATGCTTGCTTCTTGGAAGAAAAGCTATGACCAACCTAGACAGCATATTAAAAAGCAGAATCATTACCAACAAAGGTCCATCTAGTGAAAGCTATGGTTTTTCCAGTAGTCATGTATGGATGTGAGAGTTGGACTATAAAGAAAGCTGAGTGCCAAAAATTGATGCTCTTGAACTATGGTGTTGGAGGAGAAGCTCTTGAGAGTCTCTTGGACTTCAAGGAGATCCAACCAGTCTATCCTAAAGGAAATCAGTCCTGATTAGTCATTAAAAGGACTGATGCTGACTCTGAAACTACAAATCTTTGGCCACCTGATGTGAAGAGCTGACTCATTTGAAAAGACCATGATGCTGGGAACGATTGAAAACAGGAGGAGAAGGGGACAACAGAGGATGAGATGTTTGGATGGCATCACCAACTCAATGGACATGAGTTTGAGCAACTCCAGGGGTTGGTGATGGACAGAGAAGCCTGGTGTGTTACAGTCCATGGAGTTGTAAAGATTCAGATACGACTGAACTGAACTGAACCAAACTGAAGTACTAAATTAAAATTGCTATAAGGATATATTTGCATATAGAGAAAATCTCTTGAGCATTATATTTATCAATATTTTTTAGAAATGGAAACTGTTGTATTATTCTTTCCATAACAATCAAAATGTATTTGCCAATGGGTTAAAAGGGGCTTCCCTAGTAGCTTAGACAGTAAAGCATCTGCCTGCAATGCAGGAGACTCGCATTCAATCCCTGGGTCTGTACTATTCCCTGGAGAAAGAATGGCAACCCATTCCATAATCTTGCCTTGAGAATTCCATGGACAGAGGAGCCCGGCAGGATACAGTTCATGGAGTCTCAAAGAGTTGGACAGATCTGAGCGACGAACACAAACAGAGGGTTAAAAAGAGAAAGTATACATTGAATTTGCTTAAATTCCTGTAGATATTATAGTATTTTTAGAAATCTCCCTTTATCCATGTTGCATTCAAGAATAAAATATTCTTGAGTTTCTGAATGTTCATTCATTTCCTGATTTTTTGCATTTACTTACATATTTTATATTGAAACTGAAGCATGCGAAAGAGCTTCATATTTTACAATTTAAATGATACCATGTCTATCTATATGTAAAGCATAAGAAAGTTATATTATCTTTTATACTTATATGTGTACATTTTTAAATTAGACCCAGAATGTTTTCTTCTCTATTTGATCTGTCATTTACTAGAAGTGTAAGTTAACAAACTCATTTTATTTTCCTGGCTTCAGGTCTTCACATGGGGAAGGAAATGACTTTGCTACACAAGTATGTATTTTGCCTAAGATTTTACACTTCATAGAATAAATGTTTTAGTGTGTATATGCATCTCATGTTTGGAACATCAGCAGTTATATTGAGGAATTTCTAGTTTTAGTGTTATACTTTATTTGCTAATATTTAAATATCAGTGAAATAGTTTGATGGTCTGGCTAAAAATTTTAAATGCTACTTGTTTCATTAACTGCAATAAATATTGAGTCATTTCTTTCAAGTCTCTGAAATTATTTTACCAACTGATCTAAAGTCAGCTCAGAGGCCAATACAACATATAGATCACATCTACATTGGGAACACGTATATTTTAAAAGTATGTGCATGTACCGAAACCACTCTGAAATTTATATGTAAAAGTGTTAGTCACTCGATCATGTCCAACTCTGTGACTCCATGGACTGTAGCCCACCAAACTCCTCTGTCCATGGGATTCTCTAGGCTAGAATCCTGAAGTGGGTTGCTATTCCCTTCTTCAGGGTATCTTTCTGACCCAGGGATTGAACCCAGGACTCCCATACTGCAGGCAGATTCTTTATCGTCTGAGACACCAGGCAACCCCTTATATGTGAAGGAACATTGCAATAAGTATATTTATCTAGCATGACTATGTGATAAACACTTAAAGATACCCATTACTTACCCATTCACAGTCTTTTTTTTTTTAGTTGAACTCTGATATTTTCAAGAGTGTAATGCACTAAGAAAACCTTGTAGATTCCCATTAAATTACATTTGTGTAGCTGACCCATATATCTGATCAATTAGATATAAGCTTAAATCTACAAGTGTGACACTTCCAAAAAGTTGTTGTTACCTAAAAGCAGTATTAAACTTGACTGATATTCTCTTGCCTTTCACTTTCGCCCTTCTTTTTAAAAAAATCAAGTAATTGTTTTTATTTTCGACTGTACTGGGTCTTCATTTCTTTTGTGTGGGCTTTCTCTAGTTGCAGAGAGTGGGAGCTACTCTTCATTGCAGTGCACAGGTCTCTCGTTGTGGAGCAGGGCTCTAGGTGCAGGGACTTCAGTCCTTGCCGCACACACACTCAGTAGTTGTGCCTCAAGGGCTCGAAAGCCTGCTCCAAGGCATGTGGAATCTACCCAGGCCAGGGCTCAAACCCATGTTCCCTGCATTGGTAGGAGGGTTCCTATCCACTGAGCCACCAGGGAAGTTCCACTTTCTCCCTTCTTTATCTGTTTCTTTCTTTCCTTCTTTTCTAAATAGTCATAGCCTCCATCTTGCATAAGGCAAAGAGTAACAGAATAAGGAAGGAAAGGTAAAATCACCCTTGGAAACTGATTACTTTATACAAGTACCTACGCCAGCTCTGATCTCCTTTGTGCCTGAGGTTTTCCGCTACATGAGAAAAACAGATAGCTATTTACATAATCTGTAGTCATATATTCCCATTATGTTAAGCTGGGTGTTTTAATTTTGCAGTTTCTTAATTATTCAATTGAACAGACACATACAGATTTAATAATATTTGAATAGTATAAAATAATATGAAATTTTTCTGAATTTATTGAGAATAAGGGAAGTCAGATGATACATCTGTTATGCAAATTCAAGCTGCAAAATATTTAAACTTTCTCAGAGAGATGGCATGTGCTTGCTAGGAAGTGTCATTTCTAAATATAGGCAGCAGTATTATTGAAGTAGTGAAATTCACAGAGAATTTCAGAAATAAAAGAAGCCAGGTATCTACTCACCACACAGTTTAACCTGAGGGATAAAGAACAATTCATGAGGTGGTCTAAATATGAAAGGACATAAAGCAGAAGGATCAGTATGTCCAAATGCAGAGAGACAAAGAATTGCACAATATTTTTAAAGAATGACAAATAATTTAATAACTGTAATTAATAAGCTCTGAAAACAGCAGAGATCTTGTAAATTGAGCCCATCTGTAGCACTCAGTACTGTGTCCTGGTACATAGTAAGGACTGGTACCTCAAAATATTAATGAAATAAATGAGTAGATAAATGCATTCATGAAAAATCACAAAAATTCGGAGTGGTATAGGAGATAAAGACAGAAAATGTATATCCATTCTTGTCTAGTGGTAACTTTTTTCCTTGTTGTGTCTCTCATAACCAGGTTCTTACTATTTAACATGATAAGGATAATTATCTTATGAAGGCTATCTTGTTTTGAATGATAAAACATTATGCTTATATTCATTCAACATTAATAAATAGGTATAATTTATAGAAGTTTGCTAAGCATTTAATATCAATAATGTTAGACATTATAGAATTTGAAAAACAAATGTCAGATAACAACTGCTTAATTCACTAAGACAAATACATGACTAAGATTTCAGCATTTTATGCATTTTTAAAAGTAATTTGAGGATATCAGTAGTGAAGTTATATCTGAGAAATCTACGTGTCCAGTATCAGGTCAGATGAGTTATTTAAAACAATTTAGAGATTTTATTTTCTTAATTTATAGAAGTAAGTGTAAATATTTCCTGCAAAATAACATATATTCTTAAAAATTAAATGTCTGTCTAGCCAATCTCCATTTCATCCTGAATTATAGCTTACTTTTACATAAAGTCATAAAAATTGCATCTTCCAATTTCTGTTGGTAATCAACTGTGACATTAAATGGCATAAATCTTTGTTCAATTCATTTCCTGCTTCTTCGAAGAAATGAAAATAAAGTATATCTAAAAATTATGATTATAGAAAGCACGATAGATTCTAACTTTTTGCTAAGTTCTTGAAAGTTTTGATTTGAATTTAAACCTTTTCTGTCATTCACCTGCAGCAGTAAAAGAAAACTTGCTTTATTTTTGAACTAAAGATGATAGCTTAAAACTTAAGCTTTTTATTATTTCAGATAAGTTTGCAAAGCATCACTCAAACATAGTCCTGTGTTTTCTAATTCAAACCTCAGGCATTGTCAGTGAACATATAGCCTAATATAAGGAGGGCCAGGCAGCAAGAACAGATGAGTCCAAACAGATATCTCTCCTAACACAGACTCATTCTCCTGCATTGGGCATGGTTCTAGACCAATCTGTGCCTAAAGTTTTTTTTATCCATAAAAACTAGATTTTTTATAATACCTTTTTCAGACAGATGATCTGAAGGTTTTTGAGTTAATTTATACATAACTGAATCTGAACAATATTTCAAATTACAAATTTTTAATTATTTGTTTTATTTTTGGCTACACTGGGTCTTCATTGCTGTATGGGGGCTACTCTCTAGTTGTGGTGCACAGGTTCCTCATTGTGGAGGCTTCTCTTGTAGAGACGCCCTCTCGACACTCGGGTTTCAGTAGTTGTGGTTCATGGGGTTAGTTGCTCCAGAATCTTCTCAGGCCAGGGATCAACCCAGTGTTCTCTGCTTTGGCAGGTGGATTCCCAAACACTGAACCACCAGGGAAGTCCTTAAGTTACAAATTTTAAAGTAGATTTTTTTAACTAAAAAAATTTCAAACACAGCAAAGTAGATAAAGAGTATAGTCAAATTCCCAATACATATGAAATGTTCAAAAGTTATCAAGATTTCTCTATTTTCATTAATATTAATGAAATTCTTATCCACTGAAATTCTAAGAGAAGTCTCAAAACTTATATAATTTAATTCCCATATTTGTTTGCATTTTTTAAAATAGGTAGTTTGTTGCCAAAATGTCCTGCTCATATGACACACATACAGCAATAAGAAATTCTTGTAATCATTCGATGTATACTTCATTCTAGGGCAACCACTAAAAAAGTTTTTAAAAAGAGTAAATAAAGCTGATGTGTTAAAAAAGGAGATAAAATGCAAGAATTATTAAAATCCTCAATTAAAACCACAAAAGAGAGTAGGATGGAAGATAAAACTGGAACCAAGATTAGGATACAAAATAGAAAAAAAGCAATGCCTAGCTTAGATATTAATCCAGCTAAATCAATAATCACTTTGAATATCAAGGTCTAAATGCATAATTTACAAAAGAAATTGTCAGAGTGGATCAAAATACAAGACACAAATAAATATTGTCATCAAGAAACCCACTTTAAAGACACATATAGATTTAAAATAAATAAATGAAGGAAAATATACCATACTAATCCAAAGAAAGCAATAGTAGCTGTATTAATTTCAGACCAAACAAACTGCAAAAACTATGGACAGTTATCAGGATTAAAGCACATGATGATAAAAAACTCAATCCCTAAGAAGACATATAATCCTTAATATGTATGTACCCAACTGAAAGTCAAAATACATGAGACAAAAAAACAATAGAATTGCAAGGAGAAATAAATGAATCGCTAACATATTTGAAGGCTTCAATACCCAGCTCTTAAGAAGTGAACACATCCAGCATGCACAAAATCAGAAAATCAGGAAAGATAAAGTGAAATTCAGCACCATCAATCAACTGGATATAAATGACATCTATAGACCACTTTGACAATGACAGTAGAGTTCACATTCTTCTCAAGCTCACTTGGAACATTCAACAAATTAAACCACATTCTGGGCCATAAAACACATCTTGACAAATTTAAGGGAATAGATATCATACAATGTCTGCTCTCAAACCACCATGGAATTAAACTAGAAACCAGTAATAAAAAATAGCTGGAAACCCTGAAATAAATGGAGATTAAATAGCATACCTTTAAATAATATATGAGTCAAAGGAGAAATATCAAGAGAAATTTAAAAACAAAATTAAAATGAAAACTAAATAAAAATGAAAGCACAAATTATCAAAATGTGTGAGATGCAGTAAAATTAAATGCTATGTTATAATGATTTTGTCACCATGTTCATTTCTTTAAGAGAGATGGGAGTAAAAGTTTCTAGTGCTATGAAGACAAGAAAATCTTCAATGCTTGATGCACTCTAGTCAGGCTCTAAATAACATTCTAACAATTCGGGATGGGACAGAAAAACATCAGCATCAATTGATGTTGAAGGAGAAGTAAGGAAAACCCTGACTAGTTTAAAAAAATAAGCAGAAAAAAGAGCTGGACACAAACATCATCACAGGTACTTGGAAGAGTTCTCCATGATATTCATGATGAAGCAGTTCTGTAAATGACACCAGAAAGAAATTCAAAAAGAGGCAAGTAAATAGAATCCAAACAAACATTGATCTCCAAACCCAACGTTATTGCATAGAATTGATATTTCAGAGGATTATAAAGTGACCAGATGTGGAGAACCATTTCTTAAGCACAATTCCACTATTTTGTTGCTCAGGATAACAAGAGTCAGTCAGTCAGTTCAGTTGCTCAGTCATGTCCAACTCTTTGTGACCCTACGGACGACAGCATGCCAGGCCTTCCTGTCCATTACCAACTTCCAGAGTCCAACCAAAACCATGTCCATTGAGTCAGTGATACCATCCAACCATCCTCCGACATCTTCACCTCCCGCTCTAAATCTTTCCCAGCATCAGGGTCTTTTGAAATGAATCAGCCCTTCGCATCAGGTGGCCAAAGTATTGGAGTTTCAGCTTCAATATTAAACCTTCCAATGAACACTAAGGAGTGATTTCCTTCAGGATGGATTGGTTGGACCTTCTTGCAGTCCAAGGGACTCTCAAGAGTCTTCTTCAAACCACAGTTCAAAAGCATCAGTTCTTCGGCACTCAGCTTTCTTTATACTCCAACTCTCATATCCATATGTGACCACTGGAAAAACAATAGTCTTGACTAGATGGACCTTTGTTGGCAAAATAATGTCTCTGCTTTTTAATATGCTGTCTAGGTTGGTCATAACTTTCCTTCCAAGAAATAAACGTCTTTTAATTTCATGGCTGCAGTCACCATATGCAGTAATTTTGGGGCCCCCCAAATTAAAGTCAGCCACTGTTTCCACTATTTTCCCATCTGTTTGCCATGAAGTGATGGTTTTAGAAAAGAAGAGGAACCAGAGATCAAATTGCCAACATCTGCTGGATTATCAAAAAAGCAAGAGAGTTCCAGAAAAACATTTATTTCTGCTTTATTGCCTATGTTGAAGCCTTTTACTGTGTAGATCACAATAAACTAAAAATTCTGAAAGAGATGGGAATACCAGACCATCTGACCTGTCTCTTGAGAAACCTGTATGCAGGTCAGGAAGCAACAGTTAGAACTGGAAATGGAAAACAGACTGGTTCCAAATAGGAAAAGGAGTAGGCCAAGGCTGTATATTGTCACCCTGCTTCTTTAACTTACATGCAGAGTACATCATGAGAAACGCTGGGCTGGAGGAAGCACAAGCTGGCATCAAGATTGCCGGGAGAAATATCAATAACATCAGCTATGCAGATGACACCACCCTTATGACAAAAAGTGAACAGGAACTAAAAAGCCTCTTGCTGAAAGTGAAAAAGGAGAGTGAAAAAGTTGGCTTAAAGCTCAACATTCAGAAAACTAAGATCATGGCATCCATCCCATCACTTCATGGCAAATAGATGGGGAAACAGTGGAAACAGTGTCAGATTTTACTTTTTTATTTGTTCTGACATTTGAAGTGATTTTTATTATTTATTTTTTATGTCTTTTCTTTTTATTTATTTATTTAAATTTTCTTTACATTATTGTGTTGGTTTTGCCATACATTGACATGAATCCACCATGGGTATACATGTGTTCCCCTTCCAGAACCCCCCTCCCACTTCCCTCCTGATTCCATCTCTCTGCGTCATTCCGGTGCCCCAGTACTGAACACCCTGTATCAAGCATCAATCCTGGGTTGGCGATTATATTTTTTTAGTCTCCAAAATCACTGCAGATGGTGATTGCAGCCATGAAATCAAAAGACACCTACTCCTTGGAAGGGAAGTTATGGTCAACCTGGATAGCATATTGAAAAGTAGAGACATTACTTTGCCAACAAAGGTCTGCTAATCAAGGCTATGATTTTTCCAGTAGTCATGTATGGATGTGAGAGTTGGACAGTGAAAAAGGCTGAGCACCAAAGAATTCTTGCTTTTGAACTGTGATGTTGGAGAAGACTCTTGAGAGTCCCTTGGACTGCAAGGAGATCCAACAAGTCCATCCTAAAGGAGATCAGTTCTGGGTGTTCATTGGAAGGACTGATGTTGAAGCTGAAACTCCAATACTTTGGCCACCTCATGAGAACAGTTGACTCATTGGAAAAGACCCTGATGCTGGGAAGGATTGGGGGCAGGAGGAGAAGGGGAAGACAGAGGATGAGATGGCTGGATGGCATCACCGACTAGATGGACATGGGTTTGGGTGGACTCTGGGAGTTGGTGATGGACAGTGAGGCATGGCGTACTGCAGTTCATGAGATTGCAAAGAATCGGACACATCTGAGTGACTGAACTGAGCTGAACTGATGGGACCAGATGCCATGATCTTAGTTTTCTGAATATTGAGCTTTAAGCCAACTTTTTCACTCTCCTCTTTCACATTCCTCAAGAGGCTCTTTAGTTCCTCTTCACTTTCTGCCATAAGGGTGGTGTTGTCTGCATATCTGAGGTTATTGATATTTCTCCCGGCAATCTTGATGCCAGCTTGTGCTTCCTGCAGCCCAGCGTTTCTCATGATGTACTCTGCATGTAAGTTAAAGAAGCAGGGTGATGATATCCAGCCTCAATGTACTCCTTTTCCTATTTGGAACCAGTCTGTTGTTCCACGTCCAGTTCTAACACTTTTATTTACAGAACTTATGACAATATTCAATACTTAAGTGCCAGTACACATTATTCAGTGATGACACCTTCAAGGTGGTACTAACACAGTCCATTCAATCATTTACCTGCACAATGCAGTTTTGGGTTATACTATGGTGTTAATTTATATGCTAACAATGAAAAGATGAGAGCAAAGTATTTGCATTTGCACAAGAAAGAAGTCTTGACATCAGCCCTTCACTGTGTATGATGGATTTCAAGGTTGCAAATATGAACGTGATTTGATTACTAGTAATAAATGCACAAGGAAAAGGTGCTTATTTTACTTTTCACAAGCACAGTGGTGAAAAATATGTTCTTTGGGTGTAACATGAAAGTATATGACAGTGGAAAATGACTCTCATAAAAGTGCATCCATACTGTTTGGATTTTCACTTATGCCTTTAGAAAATGGAAATTAAATTTTGAGTACATTGTGGAGAATGCAGAAGAAAATTTAGATGACCTGGTGGATTATGTTGAGAGACTATATGTCTGTGTAAGATGTGGTAGAGGCAAAAGATCAGAAGCTCCAAGATTCCCATCAGAAACTTGGAATGTTTCTACATCATTACTTAACAGTGATTATGGAATGAACAGTGCCGAGGAAGGCTGGTATAGCAAATTCCACAAGCTGATAGTGTATCATCCTTCAATTGTGAGATATATTGAAGAATTAAAAGATGAATAACAATGCAATGAACAAATTATCACTCAGTTTCTTGGTGACTGCATTCAAGTATGACTACCAAATTCATGATAGAAAAAAATCAGATATTACAACTGAAATTGTTAGCATATATAACAAATATAAAGCCAATAATTAGGTTAAAATATACTCTGGAGTGATTCCTCATTGAATTTAGAGAAACTCAGCCAAAATTCATGAGTAAGAACAAGAATAAATGTGAAACCCCAAATTTGTCATGAATTACAATAAATATAATGTAAATAAATTTAAGCATTTAAAATTGAATGTTAGTAATATTTGTATTATTAACAAATCATGGACTAAATATCTCAGTGGGTGTTTTGGAGAAGACCAATTTCAAGGAATTTTTTGGTGTAGACCAAATGGCTCAATGGATATTTTGGACAGAAGCAAATATCAGAGATATTTTGGTGAAGTAAAATGTTTAATTATTTAATGAATCACAGACTAACTGTTTCAGTGGATTTTTTGTTTCAATGTTCAGTTATCCTGAAGAGATTATACCAATTCTCTACATTCTCTTTCAGAGGATAGAAAAAGAGGAAACACTTCCTAACTCAGTCTATGAAGACAGTATTACCCTATTTAAAAAAAAAATGTGAATAAAAACTGGAGACCAATATCTCTCATGAACATAGACACAAAAATCTTCAACAAAATATTGGAAAATCAAATCCAACAATGCATAAAAAGAATTATACACTGCAAACAAGTCGGATTTATTCCAGATATGTAAAGCTGGTTTAAACAGTTGAAAATCAATTAATATAATCCATTGGATCAATAGGCAAAAAAAGAAAATCACATGATTGATTCAAAAGATGCAGAAAAAAGGGTACGACAACATTCAGAATCTATACATGAAAAATATTCTCAACAAACTAGGATTAGAGGAGAACTTTCTCAACTTGATAAAGCATATCTATAAAATACCTATAGCTAACATCATTCTTAATTATGAGAATCTCAAACTCACCTCATTACTGTCAGGAACAGGGTAAAGATATCTCCTGTACTTCTTTCATCAGTGGAGGAAAAAAATCAAACAAGTTCTCAGAAATGAATCTACTCTCATTAAGTGGAAAATCTCACCACCACTTAGAGCCTGTGCTGTTTGAATATGCCATGAAGGGGCATCTGATGAATTCACCCTGATGTCAAATGGAGGTTATATTCCATGATGGGATGAAATCTGGTTGCTGACTTGGAGCAGAATGGCCATGCCAATGACCTCATCCTGTAATTTATCACTCAATTCAGCATTTTATTGAAATGCCAGGTTAGCATTTCGATAAAATATCAGAAATGCAGCTACATAACAAATTTCTATAAAGAAAAAATATACATGCCATTTGTTTACACAAAGCCATTTTTCATAGTACATAGAGAGCTTCCATATATTAACAAGAGAAAAATCAATAATAGAAGAGTGAAGAAAGCAATAATGAGATTTTTCAGGCAAGGAAATGCAAATAAATCTTAAAGGATAATATATACTTATCTTCAATCATAATAAAATAGATATAAATTAAAATTATACTGATGCAATTTTTTCTCCTTTAATATTGAAAAAGATCAGAAAGCTTAAGGATACATTGGGCTGACAAAGTGTGGGTAAAATAAACTTTCATTTACATTATTTGGGGATGAGAAATAGTAAAAAATTGGAAACAGTCTAAATATCTATTGATAAAAGAATGGGTGAAACAAATCATCGTTCATCAATACATTAAAATTCTAAGTAGTGGATTAATAAATTACAAGAATGCCTTTCACCCAATAAAATTATTTCTAGCAAATGTTAATAGCCAAGGTGTACAGTAGCATATTGTGGTATATAGTATGCTAGCAATTATGTGAAAGATGAAGATGAAAACATATATTTATAAGCACATTTGGTTATATAAATATTAAATACATGTAGAAAATAACCATATAAAATAATAATATAGGTTGCAAGGAAAGAAATAATGTAGAGATCAAATACTGCAAATGGACTTTTTCACTCTTTATCCTTTCATATCTTTTGAATTTGAACTATATAAATGTATTACATTGACAAAATATATTAATTAAATATTTTAAAATGTCAAGTATGGCGTGTGGAAAATGCAATATACTAGCAGTCATAAATGTTTCATCACATTAGAAATCTGTTTATTCAGCAGGTATATTCATTTACAATTCTGCCTCTCTCTTCAATATTTAAAATATAACTTGTGAATACATTGAACCCATATAATCCAAAAAAATACCCCGATTTTATGGTTAGCTGATTAACATTCTGATTTCCATCAACAACTTTAAGCCCTTTTCATGTAATATTATATTTTCATAGGTTCTTGGAATTGAATGTAGACATCTTGGTGGGGTCATTCTTTTGCCTCCTGCAATAGGCAACTTTTGGAAATATCTCCATTTATATACACTTTGCTCATGTGTAAAATGGTAATACTACAACCTCAAAAACAATTTAGGTTTGAGCTTTCTACTATGTGGAAGTCTCAGTTGTTCTATATTAAATAACGAGTTAGAAGTCAAGAGATGCATAGCTACCAACCATGAGTAGGTATCACCTTCCTGAGATGTAACTTTGAGCTATGTCCTTCAATTTTCTTAAGCTTTGATTTCTTGCACTCAATATGAGAATAAAAATAAGTACCCCACAGAGCTGTTGTGAGGATTAAGTGAAATAATGGACTTTCTGGTGAGTCAGATGATAGAGAATCTGCCTGAAGTGCGGGAGACCTGGGTTCAATCTCTGGGTTGGGAATATCCCCCCGAGAAGGGAATGGCAATCCACTCCAGTATCTTGCCTGGAGAATTCCATGGACAGAGGAGGCTGGCAAGATACAGTCTGTGGGATTGCAAAGAGTTAGACATGACTGAACAACTAACACATAATATAAAGCTCAAGAGACCCATTGGTGAAACTATTTCAATTTAACAACATAGATGAATCTTAATGTTTAATTTTTAAGACTTGTAGAATGCATATGTTATATCATGATTTGTATGTACTCAAAACTCAAACAAAACATTCATGTTTAAAGAGACACATATGTACAGCAAAACTATACAGCAAATGGAAGGAGTATAAACACAGAACTTAGAATCATGGTTGTTGCTGGAGTTGCATGGGAGAGAGATTCTTAGAGAAGCATATTAGGCACAGTTACCAAAATATTCTAATTCTTAAGTGGGTAAATCCACAGAGGATGAATTTATAGCTTTATTATGATAATTCCAAAGTTATAAATAGGCTATCACTACCTATCTATCCTTCTGTGTTCACAGCGTGTTATGGAATAAAATATTTTTAGTTAGTAATTTTTTAAAAAAAATTCAAAATACTGTGATTAGAATGAGTAATTATAAAATAATCTGGTAGAACAGTAATGTCCACTTATTAAGTAAAAATAATCATTCTATCACCTTCTTAATGTATAAATTAGCCTATTATTTATTTAAATATAATGAGAATAAGACTGATACAATAGCAGTAGGAAATTGAATAAAGTCAAATATTCTTAGAGGAATGTTTGTTCCATTCATTTAATATTCTCAAATAATACATTTCATTAAATTATCAATACTTTTCTTGATTCTAATTTCCTCTTTTGGAATGGATCCTACAGTCTCATTCACTCCTGGTAAATTTTATTAGATTCACCCACAGTAAATCCTTGTGAGTGAACACAGCATACACTTGAAAGTAGGAAAAGAAAAATGAACCTAAAGAAAATTTACCTGTATCCTTCAACTGACTTTGAAACAACCACAGAGCATTTTAAAAATTAAGTTTAGAGCTATTTATCGAAGTGAGAAACCTAGAAAGAAAATGCTCTTTACAGTAAAAGGGGAAAAAAATAAAACTGACTCCAAAGAAACAGATTAAAAGCTTCTTATCAATAAAAATGATCTAATTACTATTGTCAGGATCATCTTTTATGTAGCACCTCAACACTCAAGAGAGGACACCATCTGGGCAGATTTCAGTTCTATGGTGAAGGTAACCTAGCTGAAATGGCAGCAGTAAAATCTGCTTTCCAGATCTTTCTGATTAAATACTCTAGTTGAAATTCACTCAAAATTGTTAGGGAAACCACTGAAGTTCATTTGTTAATCCTTAAAAGTTTCATCCTGAAATCCACAAATTGTTTGAAGTCTCTTCTGTACTATAATCTGATTCATGTTATACATCCTTAATTGAACTGTAATTGTCTACCTTTTTCAGTGATGTAATTAAATCAGAATGACTCAACTCTGACTGAAGAAGCATGTGGCTTTAGTTCCTCTTTCATTTTTGAAAGATTGCTGGTTTGTCAGTGAACTGAAATCTGTGGGGTTGGATCAAGGCAAGTAAATGTGACTTCCAAAAGGAAATATATTGCCAAATAAATGGGTTGCCTTTGCTAAGTCTTCCTCTGATGTAGAACTACTCTGAGATATTTCTACCATGTGTGGTTTGCTGATTTTATTACCAATAAAAGATTCTATTCATGGAGTTATTCTATCATCTTTCCCTCCAGAATCAGAATTTGATTTGAAAGTATGCCAGTGATGATTTGGAAACTCAAATTGTGGTCAGAGTAGAACTGTGAACAAGTAGGAATGCCTACCAGATACACTTGGCACTAATATTCTAAGTCATATGCCCAGCAAAGAGTGAGATACTTCTCCCTTTTTAATCCACTTGGGAAAGGCCTATTTTCCAAGCTTTTACTTTCTTGTCTTGCTACCCCACACACACCTCACACACACAATTCCACCTTTCTGTTCTTATTAATATTTAGCTTAAAAAAAAAAGAGATGGACTTTTCCTAAACTGGATTATTGTCTCCTTTTTGAACCAGTTGACTTTGAACTTGGTAATGGTCCTTAAGGTATGCTTATGAAGAATAATAATTCAAACACAGATTCTACAAATAACTGCCAAACAGAATTATTTACTACTTTTCATAAACTAATCAACCAGTCATTTATTTCCCTTTGCTTCAAGTTGAGTTTGATCATGGTCTAATATCAGTTGTGTTTTTAGTTAGGGCAGTAAGTACCCTATATACAAATGAATTCTATTCTGAGAGCATATTCACCGGAACAAAAACAAGATTCAACTATATGCTGCATATAAGAGACTCTCTTTATGATTCAAAGAAATGAAAGAATGGAAAAATATATTCCAATTAATTAGTAATCAAAAGAAAACAGGAGTGGCTATACGAATAAAGTAAGTCCCCTAAATATGAATAAGTTCTGTTCTGAGTGTGTTCATAAGTCTAATTTGTTTGTAAGTCCATCAAAGTTAGCCTGGGTACCCAACTAACACAATCGGCTATATAATACTGTACTTTAATAGGTTTATAATACTTTTCTCACAAATAGTGCATAAAAAACAAGCAAAAAATTGGAAAAAAATATTTACTCTTACAATACAGTGCCTTGAAAACTACAGTAGTACAGTACAACAGCTGGCATATAGGAGCTAGCATTGAATGAACAGGCAGGAAGAGTTAGTGACAAGTAGTAGGGAGAGGAGGTGGAAGATGGTAGAAGTGAAAGATCCTCAAGAAAAGGAGATGGAGGGCGAGCTGCAATTT
The DNA here is from genome assembly GCA_007570785.1 of Antilocapra americana. Taxonomy (NCBI): domain Eukaryota; kingdom Metazoa; phylum Chordata; class Mammalia; order Artiodactyla; family Antilocapridae; genus Antilocapra; species Antilocapra americana. The sequence continues at coordinate 2,976,537 of ML663563.1, read as the reverse complement.
CACTCACACCTCATATTGGTGGCACCCATTCTGGTTCCTTGCTGGATTCAATCCAATCTACCCTCTTGAAAAAATGATCCAGTGATGTCTGGGTGGTAGCTCTGTTTTCCTCATCACAGATGACACAGTAGCACTGGATTGAATTCTGAATAACTGCTGAAACCTCCGTGTACCCTTCTACATTCAGGTCTTGTTTCTAAAAACCTAACAGTGCCTCCTCAGATAAAGAAAATCCCCTTGCTCTTTCTGCATCATGAATGTCTTCAGTTTGTCAGTTACTTCTTTCTCTTACCTCTTTTCATCCTTCCTTGGTGCTTGGCACTCCTTAGCAGCACTAGCTACAATCATCACAGTTGTTATGGTTACTTTTAGACATCCTGGGCTTGAAATAAAGATGCTGCACTACTGTTCTCTACACAGTACTGTCCAGTAAAGTACACAAGAGCACTACCACTTATCGAGGATGCATGCACCTGACAATGTGCAACAGATACGTGAACTAACTTATGGGACTGGATATGTGAAGACAAGTTTGTACCCTTGAAAGTTCTCAACTCAAAGGTTCATGTATAGGGGACTTACTATATAGGTAAGGAGATCATTCCAATACTGAGCAGGTTTAAAAAATAAAGCAGAATCAGCATATTTTGTCTTAATACCAGAAAGCAGGATTCTACCTACCTTCCTCCTACACTGTACATTAAAGCTTGAGAAACAGGGTGCTTGCCTTACCAGCTCTTCTCAAGAAAGTCTAGCCATAAAACCCTATCTAGATCCTGGGTGCCCGCTCCTACTCCTTTCCTTTTTAGAATTCCATTCTCCTAATACTCTCTCTATGCATCTCTGCTCACACAGATTTCTCTGTCCTTGCGTAGTTATACCTGTTGGCAACTACCTGTTCCTTCTTCTTTATCTCTAACACATTCACTGCTGGTATGAATCACCAAGTCATCTGTCATATCTTCTGGATAAAAAGAAAGTGTTAGTTTCACAGTCATGTCTGACTATTTGCAACTCCACAACTATAACCTGCCAGGCTCCTCCGTCCATCGAATTCTCCAGGCAAGAATACTGGAGTGGGTTGCCATTCCCTTCTTCAAGGGCATCTTCCCAGCCCAAGGATCAAACCTGGGTCTCCTGCATTGAAGGCAGATTCTTTACCATCTGAGTAACCAGGAAAGCTCCTAATCTTTCTAGATATCAGCAGCTAAATTGAACTTCATACCTGACTGACCCTAGTAAACATCGCTATTTTCTTAATGTCTGACTCCTCTGATCTGTTTTGTCCGATCACTCACTGACAGAACTTTAAAGAACATTTCCAAAAAACATTTAATCAAATGTTTCTATTTGAATTGTGTAGACAATTGACTAACTTTTCAATTTTAATACATGTCCATTGGTGACAACGTGAACGTTATGACAAGCTCTAGGGTGTGTATTAAAAGATCAGTTTCATCCAACATGTGCACTAGCTGAAGTTACACAAGAGATAAGACAATAATCCTGTTTTTAAGAAACTTTGTACAATGATACAAACAATATGATAGCAAAATAAATTATCATGATGATTTTAAGTATTGATAGTTTTTAATACTATGAAGTAGCAAACCAGAAAAAGATGAGAGAAACAACTAAGTATTAGCAATCAACAAAGGCTCAAATAATTATGAGACACGAGCTTTAGGGCAATCCAGAAAGATTGTTCTAAGGGAGAGAATAGCAAATGCAACATTTCGGAAGGAAGCATTAAAAAAGGTTAGATCATATGTGTCATTAAAAAGTTATAGCTCGAAATGAGGAAGCTGACATTCAGATTGACACAAAATAATTCTAGAAAAGAGCATAAGATTCATTAATATTAAATCTCATTAATAATATTAAATAACAAATTTCTTTAAGAAGAGCAAAGAAATTTGGAAGTTTGAAGACACACTCAGAGTAATTATTGTTCTCAAATGATATTCAGACTTCTAAAAGTCCCTAAAAAGACAGTTTATTGTTGCTATTTTTATCACCTTTCATTTGTGTGTTTTCATCTTCATTTTGTTCTATAATTAATTTTCTCTCCAGGAAAATGTGCATGACTACTCTGAAATGTCACAATAGGCTTCCGTTTCAGTAATTTCACATTATATGTTGTACTGCTGAAGATAAACATGAATAAAGAGAAAGCACCTGATATAAACTGTAGGAGTCCTCTCCTTTACCTGGCCTGCGTGACCATGGAAGTTTAGACAGTAGTGACTTAAGTTTGTAATGATTAAACATTGATCATCGTCTTTCATTTCTGAACTACCACCTTGAAGCCATTATACATTTATACTAAGTGGACAAGATACTCCAATATTGTCTTCTTTGACAGTTCCCTGAGAAATGTTTAAATCTAAACTGAATGTATTGGTGAATAGCGATGGCAGTTGAAATATCTTTAAAATGTAAATGGGAAGCAATAAATTGCCCCTTCTGTCTTTTATCACAGCTAACTTAAGTTTATAAGTAGCATTAAGAGATGTTATACTAATTTAATCATGATGCTAGACAAATCTGAGTTCAATTCCAGCATTTCCCACTTCTATGCCTCTACTTATTAATGCCTACCTATCATTCTACCTATCATAATCTATTCATCTACCTTTCGACCTACTGTAAATATTCAATACTGATCATGACAATCACATGAAAAAAATATCCAGTTATATAGCTTTATTTCACAAATGAGAAGAATTCAAAGATATAGGCAAATTCATAGGCCTAGCTTTTTGATTATCAAGCTAATCTGATGACTGTCTGTATCACTGAGCAGCCGGGGAAGCCAAATCTGTAGGTTTGCGGCTGCTGCTGCTCAGCCGCTTCAGTCGTGTCAGACTGTGCAACCCCATAGACAGCATCTCTCTGCCTTTCTTTTTGCAGTGTTGGCACACATAGTTATCAATGTGCAAATCCATGAATTTTTAGAAGTTGAAAAATGTTATACTTTAAATCTAGGATTGTTTCTTCATTTACTGGCTAGAAAATACTTTAATAAACATTTTATCAACTATTGCATTAAGCCAATGTAAATATTATGTAAAAAAGGAAGATTAAAACCTGACTTCTCCTGTTAATTCACCAGTTTTAAAATAATGAATTGCTCCCTAGAATCCCCTGAAAGTGAAATTAAGTTCACTTTTTCTCTTCTTTGTTAATATGATTAATCTATGGTTTTAATATATTTTACTCATTTTAACTTCTTGTAGTTATTATTCTTATCAATTCACAAATTTTGCTATCATAGATTATTCTCAGTGGCACCTGAGTTCTCTTGCCATAATCTAGTTTTTAAGAATTTTCTAGTATTATTACCAAAAGTTATGGTCTGTCTTCTTGTAGCTCAAAAGCCAATAAAGAGGCCTGGTTGGTGGAAAGGAAAATTTGCTTTACTTCAGACTCCGACTACCAGGGAAATGATAATGGAGTCCTGTCCAAAGGCCAACTCTCCTCCCACTGATAATCAGTGGGCAAGAACTTTTAAGGTGAAGGGAGGGTAGTATGTGCGTAAACAGCACAGTCAGGTCTGACAGCCTTCTTGAAGTTGGTCACTGGTGGTCCGATCAGTCTCATCTTGATTGTTTTAAGTACAGTTAATCTTCATTTCCAGGGTTGGCTTGTTCCCATTTCTTTGAAGGCAGTTCTCAAAATTGTGGTAGCTTATGCCATGGCTACAGTCTGGTCATCATACAATTAACTTTTGCCACCTGGTGGGGGTTTCACTATCTATACGACAGGTCACAGAATATAGCTCGGAATATTAGGTCTAGCCCTGAAAGAGGACCTAAAGGTCCTTGATTATACTTAATGAGTACATTATTATTATTTGGTCTCCTTTGACAATTTGCCTTTGTTTCGACATGTTCTCACTTCTCTGACTAAGCTTATTCTTTGGCTAAAGTTTTTTCACAGAAAAAAGTAGGCTGAGGACATGGGGAGCAAGAACCACAGGTCCTGCTTCTTTTCAGTATGACAGCATATTCTAAGCCCTTCCTGAATACTTCTGGCCCCAGATGTTTAATTAGCTATTTCTTCAAGAAGTTTGGTTTCTTTGGTGAAAAATAATATTTAAAGAATGCAATTTATTTGCCAAAGTGTGCCCACTGCTACCGAGTTGGTCACTTTCTGAGCTTTCTTGGTAATAAAAGCTTGCAAATATGGGCTTTGTTTAACATACAGTTTGAGTTCACAGTCCTGATTTCAAATCAGCACTTTGGAATTTTTATTTAACCAGCATATGTTTTTGGTTATATTTGTTATGATAGTTTTTAACCATTTAAACCTCTCTTTATTTTCTAGAAACTGCTCAATGTTTGCTGATTCTGCTCTAGTTATATAATAGAACTCAGAGCTGGGATCCATATAGTAGTTAAATAGTTCCTACTATAGCATGTACCATAAGAAATAGCACAAACTCCCATGTGCTCATTTCTTATTCTGGAATAGTTGGGGAGTTCCTCCATGACATGCCCAAGAGTGCTTATAATAAATTCTAGCAAATCTTAATAGTTGACTCAGAGTCTGGACCTTGTCAAGTAGAATGCTTTCACTGAGGATTTTACTAAAAATCTTCCTGGAACATCCTGAACTAAGAAGGTTATGGTTCTAGTATAGAATGGAATATTAGAATATCTTTGTTGTACCTCATTTCCTAGCTATTCCACCACCCATATGAAACAGCTTTTCCTGACGTGGCTTACCATTCAGGTAAACCATTACCATGCCGTAGGTTTGTAGCGGAAGAGTAATATGCATATGAAACAATCAAATATTTAATTACAATACTTATAGATAAATAATATCTGTTTTATATTTTTTAGTCTTGAGTATGTAAAGAAAGTATTTACACAAATAAAAAAGCAAGGAGAATGGAGAAAGCTAGGAAAGATGGAGCTTTCCTAGAAAATATGGAAAATTAAATGTGGAAGAGACTTAAATCACTTAAAACACTCTTCAGTATTTCTAATGTCCAGTTATACACAGGATCACATAAGGAAGTTAATAAATAAAAATAATAATAATAATAATAAATAAAATAATAATTATTATAATAATAATAATAAATAAAAATTTATGCCTAGGCTGTACTTTTAAAGAGAACTTTTAAAGCTCTTCAGATAAATCTAATGTGCCACCAGAGTTGAGAACCAATAATATACTCCAAGGTCTTCATAAGGTAACTAAAGCCTAAAAAAGTGTGTCTGTGTATATAAGAGCCAGTCTTATGCACTGGCCTATGTATCTCATAAGCCTCATATGACATGTCACTTCTTGATGCCTTTTTAATTTTTCAGCTGGATAAACTACTTTTTTTTCCCTTTTGTTTCATTGTTCATGTATGGTCATCACATGTACTAGATTCTCATGAAACAAGTAAGGAAACATTTCCAGCAGGGAACACTGGACTGAATTTGATGACAGTTTTCTGGCTGATTTCCCCTGGCAGCCCCTCCTATCAGGCTCTGTGTTGGCAGAGTTGTGCATGGAAGCAGTTTCAGAGATAACTAGCTTCTACTAATCAGGCTGTTTCCTACCCTTTACACCTTAGATGCATCACACTGATAAAAGGCTTTGTACGTCTCAGCATTCTCTGCATCTTCTGGAAATATACTAGCTCCTATTAACTTATAGCATGTCACAAAAGGAAATGACAATATGTAAGAAATTATGGTATTCTCAGCAAGGATTTTCCCAACTTACAAAAGGAAAATATAGCCTAAATCTGCTCATTTCTTGCGGGCTCTTTTCCTCTTTTTCTATTCTTTCTTGCTCTACTTAAATATTTGCATATTTAATGTTATAAAGCATAGGGCATGTATTTGTTATCTTGCTAAACTGAACTATATATGCTACAAATATTGGAATGATACTGGAAAGAAGTGACAAAATTGGAATGACAGTTTAATAGCTATGGGTTTTTTCCTTTAATTTTTTTATTCAGATATAACTGATGTATAGCATTCTATTGTTTCAAGTATACAACATGATTATATATATATATGTATATATAGTGAAATGATTATAACAATGTCTACTTAACATCAATCACCACATAATTACTATTATTTTTATCATGATGACAGATTTTAAGATCTACTTTCTTACTAACTTTCAAATATATAATTCTGTGTCATTAACTCTAGTTGCTATGCTGTATATTATATCCCCAGGACTTATTTATTGTATAACTGGAAGATTGTACTTTTTAACCCTATTCACACAACAATCTGTTTTATGTATCTGGAGTCCAGTTTTGTTTTGTTTCATTTGTTTTATGATTTTATGAACAAGTGAGATCGTATAGTATTTGTCTTTCTTGGTCTGAAATGGGTCTTTCCATTTCAGGTTTCTATTAAAAATCTGCTACAAATTTTTAAGTCAGGAAACAACCTACTATTACCCCCTCTACTTCACCTTTATGATTAAAATCTTCTCTGTGTTATAATTATATGAATTTTCTAATTAAGAACAAAGGGTTTATGTCAATATTTTGCACGTGTTTACTTCATGGTGCATTGTGTAAAAAGAAAAACTCAGGCCATATCTATACACATGATTCAGGTACACTGGGCATACACTACAGCTCCTAATAAGAAAATGAAAATAATTTTCTTTTTTTCAAGACTCTACACCAGTTGCTCTATAAAACCATATCGATCTTCCCAAATACAGTACTATTTTAGTGCATTTAACCTCTAAAGATGTTTCTTGAGACAAATCCTATTGGGGAGTGGGGAAGTAGGAGATCCAGCTGATCTAGGTTTCTTCCCTCCACCCACCCCATACTGCCTATCTCTCTGTATGCCTCTCTCTCTCACAGACACACATACACATATATATACAGATAGTTTATACATGCATGGCTTACTGCCCAGTCAAAATTTCTGTTCACTTTATTATATTGTTTCCTAAATAATCCTTCAGTATTTCAAGAGATGGATATTTGGAAGCCTTATAGAGAATATATATATATTTGTTTTATATATATAGTGTATATATATATATATATACTAAGTCTATCATGAATGATGCTCTAGCTAATTTGAAAGTATTCCCAGTGAGGAAACTAGTAACGGTAAACATGTTCCAATGGTCTTGTGAAACGTGATTGTTGAATTAAAATCCAAAAGAGGGACTCAGTCCACATGTCAAAGCCTTTATATAAGAGATAAGTTCTGCATAAGAAACAATCAGATTTTGCATTTTTTAATAAATATAAAGAAAACTACACTTGAGATTATTCTCCAAGTACGTTTAGTTGGATTGAATTAGAGCAGTAATCATCTATCAGTGTGAAACCAGAAACTTTCTATTAGACTAACAGCTTAAAAAACAGCTTTATTTTCCAAGTTAAAGTACTATGATACTTGATTCAAACCCATATTATCTGTACCAATAAAGTTTAAAGAAATTGATTTATAAAAATAATGTTAAATATCTTCTGACTTACTTTAAAAATCAATTCTTAATATATTTGCTAACAGTGAGTAAATTAAAAGAAAGACAAAGAGCAAGGAATGTTTGTGTTTGTATTTTTAATCCCTGAAAAATGCCTGCCAAGTGATTACAATATGATATATACTCTGCTTGACTCCTTACTAAATGATCAAAATTACAGACTTCAGACATTATGATCTTCTACAGTGCAGAGAGTTAGAATTTATAACCTGATAATTATAATCATCAATTGAAAAGTAATTAATATGTTTTGATAATCATTACTTTAGTCTATCTTAATATGTGAGGGTATAATCTTTATCTTAACAAATAAATTTCTTAGACCCATGCAGCTTTTTTTATCTAAATATCCTAAAATGAGCCAATCTTTCTCTCTGCTTTTTCTTAGTGACAGAACACTAGTTCCATTCCCCACTCTCATGATGTGAGATGAGCCCTCACTGTGCAGTACATGGAAATTTGAAAGACTAAACAGAAGGTAACAGATCAGAGATATAAATTACTTTAGAGTAAATCTTCATTTTGAATGCATTGCATGGGCTTCACGTTTTAAAAGAGCATATCATTGTATCCTAAATGACAACAAAATAATTAATGTAAGGAATAAGATCACTTCCTTTAAAACATTTCACATCTTAAGAAAATATAAAATTAATATATTTTGTCACAAAAAATTGAATAGCAAATGATAAGATATTGAAGAAAACTCTAAGCATAAGAGTCTTATATTCTGATTACCATTGCACTTTTTTGCTTTTCATTATTTTTCGTCTTTTTTATGTCAAAGGGAACTTTCATATATCCTAGTAGCACTGAATGCCTATATAGAAAATAGCACTATGTTTCCAAATAGGCAACTAATAATGAGAAGAGATATTTATTTAACTTGACAAAGCTTTTAATAACACAATGCTTAGAATTATAAAACCATAAACAAAAATTGAGAAATGTCTTATTAAAAAAAACTAGCATGGTTATACATGATGCTAATTTAAGATTTATATGAAATATGTTTTTGAACTAATACAATTTTATATTTAAAATAGGTTCCAATTATAATTAGAAAGCACTTGTAAAACTACTGTAAATTTTAACTAAAATTGAAATAGCCAGCTTATCTTCTTTCATTATTTGATACGTAAAAAAATGAAATAGAAAGGATGAACTGGATGTGTCATGTTCATGGATATTCAACACATTTATTAGTGATAGGAGCATTGAAACTATATAGTGACGAAAAAAATTTTAAGCTGAAACACTAGTATTATGTATCTAAATTAGTTTCCTCCTTCAAGGTAGTCATCTTGATTGTCCAAAGTATGTTTAGTTACTCTATTAAAATTGTTTTATGTTCCATAAAAGCAATTCTACAACTAGACTGAAAGATAAAACTTTTATCCTTTGAGACTGAACTCAATTTTATTATAGTAGTTGAACATAATGAAGCTAATGCTCAAGCAGAGCACTGTCACGGAGAACCAAAGATAAGGTATGACTGAAAAAATGGAGAGAATTTTTAAATGTGAAGTAGAAACTAGTTCAGAAAGCACTTCTAAATAGTGTCAGGAAACTTTGATCATGGGAAGTGCTGGGAGCCGTCTGGATGCCGCCTTGTTCGGATGACAAGGTCACAAGACTAAGAAAGAAATTGCAAAGCTGACTTTCTTTATCGGGGCATCCTGGGCAAGCCCCACCCTGGTATTTTTCTTGGAAGTTCTGTCCATGCTCGGAACGTTGGCTCATCTCAGTAGGTCAGTCCCAGTTGGAAAGAATTTGTCCTGAGATAATCCCCCCAGACCTTATCGACCAGAGGATCCGGGAAGGTGGATCACCTTCCCCAGGGGCTAAGGAGGAATGAAAGGGACATTTAAATAGATTACTACTCTTCCTACTAATTACTGGGGAGTTTACCAAGAGTTCTCTGGGGGTCATGGCAAGGCCACCACCAAAAAGGCTCGTACTTGGGTCACCTTTCCACCTCCCACTCCCCTGACCACTCCATGGAGGAGGCTCTCTTCCTGGAAGAAATCAGGCTCAATTGGGACTTAGGAATGCTCATAACTGTGGCCAGCATAGTTGGAGATATTGATTGTTTTAGGATAATGTAGACATAGGAATTCATTATAGTACTTATAAGGTTAATGGGGTTTTATTGCTAAAGCAGTGCTCCTAAACTGTCTCTTAGTCCTTTTTCCTCTTCCTAAACTGTCTTAGTCCTCTTTCCTCTTTCTAAACTGTTTCTTTGTCCTCTTTCCTCGTAAGAACCAGAGTAGGTTACTAGAATAAACAGTCTCAAGCTTTAGCCCTTCCCTCTAGCTCCTACATAGTTGTACCTGATAAGAGAAATGTAACCTTTCTACTTGGATTGATGTACTTATCATGATTGAATGAAGTATACTGAAGACATTCAAATGGTAAACATACTATTGTTAAATCTAATTACATAAAAATCTGACTTCTGTAAGGGGAATGTTTCATGATAGATTGGGGAATGAGCTCAATGATAAGGTTGCTATAGAAGGTAGAAAACAAAAAATTGTATAGAATGATAGGTGATGTAATGATGTAATGGGGATGTCTTTTGGCTGTAAAACTGTAAACCAACAATAAACAAGAGAGACTTCTCCATCATCCCACAAACCAACAACAATAAACGAGAGACTGCTCCATCACCACACATCGACTCAGCTCAGTTCTTCCCCCGATGCCACTCATCCCTCAAGATCCCCAGACCCTGCTGGGGCTGGACCCCGGCAGGGAAGCACTACAGGCGTATGAAATTGCTTTCCAAATACCTTCCTTCATGGATATCGCTTACAGGGATATCGATGTTTTGGAAATGAATTTTTAAAAGTGAGAAACACTTGCATTAAAATCCTACAGAAGCATGTACATTTAGAATAATTAATTTTTTATTTTTCACTGGAGAGAATAGAACTAATTTTTCATACAAATTATAGAAAAGTTTCTTTTTTCAAAATACTGAATCTTCTTGTTCAGTCGCTCAGTAGTGTCAGCTCTTTGCGATCCTAGGACTGCAGCACACCAGGCTTCCCTGTCCTTCACTATCTTCCAGAGTTTGCTCAAGCTCGTATCCATTGAGTCAATGATGCCATCCAACCATCTCGTCCTGTGTTGCTACCTTCTCCTCCTGCCTTCAGTTTTTCCCAGCATTAGGGTGTTTTCCAGTGAGTCAGCCTTTCACATTAAGAGGCAAAGTACTGAAGCTTCAGCATCAGTCCTTCCAATGAATATTCATGGTTGATTTCTTTTAGGATTGACTGGTTTGATCTCCTTGCTGTCCAAGGACTCTTAAGAGTCTTCTCCAACACAATAGATCGAGGACATCAATTCTTCAGGTCTCAGCCTTTCTTACTGTCCAGCTCTCACATCCATACATGACTACTGGAAAAACCATAGATTTGACTATACAGTCTTTTGTCAACAAATTGATGTCTCTGTTTTTTAATACACTGTCTAGGTTTGTCAAAGTTTTTCTTGCAATGAGTAAGCACCTTTTAATTTCATGGCTGCAGTCACCATCCACAGTGATTTTGGAGCCCAATATACAAAATCTGTTATTGTTTCTATTGTTTCCCATCTATTTGCTATGATCTTTGTTTTTTGAATGTTGAGTTTTAAGGCAACTTTTTCACTCTCCTCTTTCCCCTTCATCAAGAGGCTCTTTAGCTCCTCTTCACTTTCTGCCATAAGGATAGAATCATCTGCATACCTGAGGTTATTGATATTTCTCCCAGAAATCTTGATTCCAGCTTGTGCTTCATCTAGCCCAGCATTTCACATGATGTACTCTGCATACAAATTAAATAAGCAGAATGACAATATACAGCCTAAATGTACTTTTTCCCAATTAGAAACCGGTCCATTGTTTCTTGTTCAATTTTAACTGTTTCTTTTGGACCTACATACAGGTGAATGGAAATAGACAATTATGGCTAGCCTTGCTACTTACTTACCGCCTAGTCATTCTTTTCAGGACAATACAAAACAACAGAAGAATAAAGTAATTCTACCTGGAACACAGGCCACAGGGAATAAACTTCAAAGTATAGTTGACTCAAATATATTTGACTATACTCACAGTATAGTTGACTCAAAGAGGTAGTTATGCTTTAAAGGGAAAAGCAAAATTTAAAGAGCCAGATGCAATCTAAAAATTAGACTTTGAGACACGTAGATTCCAGGGATGAAAGAAAAATGAAAGTAAAGGAAGAAGCACCTTTTTAGAGTCAGGTAGGAAAGGAACAAGAAGAAATAAGAAAAAAAGATTTAAGATCTTATAAGACAAAGTAAATCCATAAAATAAGATTTCCCACCACAAAAATGAATAAGGAAAACCACCAAAGTACTTAGACTTTCTCTTCTGACTATAAAAGAAGAAATCTTATAAAATGCCTGAAAATTTTAAACATGAAAAGAAGGAAAGGCAAGTTCACCATAATTACAGAAATTCAGGAAACAGCATTTCATACAAGTAAGTTATTTGACAATATAAACTGAGGGAAATTCACACCCCTTACAATAAACTCCATGAAACAAAAACTTGTGTCAATAGTCCAAAAAGAATTAATGTTAATTGAACAAGTATTTGATGATATAAATAATATTCAATCAGAAACTTACAAATTATAAACTGAAATGGACAAAAATGAGGAAGAAAAATATTTGAATGCACTCAGGAAAGAAATATTTTTAAAAAGACAAAATTAGCTCAGAAATGGATAACAAGTTAGGAAATTCCCAAAGTAGAACAGGCTCAAATGATAAATTAATAAAGGGCATTAAATGGAAGCAGAAAAATAACCACGCAAAGACAGAGACATAAAGAAAGAAGTAAAAGGAATCTGAGACAAATAAGTAGAAAATGGAAATGAAAATAATATTGAAAGTAATAAAAGTACAGGGAAGTAAAACATTTAAAATATCAAAGTCCTTAAAGAAATAAAATAAAACAATGAAATATAGCTATTACTTAAAATTGTGATCTAAGGAAACTTTCTAGTAACAGAAGAGCTGAACCTAACAGTATGAATGTTCACCAGGTATCTGCAGAAATTAACCCAAAATGATCAGCTCTGAGATTGATCAGAGTAAATCTTTCAGATTTCAAAGATAAAGAATAAATCTTCTAAACCTGCAGATAAAAGTTTAAATAATTAACAAAGGCGAAAGAGTTAGGATGACTTTAGGCTTTTCAAATCAATTTACAAGGCTTCTTGCTTTAGCAGTAACATGTAAAGAGCTTGAGGGTCATTTAAGCCACCTACTCTGCAATACTTTGTTACAGCAGCCCCACAAATTAAAAACATGCCATCCTTAATGTAAGCAAGAAAAGGAGATTTATCTTTCCATCTTTGCTAAAGAAGCACAGGGAAAACAAAGCATAAAACTAAAAATCAGTTGCTTAGAGGTGCTGAAGGATCAGGACTGAAAAGAAGAGTGAAATTTGAATTGGGTACTAGAAACTGAGAACAAATGACACTTCTTTTAGTATACATTTTTATATAGACACATGTTAAGAATGTTATAATTCTTAACATTATAGTACTGTTTCACAAATCCTGGAAAAGATAAATAAAACATATAAGAATGAAGGAAACAAAGTGGAATTAAAAACAATAATAAATGAACTAAACTGTATTGTAAGTGAATAACATAACTGTATCATGCAGGAAAAGGAACTAATATTTCACTTTGGAAAATAGTGTCTTGACTACATATCATAAGGTTAAAGAAAAAAATAAACTACAAAAACACTGTAGTCCAGTTAATAAATTGTCTTCTCACACGGGTATGTTCTAGCAATTCTGAAATGCCTTTATGCATATATTAGAATTGATGATGTAAATTTGTATATGTTATTAACAATATATTTTTTTTGTTTGGAGAAAATTTTCTAATAAAGGGAAAAGGCTTGGATAAGCTTTGTATTATTGAATTACAAAGAAAGAGAAATAAGTTCAGGTTTTTAATTATATAGACAAATTGATACAGAAGTAAATATAGATGTGTTTGTATGGATGGGTTAATATAGATACTTATAATTCTTAGTTTTTTCCACTGAAAGAGCCTAGATGTAATGCTGCTCCAGCAGCAATGGGTACTCATAGTAGCCAGATCTTGATTTCTAAGCACTGTTCTCCAATAAAGAGAATCAGGGCTCTTAACTGTAGCATCTGTCAGTGGTGGTATTGTCTCTAAGTCGTGTTCATCTCTTGTGACCCCATGCACTGCAGCCTGCCAGGCTCCTCTCTCCATGGCATTCTCCAGGCAAGAATACTGGAGTGGTTGCCATTTCCTTCTCCAGGGGATCTTCCTGACCCAGAGATTGAACTTGGGTCTCTTGCTTTGCAGGCAAATTCTTTACCAACTGAGCTATGAGGAAAGTCCCGTCTATCAGTAGATGTTATCTTCAGCAACTATTACTATGGCATTTTTCTAAAGATGATTTTCTAGTTCCTTCTTTCTTTCTGCATTTACTAATTGGAAAATTTTGTAAGTATACATATTCTCATCCCAATCATGAGAAAATAACAGACAAATCCAAAATGAGGGACATTTTACCAAGTAAGAAACCACTAAGTAACTAACCAGTAATCTTCAAAAGTGCCAAATCGTGAAAGGTAAGGAAAGACTGAGATACTGTACAGGTTGGAGGAGGCTAAAGAGACATAACAACTAAATGTAATATGATTTTGGATTGGACACAAGACGGTAACGAGAACCCAACATACGAGACAGCAAAAGGAACGCAGATGTATAGAATAGACTTGTGGACTTTGTGGATGAGTGTAAGGGTGGGATGATATGGGAGAAGGGCATTGAAGCATGTTAATTTTCATATGTCTAGTCAATCGCCAGCCCAGGACTGATGCTCGGGGCTGGTGCAGCGAGATTTCC